>OY720633.1:7462753-8062753 GCA_963169105.1 Ceriagrion tenellum
TGAAAACTCGTTAATTCTCCTTATGCTGTATATTAATTTACTTAGCATTAAATGAAACTGAAATGTATCTTTAACAGTTTTATATGACAATATCAATGACCGAGGAAAGTTTATGACGCATATTTTACAAAGAAATTTTTTTAGAATTTTTTGAGCGTGCATTACATATTACATGGGAATTATTTCGCGCTCAAGCGAAATTGCAATCACTTGATTTTTTGGCTCAGGTTCCCTGTCTTTTCGTTTCTCCGGTGATGTACTCTGAATACTAGAAATGTACCTTTCTGCCATTTTCAAACGAACATTGTCCATCCGTCCAGTATATGTTTTCTCACCTCATTTTCTGCCAATACTTCCGGCAAAATATGCCGGCTGTACAGCTTATTTACTTCCCACTGAAGATTGACCCTAGTAATAATAACATTGCAGTTCTGCACACGGCTACAAGACTTATAAAATTTTACACGGCAATTGTTTGTCTTTCTCTTGTTAGTGTATGACTGAACCATTTGATTTATCTTATCTGTGCCACCTTTATTTGATATTAGAGAAGAAAATTAAGTATTTCTTGTTTACTTAGTTTCTCTAGAGCAATTTTTATCATGATCATAGATGACCACAAAATTATAGACTTTCCATTTTTCATGGACATTGATACCAATGACATTAGGTACTTATTTGTATCCAAATATGGATAAATGCTCGGCACGAGATAGATCATGAATAAAATTTCCCCGTATATTTTTTGCATAAGTCCCACCATCTTTAATCCTTTTTTTTTAATTTCTGATCCAGCTGAAGGGTTTTAAAAGAATATACCAAAGTTGCATTGTTTTGCTCCCGTGATAAGAGCTACTAACATCTTTTACGATTCTTTATCCAAAATTTGGGAGTTCTCTTGCCCCGTTTATGTTCAAAATATGGAATGCCTTGGCGAGGATACCCTGTGCGAGAATCATTTGTCTCGAAGCTCTTCCTTCTGAACTTTCATTACTCCGAAGTGATACTTTCTTATGTTCAGTATTATAGTATTCCAAATCAACTATAAGGGTGCAAGCCTATAAAGGCCTCCTATAGGAGTATCTAGTCTCTTCTTCATGGTCATAAAAGCATCTAAGAATATTTGAAGCGAGTTGTTGATATACTTAAGCTGACCTAAAATAATAGGTCAATACAAATTACTCCAAAGTCGAGGAACGCTCACTTTGGAGGACCTCTAATGTCTGGCTACTATCAAGATTATAATGGGGAGGTAGGGTGAGTGAATTCATTTGCATCATTGAGTATAGTTTGGCAGGTTTGTTGATGGTGGTTTTTTGGGAGTGGTCGATGGGTGGAGAGCGTTGCCACTAGCCCACTGTCAAGTAAAGCTACCACAGGAACCGCTACTTGCAGTATCATGGGAGGGGCGAATTATTGTATTTGAATTGCACTCCTAAAAGCTGCCAAGTGAGCATCAGATTTCATCTAAGAAATGCAAGTCATTGCAGTGACCCTAACCTAGAACCCGAGTCACCGGGATAGGATGACGGAACTCTATCCTCCATACCAACTCCTCTTCTAAAAATTTCGATATATGGCAGTTATATCGTTACATAGGAGTCAAGTATCACCGTAAAAACTTGATTTTAAACTTTGTTTTGTTGATGATAATGATTAAGACTTTTGCGGCAGTTGAATGAAATATGATATGAATAAAAGATCTACTTGCATTGAGTCCGCATCATCGTTGTGTCGAGTTTCCGCGGGCTCGATTGCTAAGGGGCCTTTCAAATATTACGGAGGACGTCTTTGGAGTTGGGGGGGTTGGGATGATTTTACTTTGAAGAAAGGGGCAGGGTGTCTGAAACCTATTTACGTAAGTCATTTGTCCGTCTTGAAGCGTATCGTCTCCAAATATTCTGTGATTGTTCCCAATTTCATCAGCTGTGGTACTGTTTCGCTCTTAATGTTAAGGAATGTGGTACTCCAATATAGCATAAGTATACGATATCCAGTGCCCAAAGCTGTACGATGGTTTCTAAAGAAAGATGAAAGAACAGAAAGTGTGCATTTAACGAGGAGTAGATACAAATATCTAGCGTCTTACGTAAGACTTAGACGGAGGGGGTTGAAGAAATCTTACATTGTCTTCCATACGGGGAGAGGAGAGGTCAAAAGTGGTATAAAACGTCTCATGCAATATTTGAACGGCCCCTTACGGAAAAAATTACTCAACAGTAGCCCATAGATTGCTGAAATGAAGGTGACAAATAATGATATTCCAGTTTTCGCCTTCGCTGGCATTGGATACGTCTGTTTAGTTAGTCAAAATTGGAGTATAGCTAACATTTGAAGTCGAGAAGGGAAGCTTGTCATTAAATAATTGGAGAAATACATTTATATTGTAAAATTCATTGAAGTTAATCGCATTTGTAACACTGATTATTCGGATACTTCAAAGTAAATTTGAAGAAAGCCCTTATTGTTTACCCTGGTTTTATATGAGGTTAGGCGTTGATCGCCTCTGTTCAAACAATTATTTGTGGTGATTTTTTTTGTGATAAGGCTTTTACCTTGCTAACATTAGCGTAATTTGGCAATTCAAAACTAAGGAAGCTGCTCTGTGACTGAACCCTCTCACTGGGAAATCTTATACATGGTCTTCGTCAAAATTTGTCAACTATATTATTAAGCAGTTTCACTATTTTATTTGTTTAAAACTTACGAGTAGCGTAGGCTTATACCGAAATTTGGCATCAATTTAGATCCTGATATTAATCTTAAGCCTTTTGTACGGTAGTTCATTTATTATCTTATCACGATGACGTACTCAATATCCACAGAAATAGAAAAATATTTTTGAGCATTTGGTTAAAGTTCGAACTTCAAAGTCAGTGTTTTAAAAAAATTATGCCAAGGTACACGACTTTAGCTCCCATGATAACGACTAGGTACCAATGTCCTGTACTATTCTTAATCCTAAATTTGTAAGTCCTCTTGCCCCGACAGAGAAGCTGAAGACTGGTACTTTGGATAAGTATATAATGGGAAACCGGCGAAGAGTTTGATATAGAGTGTAGCGCTGTATGGTTCGGAAACGTGGATTCGGAGAAATGACGACGAGAATAGGCTGAAGGGTCTACGAGATGCGTGCGTGAAGGAGGATGGAGATGTTCAGTGAGGAAGGGACACATTTGGCTGAGTAGAGGGAGGATAGTTGGCTGGAATGGGGGATGAGGGGCGAGGGGTTGTTGAAGGTCCTCGTAGAGAAAATGATGTTGGGCAGGCGGGGAAGGGAAAAAAGAATAGGTTTAATGGACGCCACGGAGAGGGGTAAAGCTTCGTTTTCATGGACGTCATTTCTTCGCGTGAACCGTTCGCATGCAAGCGAACCTGCGCGTAGGCAAACATACGCGTATGAGGTACCTACCTACGCGCCATTTACAGCGGAGAAGAAATGGTAATAAAAAACTTCTGGTCTTCTTGTCCCTCACATGCTTATCTCGGTGTGCTTTCCACCGAGACGACACATTGTTGGCTGTAAAACACAATGATATTACCACCAATGAATCAACACATGTAAGCTTTGAGAATCATCGGGAATATAAGTTATTCTTACTCCAATGGATACTCCTATCTCCCTCCACGCCTTCTCCCATAGATTTCTATCCCTGAATCGATAGTCCTTATAATTGTACAGGTACGTGTACTTCTCTCGAATTTCGGAGATGATTATTTCATCCATGGAACCTACACTTCGCCGGTCGGCCATGTTTGTGATTCTACGCGTTCCACGCGTCGAAAGTTGAAAATATTTCAACTCGGGTGACGCGACTCTACGCGAACATACGCGAATAAATCCGGTTTTCTGATTGGCTGAAGATATCCCTTTCGCGTCTCTCCGTCTGAAACGCGTTCATGAAAACGTACCTTAAGACACACGTGGAGGTGCAGGGAGAAGTATTAGAAGGGGCCCTGTCGGTGTAGAAAATCCGGAGTGTTTCCTCTGAATCTCAATAATACTTACCATTAACCAGTAGAATACTTTAACGTATAGCCGGATATTGTGGCATTCACCGGTTGTTGTTATCGTTCCATTTAAAGGCGTCGGTTTGTGCACACGCGCTACTTAAAAAAAAAATTCCCACACTCCTCTGGAAATAGGCCTGCATCAAACGAAGCGTTTCCTCTCCCTCTTTACATATATATGTACATATATCGCCTGCCCATCAATCCGAGCCCAGCTTCCTTCCCTCTTCTCCCGTCTGTCCTATCGGATGCGGAGTCGGGATTAGTTTCCCATTCCATAGAGTGCATCAGGGTGAACAACGGAGAGCAAATAATCGGATGGCGCGCGGCGGACGTGTCTATGACGGGAGGACGAGATCATCCCGGACACATGTGAATTCGCGACCGTCATTGAGAAGGGATTGCGGGGGTGGGTGGGGGAAGGGGAGCGGAGTGGGGGGGGGCGGCGCAGCAAAGAGAGGAACACACGGGAAGGAGGGATGGCGGAGCGTGGTTCGCTCGCGCGGCGTCAGATGGGGTTGGAGGAGAGCGGGAGGGATGGGGCGATAAGGCGAGCGGTCATCAATGCGATAGATGCGAATCCGGCCTCTCTCTCCCTCCCTCCACCTCTCTCTCTCTCCCTCCCTTCACCTCTCTCTCTCTCTCCATTTGCGGTTTGTAAATCACAGCAACAACGGATTGATAGTTCTCTCAATATGCAAGTCGTCGCCACTAGCGCAGGCGGCCCCAAATGTGCTTGACAGATGCCCACCTCCTCCTTGTCGAAACATCACGGCAATATGGGTCCGCCCGCCCTTTGCGCATTGCGCCCCTGGTGCACCGCTTTTATTTCAATTGCATCGTTCGGAGCGAGGGCCCAGGGCCGGTGGAGCGGCCGAACCCCGGGCTGTGGCGTTAGTGTCCATGCTTAATTGGGAAACTTTACACGGTGATCAGTGATAGCACGACTGATAGAAAATTGTGTTACTGATTTTATTGTGATCCAAAAGGCCTGATTGCCGCAATCGCTTATGGCAGAGAAGCTTTCTCACAATCATATCCCGGAAGTCGTATCGACCTCCAAATATAGGTACTCAGACGGAACAAATCGATTCAAAATATCAACCAGTCAACAGAATGGCAGGTAATTCAATATTTAACTTATCTTTTTGTTTCCCTTTACAGGAGAATGAACGTGATGATAATGAGGGTTACCCTGTGTGTGAGGTAAAACTAGTGCAATACATATAATTTTTCACGAGTAGTCGGACAAGTGTCATTTTAACCAGTTCACTTAAAGCTAATATTCTCTACACGATTTCATTTTATGGACGCAGGCAAGAAACTTTTTTTACCTGAAACGGAATCTATAGTTTTATAAAAAGCTTATGGTGGATCACGTCATTCGTATGTTCCAACCCCGTCCAGCAGGAGATAAACGTGAGTTGAGGGAGTCTTTAATGGAGTGTCAAATGTTACCAATAATATTGCTGCATCGCTGGTAGTTAATGCCGTAAACGCAATAATTAAATCTACGTTAACCATAAATTGATTTTTGCCATCAATTGAACATATATACGGTAACATGACATGGTGAATTTGGAAGACATGAAATTTTGTGTTAAGCTTGTGTATCCAACGATGACATAACGGCGTCGGATGCGATTGCTTGCCGTTTGATACGTAAGAATTTGGAAATCGATGGTTTTCTGTTATGCTCTAGTGCGATAATGACAGTAAATTTATAGTTCGTTTAAAAAATGTGTTTTCTGTCCTGAAATCAATTTGTTAGCTCAATAATATAATCAGTCTGCATATTGGAGGTAGTGTGTAAGATATTTTTCCTACTTAACATTCCCACAATTCTTTTCATGATCAAGAGGAAGTTATGCTTGCTATTGAATCAAACTTGCCGTTTGGTTGCACACGTTAGTGCGCCATCGAGTTTCTCTCTAAGAGACTTCTTTTCTTGCCTCGATCACAGAGTCTAATGGTACATTTTACATTACCATGAAGGTGCTTTTTTTCGAAATTCGTCGAATTATGGACGTTTGGATGAAGGTGCCAATTAAAAATTTTGCTTAGCGTAACGTATTCAAGCTAAGTTGTCCCACCCAAAAGCATACGTTACCAAGTATTGGTTTGAATGAATGTGATGAGCATTTAAAAAGAAAAATCACATCGCGACCACAAAGTGCATTACAAAGTACCACAAACTACATTTAGCATCCATTGAAATTCAACATGAGCTTGAAAAAGAAACAAGTCCCGTCAAAAATAGCATAAGATAAATGGCGTCACAAAGTGTTGAGGATTGGTCGTTTGAGGACAAAGTGTTGGATCCTCTTTGGTGTATTGCATTGAAGTAACGAATCGTAGGAAATTTAAATCATTGAAGGTACTATTTCCCAAATCGTCGAGGTACGGCACTGGTTTTACTTCAAAGTTGTCATACTTACTAGCTTTATTTTAGGAGACTAAACTTTGACCTCATTTGATTTGACTAAAGCTCAAGAGAATACAACTACTCTGGGATATATTGATAAATATTTGCACATCTCCATGTGTAACCCAAAGTATTGAATGGGGATTAAAATTCATAGCTTATTAATCTTAAAAATAATGGAGCTCACTTGGGGAGTTATATCATATTTGGACTAAAAAGTGAACTAAATCTTAAATAATGTGACTATAACTTGAATATTATAGTGCTTGTTGTCACCTGGTTTTTTAGCAATCTCTGGGCCAGATAGAACATAAAAATACAAAAAATTTGTAGAAAATAAATTTGATCTAAATTTAATTTCTTATATGTAATTCATTTTACCGAGTTATTTTGAAAAAATCAGGAATCCTCTTTTTCCGCTGGGAAGTCCATTCCTTTTTACCATTTCCATTTTTCGGAGAACATTTACGACTTTTTTAATAGCTTAGAGTAAAAAGGATCAGGAAGTTGGAGTGTATTGGAAATAGAGCCTTTTGGAAGTGAGGATAGGATGGGGTAAGTGCGGCATTTTAACACCTTTCAACTTGACCCTATTGAAACCTGGAATCGAGGAGACCCGGCATCGAATAAGAATTTTGGCAATATTATGCAGGTAATTCAGTGCTATGAGCAAATATAAACTGTTGGCAAAGCAATACAAAGGGCAGCGTAGTTAGCATATAGACACTAAAACGCTACAAATAAGGCTGAGGCGAATGTAAAAGTTCTGGTCACATGCATTTTGCATTGATCTGAGGCAATTATTCAATCCCCCACGCCATGTGTGTGGGACAGACCACCGAACCTCATCATCATTGGTCGTTGACTTCTAAGATCGGTTGTCTGCAATCCTCCACCCTTCCCTATCTAATTCTAGTTCCTTTACTCCCTGGTAGTTCTTTACGAATATTCATCTTTATTTGTCCAATGTATATATTTTCTCGGCCTTTTTCTAGGGACATTCCCCTCACCCATGATGCCGACTTATGCGTGTATGGTAGAGGACTCACAATCAGTGAAGTGAAAGGACTTTTTATTTTCACTACTCCGTCAAAGAACCGCTCATAAAACGTCGGTATTAGAAAGTGAAATAAACGTTGTGACTTTCACGCAGTTCATCGTCACCAAACTTCGACCGGATACAACATCAAAAAAATATTTTAAGTATTTTGGGACGAGTGTATTAAACGACCAGCGGGTCGATTCTGTAAATGCTATAGTCGTCATAAGAGTGATAGCTATGACGGGCAACTTATGACGCTTATGACAGGGGTTTTCAAGCGTCGTCATTCAGAATTGTTAACCTGGAATCATTAGTTAAATCACCTCCCTACCTAGTCCCCGTGTCGCTTCCAAAAAATACTCCATTTCGTCGACCTTCAGCAAGATGTTTTCCTTACCTTAGTCATTGTAATCTCCTCTTCCTAAAACTTACCCCTGTATCTTCCCTGAAACAGGATATATGCTCGACTTCGTCGAAGAATAGATTTGTTTCATCCTTCGATATAGACACGAAAGTGTTTCAACCAATTTGGTGGTTGTTACGAATTAGCTAATGTCGAATTCACAAAGTATGCTCAATTTTACTCTCATATATGAACTTGTAGTTGCACTAAGTCAGCTCGCGAGTTATTGTTGATATTCGTCCTATTTCTCTGAATTACTCTCTCCATTTCCCTCTATTGTTGGGGCTTGTTTTTTTAAACACCTCCTGCCTCCATCCACTGCAGCTGCTCCCAAGTTAGGACAATCACGAACATAGATGCAACAATAGACCAATTGAAGTATGGAATCCAATTCGGCTTACCTCTTCCGGATTCTCTGTTCTTGGCGTACTTTAATTTAACAGTGGTTCATCGGCTCGGCGAATTCAGGCGTGATTCGGGCGTGTAAAAGTTCATTTTCAATTATGAAGGGCACTGGTTATTTTTCCTAAAAAATTTCAACAAGGTACAACTAGCTTCTACAAGTTAGTGTCATCTTCAGGTACAAATGTATAGTCATAATCTTTTCTAGATCTTAGATATGTGCTTAATTGAAAAATTCAGCGGAAAAATACATAACGTTCTTTTCATCATTAATAATTCACTATTTCGAGAAACTAATCCTTCTGCCATCCAACTATGGATAGTTGCACATCCATGCTCCTTGGGAAATGCGCTTACAAGGAAAGGGTCGGGCTGCAATCGGATGCGAACTACAGCAAAATGAGGGCGGGTCACCACCGGAGCCGGGGGGCATCAAGCTTTCCGGGTTGCCGCCGCGATTTGCGAGGAAAGGGCTGTCGCGATCGGAAGGGAGGGCACGCGTGTTACAGGGTTCGATGGACGAGGGGCAGGGGGGAACGGTCCAAACGTTCAGGAGAACGCCCCCAATCCTTCTCTTCTCTTTGTCTGCGTCCGGAGCGCGCTCGCGTGGCGTTTGTCATTTGCGACAGCGTTATTGCGGCGATGGTAAATGTTTTCGTTTTTTTTTAAACTTTCATTTTATTTTTTCTCTCTGCCTTTTCATCTGCTGGAAAAGGGGAGAGAATCCATTGCGCGCGGGGTCAGAAGAGGAGGAGGAGGAGAGGGAAGATGTTTTTTGGGCTTTTTTTCCATTTGCATTCGCTCCGTCGTGTCGAAGCACCGGCGTTTTGCGGGCGGCGCTCAGGGTTTTGGATGCGAGTGGAAAACGACCGCGTGTAGTCGCTGCGCCCGCCGTGTGTACTATCTCAGTTTGAAAAAAAAGATAAATTTACGACGAGTCCCGCCGATTTTTTTTTCTCACGCATCCCATAGGGTTATTTTTGGCTTGTAAATGAAAAGCATATAAATCAAAAATCGCTTGGTCGTTGTTTAGGGCGGGGCTATTCAAAAAAGGAATGATTTAATAATCGCCGCTTGCTGTTTTTTTTGCTGGAGCCCGACTATATTGATTATTTTTTCCTTCGCCGGTGAGTTTTTGTACGTGCTCAAAAACTAATTGCAGCCGTTGAGGATTTTATTTATTTCCGTTTCGCCAATCAGTAATGCTAATGAGTCTATTGCCCGAGTAAAATTTTAAAGATTTTATGTTTATGCTGGCAGTGGATCCTTTAAACACTCACTTTGAATTTACCTATGTAGTGATAAAATTACGATTTTGTCACTTGGACCTCCGATGCATAAGCTTATTTTTAAAGACTTGTACCTCCTTTCCTTAATCTCTCTCGGGGGTATACTTTGCTGGTGCAGTTCCGTCCACTTAGCTCCACGCCTCGTCTCGTTTTTATTATGTGTGTTAGGAACAGCGATAGATCCTAATAATAAGGCATAGGAACATGTGTTACATGTTCCTATGCCTTATTATTAGGATCTATCGCTGTTCCTATTATTTTACTTATATTTAAGATAGTACTGTCTTAAAATCTTGACTGTCTCATAAATCTACTAAATGTAAAGCTTGTGGAACTGACATATAGTCCTAATATAGGTCAAGTTTTTAATATGTAGAACATGTGGGTGTCTGAAAAACAAGCATTATTCCGTAAAATCACAGGATACTTGGGAACTACCTTCTGTATTAATCGGAAAGTAGATTTAGACAAAAAATGTAGAAAACTGTTACCTTAGCCAGTTGACACGAATATGATAAATTGTTGATATTTACAAGCCGAAGATAAATTTTTAATTACCCATCTTTGCAAATGATTTCAGTTTTGACTGCCGTTAAACTGTATAAATAAAGAATCTTTAAGGAAACTAAATTAATCCTATGAAAGGCAGGTTCAACTTTGCTTTTATTTACGATATCCTACGACATATGAACCGAGGCTAACTGATAAAGAAGACTGCACATAAGAATTGCATCCCCAGGTCCCGAGTCGATCCTCTGTGGAAGGAATCTAAAAAAGGGTGCTCTGGAATGGAATGATAATTCATTCAATATAAAAACAATCGAGTGCTCTTTGACGACTGGCATGATGAATTTTGCTCTAAGAAAGTGATTTTACCATCAATCGGTAAAGAATAACATCGTTTTGAATGAGGATGGCGAGTGGACGTGGGGAGAGAATTCATGAGATTTGACTTTCAGAGACGCTTTTCAATTCAAACTTTTCCCCAACATGTTGAAATCAGGAGAATGCCTTGCAATAAACTAAGTGTAAATTTAAGGAATTTTTTGAACTGTACAAAAATTATGTTAATTTTTTCTAAGTAACACTAAAGAGCCAAATTTTTCGTTGCCATGTCAGAGGTTTGAAAACTGTGACCTAGAATCTTTTTCTTCTTCCTGTCGCCATCGATTTATTGGTTTCATTTTTATTTTAGATGGCAGAAATATTCTCATGTAAACTCATTGTTGCACTCACCATGAACACGTTAAATTCCTCAATCATTCAATAAGTTCTTAAAACAACTTTTTTTAAACGTTACCCCTCAAGATTGTAATGTTTCTTGTTTGTTTTTCCTATCCAGCTCATCGCCATTTTCTGGGTGGAGTGAAAAGCGATTGATGATTTTATAGTATTTTTACGATGCACCCAAAATGTATCATTATAACAACAGAGAGTAACATTTGTCAGTAAATAAAATTTTGAAAATCTTAAATATATCGATGGGGAAGACATTTATGTGCTTTCGCATGCAATGTCCCTTTTCAGCGGTGTAATGCTCGGCTCTTGCGCATATTAAGCATATACGCTTTACGGTTGGATAATGTACGATTTTGTTTAGTATTACACGATTGGCACTAATATCACTTACCCTTAGCTCACGATATTGAGGTTTACACAGTCTGCTCAAGGTTTACAAAGCCATTGTATTGATTTCCAAATAATATATCCATTTTTTTGTGACAGTTTATTACGGTTAACATTTAACACCTATACCAATGGAGCTGAGTTTTTTCATAGTTGTGATGTTAATGTTTTTTAATGATAACACATCAAATATTTCTTGAATTCGCAAGTTCTCCATTTGAATTTTTTCATTCAAACAATGAAATATTGAAAAACTCTACAATATACACTATAATATTGTTCCTAATTTAGCTTTCGATTTCTGCTGCGATGGGAACATTTTTGGCTCAACGTTTCTTTCGCTTTACAGCGAACGTCTTGTGCACCGAAAAGATTGGAAAAATATACATAAACTGAGTGAAGGCATCCCCAACTGTCACCACAGTCAATGAAACAGAATGAAGGGGTTCCCAACTTAGCTAAACTAACGATTATATAGGTGAGCGATTATTAGAGCAACAATCACTCCAATCCGGAAGAGGATTGCTTCAACGCGAGGAGAATGTGGGACCAAAAATTCTGCCATATCATCCCACATCGAATGCCTCATCATTCATCAAAACAAGAGCCGACACCCTAAACAGTGAAAATATTTTTAAATTACTATGAAAACCTTGTATTTTACGGTTTTTCTTCTGCCCTTTCTACAGCTGTTGAAGAAGATTATTTCGTTTCCAACAGAACAAGTGTCATGGGCTTAGTCATTAATGGTGCTACAGCAATGTGTTAGTCTTATTCCTGTTTAGTGCTTCCCATCGTGGTTTCAGAAGTCTGTTCACCTCCTCATCCTCATAAAGTGTACCTCAAACGATACTTTTTAATGGAAATGCACGACTTGAGGAGCAATTTCAACACGTAAATCGGCCTACTGCTAAGAGAATGGCTTGTTTATTTGTCGACATATGTTCTGTCGCGTAAAAAAGTAGAAGTATTGATCTTCTCATGTGCAAGAAAAGGAAGTCTGGTCGTGAGAGTAGAAGGGCACAAACTGAATCAGGCAGAGGGAATTAATTACTTAGCAGTACGCTAGAAAAATTAGCGTTGTGGCAAGAAGATTGGAAAGGGAATAGCGTCAGCGAAGGAGGCATTTGGTATTAGAAGGGAGATGGTGACGGGTAAGGAAAGTTAAAAAGAGGCTGGAGGAGTGCTTGATCTAAAATGTTTCGTTATATAATGGTAGAAACCTGGATTCTGAAATACGAGGTCGGAAATTGTCTAAAAGAACTCGAATTGTAGGTGTGGAGGAGAATGGAGAGGAGAATTGTAGGTGAATGGAAAGAATGGCATACGAGGAAGTGCATGGTATGGTAGGTTTGGAAACTGACAAAATTAATGAGACCAAAGCGAGATAAGGTAGTTCGTTGAAATGTGTATGAGAGCAAATTGTTATTTATGGATATTACAAATTGGAGAATGTGGGTTTAACGGGGAAGGAGAAGAAAGGGATAATGGTGTTATGGATGGGACGAAGATGGGAAGCAAGAATGTAGATATTAAAAAAATGATTGACAGAATCTTGCACATGTGACGTTCTGGAGGAATTTTACTAACTTACTAGCATGTAAACCTACCTTAAACGATGTATTACCTGAATTATAATGCGCCAAGAAAACTACGCTCACGAAAGAGAGTAGAAACTTTCTTACCGTAAATCTATTAGGATGAAGGGGTTTGGAATTTGAAACCTGTGTTGCGAAGTAGAATGATTATTTTCGAATGTGGATTGCAATAGCGAGAGACGTGTATGTGAGAGTGTGTGGAACGGGCATGAAGAAGGGGGAGGTAAAGGGTGGGAGGGAATCGGTAGTGAAAGAGGGTTTTGATCCGAAATTCCGGCACCCTGGACCGACCCTCCCCTTTGCAGCAGAAGCACTCCGATTGAGCGAATCAAAAGCGGCCTTTCAAATTCAATTGCACGGAGGGAAGAGGGGATGTGTTTAAGGGAGAAGGGATGGGGACCCATTGAGGGGAATGGTTGGCAAAAGGGATTGGGACGAGTAGCTGATCGCGAGCGCGGCTGAATGTCCCCCACCCACACCCCGCTCTCCCACCATACCTCATCCCCTAATACTACGCAATAAAATGTGAAAAAACCACTCTTTATCTCGTCTTGTAAATTATAGAAATTCCTTGTATAATGGGATCAATTTAACCTGTAAATTATCCCAGTTCAAATAATACATGACTGATCATTGGTTTCCCTTAGTGTCCCGAACTCCATATTTTGCATCGAACAAATCGAATTAGTCTTATTTTTTGTGTTTACTTTTATGATCATAACCTATATTTAATTATATCTCTACCTCGGAATTCTAACTGATCATTTTTTCCCTTCAGGTTTCAGAAAATCGTATTCTAATTCAAGTGTATTTGATTTGATATTTGTAATTTAATATTTTGATTATCAATTCATTTCTGATTACTTGTTTCCTGCAGTAACCTGGGTTGATACTAATCTGACTTTTTGTTGCGATCGTTGCAATTTTCTAAAATTGTCTTTATCCAGGATAGTACACTAGTTGATTTCTTTACCACAGTTGTGTGTAATTTTGTTTTGTTTTATTTATGTCCCGTACGTACTAATTTTCTTAACGATGCCATTTATTTTGAATCTGTCCCCCGAGGGACTTCGCTCCCAGGTCGATAATAGTAGTTTCTATTCTATTCCTGTTTAATACCACGTTTTGTCAGAAGGAATATCCCTTGCCGATTCCCCCGGCCCTTATACACCATGTCCGCCCACCCTCCCCCCTCCCGTCCATCTCCGATTGCAAACTCGCTCGCCCGATTCATCGCTGGAGGGGATGCCACCCTTCCCCCCGCCCACTCCGCCTCCCCCTCTGCCCTCCCCCACCACTCACTGCACTGCCTCACCCCCGCCATCCCTTATTCTGCGTGATTAATTGTAATGTGTGGTCAGCATTTCGGGAGTCCGCGCCCACCAGTGCTCAACTGGGGGGAGGGGTCAATTGCCCTCGCACTTCGTCGTCTGTCCCTCCCTCATCGTCCCTTTAAATCTCGTGTCCTCTCTCACGCCTTTCACTTTACATTCTCCATCCTCTCCCTCCCTCGCTCCCGTCCTCTGCGTTCACATTTACTCGTCTTTTTGCCGTTCGCCTCTTCCATTCTTCATTACTTCACTTTTCTTTTCAGTTTCATTCACTTCAATTTTCCATTCTTTTTAATTAAAGGTGAATGATGTGAAAATTTGAGATTGTATAGAAAAGATTTAAAATGTCGAACGTTATGATGTGAGGCATAATAAGGGATCGATTTTAAATGGATATAACATGGCCAAAGAATATAGCTTGAAACACTGGGAATGTTTCCGGTGATCGGTTAAATTAAAGCCTCTACCGTCCAGCCACTTTCTGCCTCAAAAATCTTTGCACACATGTTTAAAAGGTTCCTTAATGGATATATGTACAATTAATATCGTGCAATGATAAAAAGTTAGGAAAAAACGCGCATACAACGAAACAAGGCAAATGTAGAGAGTGCAATACAACAGACCGCATTGAAATCATATTCTTAATCTGAGCCTAAAAAAATAATAACCCAATATTGCACATATACTCAGGGTCTGAAGAGGTTCGGTATGTAAACTCATCATTCTACTAATTATGAAATACAATACCGATGGATAATTGCTTTTTCGTTCACATCGCAAGAGCTTAAGTTTGACATGGTTGACATTAATTTAGTTCATTGAGAATTATTGGAGTGATCGAATGACGATATTAGGGAAATTAACAGAATGATAGTTCGTATAACAGCAAAAACAGAAACAGAGGAACATTTATACCTGACGCCAAGGAACACATTTCCATTATCCCATTCTCCCTTCTCCATTCCTATCTCTGATTCTTTTTTTATAGCTGTTATCCTAACAACCCTGCCACACGCTGTGGATGCGGTGAGTCACAGGGAAGGATTTAGCAGTGTAAAATTTTTAAAGAAGTAGGAATGTATTTTTCTCTGTGGACTGAGGTATTCGGACGGAAATATTTGCAGTATATGGTCTCCATAGTGTCTATATTGTGTAAAAGTACTTCTCAGAATTTGAACCAAGACTGACCAAACTTGATTGCACTAGCGATTTAACAAATACTACAGGGAAAATTGAAACTCGTGACCCGAGTTTCTACAGCTGATCGTCCTGAACATGTCTAAACGTCGTCAAAAGTTACAATTTTCATGAGACATTTCTAAAAATTACTCATAATATGACTTATGCTAACTATTTAGAGCCTATAAATGATGACAATTCAATTTTTTCATCAGGCTGAATACGAGATATCAACTCCTTTTACATCTCACTTATGTCCATATCTCGAGATTGACTCCTCGAGAAACAGATGTGCTCCAATACATTGTCAAGATATATTGCTAATAATGATGAATAGCTCTGTAGTCTTTTCTGACGACAAAAAATTAGCACTTCTTAATTTTTACACCTCGCCAAATTTGGCGAAAATGTTGTTTCAGTATACATAAACTAAAAGTGAAGGTACTGACTCTTATGCAGATGTAAAAGCTTCTCTCCGTTCCAGTCGTGTTGCCTATTTGACACATCCGTAACTCATGCAGTTCTTCTTACAAAATATTTCAGGTGATAGAAAACGTCCTGGAATAGTGATTGAATGGCGATGATTACTAGGCTATTATATGCAAAAACAATATCCATCTCATGGTCTGAAAGGATAACCCTTTTCAGAGCAACCGTCGATAAAACTGTATTGATGAATAGCTTTCCGGATTTCTGTTTAACGGACGAGGGCTGATGGCAAACAGGTGACTGAAGGTTAATACGATACACCCAATCGTACCATTCATCATGGGCCATTGTTTCTCGCGGCTAGTCATGGGCATCCATCGCTCCACTTTTGTCCAGGGCATTGTCGTCCGCTTTTGTCTTCCACCTTTTTCGATGTCGTCCATCTCCCTTGCTTTCCATCCCTTTCGCTGTATCTCTCGCCAGCATCGCCAATTGCCCTGCTCCTGGAGGTCAGCCACTCTTTCTCTTGGTCCATCGTCCACTGAACCATTCATATTCGAAGGCACACCGAACATGCGTGCCTGCCGTCAGTCCCTCGATCGCCTTGCCACCTCTTCCCACCCCCACGCCTCCACGAGACCTAACCCGATTTGGAATCCGAGAAAGAGAACTCTCACGTATTGGCATGTAGGGAATAAAGAGGACCAGTAATGCACGATATAGTGGAAGCACGACGTCCATATGCAATGTGCCAGAGATATCGCACTGCGATACTCATCCCCTGCACTAGGATTTTCAAATTATTTTCAAAGTGGAATAGATTTGCTCCTGAGAAATTTAATAGGAAAATTTTCGTAACAATGTGGAATGGTATCGTTTATGCTGCAACTTAGGCTGAATGATTTTATATCCTATACATGATGGCGGTTTTTCGTCAAATATTCAGGATTTTTGAATTGATCCATTGCCGGAAAATTTTGGGGAGCCCTGCTTTGCACACTAGGGTACGTCGCCGACGTCATATGCGATACGTGATATTATTCGTTGCAGCGAGTAATTTCTTTTGACAAATGATATCTCGCGATATGAAAATTCTTTCGCCTTACAAAATCTTGCCATTTTCGATATCATGCGATGGGCAATGTTGCATTATATCTCGATTTACAAAGGATGTTATATAAGAGGTATGGTGTGACGGGACTTGCTGCATATCGCATGTTTTGCGATGAAAAATTCCAGGGTTTGCAACACGATATTGAAAGTTGAATATTGCCGACCCTTACGAAGTGGTGGTCTGCTCTTCATACTCGTTTAGCGATGCGGTGTGTAGACTGATGCGGATGGGGAGGTGAAGGATATAGGGGGTGCTGTACCACTCTGTCGTACCAACCCTCGCCGACCGCTCCTTCTCCTGCACCTCCCCCTTTATTTCCATATCGCTGCTCTCCCAGGGGAACTCGCGACCACTCCCCTGCCGCACTCATCTCATCTCGATTACACCCAAACCTCCTCTCGTTAGCCGGACACCCCCCCTTCATCCCCTTCTCCTCTCTTTCGTCCAACACACATGCGTATGATTTCGTCAGCCATTCCCCCAACCCCTACTCATCTTCACCCCAACCCTTCCTCCCTCCCCTCACGCAACCCCTCCCCCAGGATTCCTCTTCACCCCATCCCCTCCTCCCTCCCCTCACGCAACCCCTCTCCCAGGATTCCCTCACACGCATAATCTCCCTCCTCCAACCCCAACCCAAGCCACTCAATCTTTCGCCGCACGCATTCACAGACCCGTCTGCGCGTCAAATATTTATGGAATCGTGGAATATTATATTGCCTTTTTTGAAATATTTTTTACGGTCCACATTTTTCTGATTCATCTCTCCGTCTCTAATTAAATCCGTGTTTATTTTTAATGTGTTGTGCATTTTTTTTCTTTCAGTCCGAGACGAATGGAGGGTGCGTATCTAGCAGCTTATTTTTATTTGTTTTAAATGTGATAGCTTTGAAATGATATTCGTTCCCAACTTCATTTCATTCTCGTGAATAAAAGACAATTTTCGCTTTTCCATTTTTTTTTTAATAATGGATGTTTCTTGTTCTGTGGCAAGCCAACTGAAAATAAATACAGAGTTCAAATTTTATCCCGCTTGCCACTGTGTCGGCCCTCGCCTGCTAAACTGAGGGTCGCGGGTTCGAGTCCCGCCTGGGTGGGTTTTTCACTACCCAGGGCATGGATCCATATCAAGTTCTATTGTCCCAGTGCCTGGAAAACCTGATGACAGGGACATACGGGCCAATAGAATCGTCCGAGAAGCACAAAATAGCTCATCATATCAGAGCCGAGTCGTATAATTTTGAATATTCTACAGTTGAACTCATTCTATGATATTAATGAACATAAGTTACGCGTCGCTTTTAGTGCACCACTTGGATTCTGCGAATTCATCACAGTCGAAGACTAGTCCCCGCAGTCGGTGGCCCAGCGCTTCAATGTCGTGCATGCGCTAACCACTCAAGCCGAAGATTAATATCAACATTCCTCAGATTTTTTCATTCATTGAGAAGAAATTGTTTGAAATTCCTCATTCTTGTGCATTCTTTATACCATTAGATTAGATCGTAACGATATCAGAAAGATTATTATTTTCAGATCATATATCAGAAGAATATATCAGATATATCATGAGAAAGCCACATTATATAGTATCAATTTAATGAATAAATAGAACCAAACATTTTTAAGCTCAAATATTAGTGACATGAGACCAAAGTGGAAACAAAGTTGGGCAATAATAAAGTTTAACGCCTCTTTAGAAGGGGTTATTTATAAAACTAGAATATGAGTCATAAAATAGATTTGCCTTGGTTAAATTCCATGATGATTGGTGGGGTTTACCTAAATATACAGTAATAATAACCCTTTCTACAGAACTCTAGGACACATAAACTGAAACAACCATTTCTCACAGGAAACCCGTGCTAGAAAAGCTATGAGACACTTGCAGTCAAAGTCAGGTCCTCAACTCAGGAGTGAAAATAATTTCAAATCCTCCTTGCGCAGGAAAGCCATGTTTAAGTATGCCTCGCATTTCTACTCCCGCTTGAAACAGCCATTTTAATTTAAATTTTCGGAGCAAAGATTCTCCTTTTGTCCCACTTTATGCTCGTCCCTGTAACAGCGCAAATTTGGTACCGACGTTTCTATCTCCAAGGTTTCAGTGCATCTTCATAGAGCATAGTTAATGGTCGGCATCACAATTTGAACGGAAAGCGGGTGAAATGGTGATTCGTTTAACTGAATTAAGCGCATGAAGTTAGCGCAATAGACTTTCGTAGCGTTCTGAATCGCATAGGTGAAACTTGGTGCGCATCCCTTGCCCCAAAATTATTCTAACCAATTGAATCGATGAAACAATGAAAGCAACGATCAGTTTCTAAAGTTAAGGATCATAAACTAGGCTCTTCCAGCATGCAACTGTATCCCGTCGTGTTGATGTAATATTGCGGGTACGTCCTGGCTTGTCTGATGTTTCCTGTTAAGGCTGTTATTTCTCCATGCTTTGATATACGAGACGATCCAAAAAATCTTGAGTACTGTACTGCTGCGGAAATGTTCCTTTAAAAATTAATGCGTATGCGCTTATTAGCTTCCTGTTGTTGCTTTCTTTCACTCTCAAAAATTGTTCAAAACTTCTGAAATGAACTTACCCTCTCAACTGGTCGCGAAAGTTTTCAGGGATAAAGCGTCTAGCCTGAAGACACGCTCTACCTCTTTCTTCCAAGCCTCTTTTTGGTGCTTGGTTTACAATAAGGTCCTAATATTTGAGTGAACTTGAATCTCGAACCCAAGCTATCTCTCTTATCTGGTACTCGTAATTTTATTTTACTTCTCAATATTTTTTCAGACTTCTGGCAACTGCAAACCCCATGGATCTCCTCACCGTTCTTCCTCGATTCAACCATGATGTGACCGTTCATCATCTAGGCCGTGATCCTCTCCCCACTCTCTGGGATCCCTCATTTGCATGCTTATCTCTGATATGCACAACATCGTATTTCCCTCTTCTCATTTCCGTATAAAAATCCTGGTGCCTTTCTTACGCCACTCTACCGCGCGTATTAGCTTAAATTGTACGACGAGTTGTTACTCCTCTCCTTTTACTCACATTACATTTAACCGATTAGTCAATACACTTGTCTTAAGGCCACCAATATCCATTATCTCTTGTTTAACTGGCTGAAGCACTTGGCGTGATATCGGGGGATTCGGGTTCGAATCCTGCTCATGGGGAATGATTATTCCATTATGGAATTGAGCACTCGTTCCCGTTCTGGTTTCAGCTCAGTTAAGGATACATTTATTTTTATCCCTTTAATTTTGAGCATTTTAGATTTACCACTTTGCAAAGTGTAATCAATGATTCTCTGCGCCAGTTTAACTTGGTTCCTCGTTTATCGCGAGGATTTGAATATTTGATTGCGGAAAAAAGTCCTCAATTTTAAGAACACGGTCACTTAAAATGTCCATAATAATTTGGAAATATAAGTCTGTAATAAGTCCCGCGTATGTTTTGTGAATATGTTGACAAATTTATGATTTATTTATATATTAATTACTAAGTGTGGTTTTAGAAATTTGAGAGTTATTATGAAGTTCTTTGAGAATAATAATCCCTAAAAATTTCAAAACAATTTTGTACAATTTGAGTACCATTCCGGTTCATGTCTCTGGGAGGTAAAGAATCTTTAGTACAAATTATTTTTATTCTTATCACACTGTTAAATCGCCTCAAATATTTTGATGAGCGCAATGTAAATTAAATATATCTTGTTTATGTATGTGATTTTACGTCAGCGAAAATCTCAGATGTAATTTGTGGAACCCTTAAGCATAAAATTTATTTTTTTAATAATGACTCTGGTTATAATCCTCACTTTATTTCACTATGTACCGACCATAGGTTTGGTACATCTTACCAATATAAAGGATTTTATTTATTTGAGGGGCAGACCGATCTATATATACATCCAAATTCAAATACAGGATGGGGCTGTATGTTTGGAAGGTCAGGGAAATTGAAAGAACACGCGTGCACAAAGTTGAACAAGTGTGGTCAAGGGTTTGTTGTACGTCTATGTAAATGGAATGGTGCGGCCTTGAATGGTGGGGTGGAGGTGGGAGAATGTCTACTCTTACGTCCTAAACATTTTACTACCATCAACCCTCCCTTCTTACTACTCTTATTACATCTTTGAGAGCTTTTAATGATTTGTGCGCACTTTATGACATGAAATTTTAAGATTAAAATTTTATATTGATAGTTGTCAGTTATGTAGTTGGAGCTTCAAGACATATCGTTTATCATAAACGTTTTCTTGTTTGTATCTCTTGAACCATTCCATTGTGACACTTCTACACATCTCATGCATATACCGAGGTATTGCTTTCCGTGAGCTATGCTGGCCCATGGACAGAGGATCTGCGTATTTTACGTGAATCTTGTGGGAAATTGAAAATTATTAAAGGTGTAATTGTTGCAGTTTTCTCCTAATATTCTCTCCAGAAGGGCATCATCAAAGCTAAACTGATAAGAGCTTTGGCAAGGGCTCAGAATTTTGAGCATACGGCTTTTCAACAGAACGCCACGGTCAAAGTAGTAGGTGTGTAGACCTCAGTGACCATGGATTCATTGTAGAGCAACATAGAGAGCGTTTATTTTATCCTCCGGAAGTAATTAATTATTATTTAACAGAGCATATGTAATACAGAGCAGCTATTGAATTTTCATAAAATAAATGTCCGAGACGTAAATAGACACAAATTTTTGGGCAAAACAAAACTCTTCTCTGTGGATCACAAGGGCTTCGTTGAGTCTAAGTTGGAAAATACAGACATTGACAACACTCAGCCGAACAAGAGTATTCATGATTTATCATTCCCTATCTACAAATGTGTGTTCAGAATTAGGCCTTATACTGATAAAAGGCAAAAATAAATGGAAAGTCCCAGTGAGTCAAAAAAGTCCGAAAAAGTCTTCAATGAAGTAACAAAAAAACGCTCTAATAAACGAAATTGGTATGCACCATTAAAATCAGTTATGTTTTAAAAAATAAGTCAAGAGACTTTTTTCTGTACAGCTCATTATTATACGTTTTTATCTTAACTTAACTCCATTTGTTTTGTTATTTAGCAAAAAATATTTATTCATTTCTCACAATTTAGCTTGGATTAAATTGTATGAAAATGAGAACTAATGCCAAGGCAATTAAATTAAACTAATTAAATTAAATTAATATTGTTTTGAGGTAATTTTAAGAATTAAATTTTTAGAAAAATTGGGGAAAAATTGTTCAAAGTCAATTTATACGTAAAAAATCTAGTTTTTTAAGAGTAAGTGAATGAAATAGTTTGGATCTGGTTATTTGCTTTATCATCTTCACTGTAATTGATAAATAGTAATATGAAGGAGTTGTGCTACTTAACTAGTGGTGAAAAATCTTATCTGCTCTTAATAGAGAATGATTCGGTATCTATATGTGTATATTTAGTGTTAAAATCCATTGTCTGTTTGACTTGAGCTCTTCTCTCCTATCTAATTACTATTTGAATAAGCTTGAAATATAATCGACAGCAATTCTCGTTGGCTAGGCTGCTAGTATATAGTTTACCTGAACAATATTTACTACACCTGCCTTACGCTCTTTGTTATAACTTTAAGCTACTGAATTTAATCAACTTTTGATTTTTATTTGATTGTTCAGTACTAAAAATATTTTAGTATATCTTAATGAAAAAAAACTGGTTCTAATGGCAACGTTTATACATGATGTGTAAATTTTTGTCAGCCATTGTTTTTAGATATATTTAGAAACTGTGAATCATACGCTCTCCAGTGACCGTGGAGGGTATTTAAATACCAGCACCATCCACTGAGCGAAGCGTTGATCTTATATGCGCCGAAATCACAATATGACTATCTCGAGGGCCAGTTTGAGGTTCTAGGTCATACTGCAATTCGAGGCATTTTACCTCGAATAGGGCTCACTTTCCCTTCCACGTTGTTTCCGGCCTTGTTTTCATGCTTGCAAGTGCGTGATATCGGCGTCTCTGTCGTGGACCCCGCCCCCTTTTCTCTCGTTGTATCGTGCCACCTTGTTTCATCTCTCTCCCTCCCCACCAAAAAGTTTTCCGCAAACGCTTTGCCGGTCCTCCGACCCCCCCCCCCTTTTATCTCCCACCGCGCCCTCTCGCCATCTAACTTCATCTCCCTCGGGAGCTGTTCCCTTCCAACCCCCTGCTGGACCCCTCGACCCTCCCCCCCACCCCAGCCCCCCGCCCTCTCCCTCCCACTCTCTCATATCGCGGATCCTCCTGCTCCTTTTTTTATCTACTTCTTCTTCCATTCCCAGGGCGCGCGTCTGTCGCGGCGCCAGTGGTGCCATCTCTAATCGCCACTCGGAGTGGCTTTTTATATGCGCCCCTCCCAACCTCCCCCCCCCCCTCATTCCCCGCTCCTCCACCGCTGCCGTCCTTATCTACTCGTGGAGAGGCCATGGACTTGCTCGGAAGAGGATTAAAGCTCCCTTCCTTCTCATATCCACTGCTCGCGGCTTTGTCCCACCGAAATGAAATCCCCATCTGAATTGGAAAACTGCTCCTCCCTTCCACCCGCAAAGTATGAATAACGGCCAACCATCCGCTTTTTCTTTTCCCCGATTGCCCCGGATTATCGTGAGCTTTTTGTTTCGCGCGAGTGTAGGAGGGGAGACCCTTCGGTGCCGATTACGAGCGCTTATTACGCGATTCTCTTCCCTGCGTTCCGCGTCCACCGCCGCCGCTGGAATAACAAGTGAGCGGCCGAGGAAGAGTGAGGGGGAGGCGAGTTTCATTCGCCCGAAATATTTTGAATTCATCGCCAGAGATGGACGTGAAATCGGGATTCACTTCTCTGTAAGTGTGCTTGTTTTAATTTTTTAGACCCTGAGAGTAAAAGAAGTCTCTGTAATTGAAACCTGTTCCCGCATTTTTTTAGTCATCTGCTGCCTTTTGCGAAATGAATAACCGGATAGACCTACTTTTCGTTCGTCGAATTTTTAAGAAAAGCCTTAAATTTTCCTTCTTCAAATAAAGTATTTTTCTTGCGGGTTTTTTGATCCCCACTCTTTTATAAATGTTTACTCTCCACTTGTACTTTGCCGATTTTTACTTTACTTGCCTGTGAAACACTCTTAATTACGTATACCTTCTAGTTAAATAAATCTACATGTACATATTACCCTGCGATCCACCACATGGGCGTGTGGCAGGGGGTGTTAGATCACAAGCCATGTGTAGATGTAAGTTTTTGGGAGGTGAAATGGTTACATGTGTAATGGGAGTATATTTAGTGGAGCTCAGTTTTCATTGTGGTCGCTTATTGTGCGCGAAAAGAACGAGTTTTTTTAAGTATCTGTTTGGCAGTGTAGTTCTCTTATTTTATCGCATCTGTCAGATCTAGAGATGTAGTGAGGCGTCATGATAATATTCTCTGTGTCTCTTTGAAAAAAGTCAGTCCTGAATTTCTTAAGCAAATATATGTTACATCTCTTATTATTTAAAAAAATTTCAAGCTTCCAATACTGCTTTTCTTAATTCTGAATTTATAACAAGAGAATTAAATAAAATGACCTGCTGCTGTTACATGCAACCCAATGGATTTGATAAAATTGTCAAGAGGTTACCCTGGAGAGAGGAAGGTAGTTCCTCCTCCTTGAATTTATTTAGTAAACTCAAGTTCGCATCATGAAACGTCTTTTACAGAGCTCTTCGCTCCGTTCACGGTGATTCTTCTTCAAATACGAGGCGAGAAAAAATGTATTTCGTCAAATTATGAGGTCCAATTAGAAACATGCCCGTGATTGATTTTTTTACGTTTTTATTCAATGATGGGAAATTGTTTCTCTGTAGATCTTCAGTCAGGTTCAGTGAGGTCAGTTTGCCCCGAATGACGGGGTGAGTGGCCCGTGTGAATTACATACCGATATCGCCAGTCGGGAGACTCATTTTCCCCCAGCAGAAAGGGGATCTTCCCTGGTTCTCACTCTCCCGCCTCGTCTGCCCTCGTAAAGTCCTCATGGTAGATTAAACAACGGGAAAGATGCCCGAGTACATGCGCTGGGACTTCTCCATTTGTTGTAGTAATAGATACTGGGGAGGAGAAACTTTCCTTCGATGTCAGGGGAAAAAGGATATCCCTTGCGCGGAATGAAACCCTTTTAATCGTATACTCTTACGGTATATATGCCTTGGATAATTTCTTTCAAAACTGCAGTCTTATGATTCAACATCTTAACTGTATATATTTTACTTGACTAAAGATTCATTTTTAATTTCTTTATTGGCACCAATTTTTCCGAGCAAACTAGAAATTAATTTTAGGTCACACTTTCTTAGTGGAGATTCTGATATCCAAGATACGTCTGCAGTGAATGAAAAAGTAAAATGAAGAACTTAATTGCAACATTTTAAATTAATTCTTCTTAAACGAATAAAGGTAAGTTTGTCACATATGTCTAAGATATATGGTTATGTAACTTAGAAGAAATTTGTAAATCATTGAGAAGTTTACAACTTAAATCAATAGCGTGGGCGGTTTAATAATGCTTATCTCGAATAGCTAGATATCCCGATCAATAGAGTTGGTTTTCCTCCTCCAGTGAAGTCTTTAGACTACTTAGTGAAAGTAAAACATTCATTCTTGGAATCCAATTATCTTCTTATTTCCTATGTGCAAAGGTCGGATATGTTCATGAGGAAACGTATATTAACCAATTTTTAGACTCTGAATTCAGGTTATGTCCCCAAATTAATGCTGGTGTAAATTGCCATAATATAAAAAAAACCACTCAAGTCAAGTCTACTTCAATTCTATACATAACTCTCCTCCTATAGTTACAACCCTAGGGTTGGTTTGCTGCAGCACTTTCATTTATTTCGGTCCTGAGCCAGCCTCTTAAGTGCGGCATAGGATGGACAGCCGAGCTCTTCTAGCAGCTGACCAATGTAGTTCAGCCTGGGATCTCTCTCTAATTCTTCTCTACTGCTAACTACTACTAACATAACTCTAGAGTTTAAATAAATTCCATCAGAATCAATTGCATCGATTGAATTAGAAATGGTTTTGCGAGTTTATCCGCAATTCTTACATGTAAATATTTGTTTAGCCCATTGCTAAGTTAAGGAGGAGTACATTAGCGAAATATGTCATTGTATTCCTTGCTTTTCTGAGACGAGCTTTGGAAAACGGTGTAATAAAGTGAGCTGATCAAGTTGCCGAAATAGTTGTGTTTCTCTTATTTTAAATGAGACTTTCTAGAAATATGCCATTTGATAACCGACATTCTCGAAATCTCTTCTTATATTAACTTAAGTTTAGGTTAATCGTTTTGTTTCAGTAGGTCGCCAAAACCTTAGGAAAATCTTGTAGAGTTTATCTGTAGTAGTTTCATTATTGTCTCACGAAATACCTCGCGTTTTATATACTCCAATAACACCTCACAGATCCATCTTAGACGGTGTGAAATTGAAAATAACTAGGGTATCAGGAGTTTTAGACCTACATCGATGATATTGCCCAGGAGAAGATGTGGTGGGAAGATTTTTTCAGAATGCATTAAAATTATTACTCCAGTGGTAGTTTTCTATAGTAAAATTGCAGATAAATTTCAGTTATCAAAGGATATTCTTCTAGAAAGTTTCATTCAAAATATGATAAACTATGAGATGAAAATAGTATATTCAGCCAGGTTTTTGGCAACTTTATCAGCACAACTTATTACACAGTTTCCCAAATATTATCTCAGAACAACAAGCAATATAATGGCATATTTTGACGATGTAGTCCTCCATAAATTAGCAAATTTGCCAAGAAAAATAAAACTTAAAACATATAAGAATATTAGGAGTTGAAATATATCTCGGTTCTTCAATTCAAACAATGGTTGAACACAGAGTGCCCAAACGACGACAGTAAAATGCCGAGAAGGAGGGAATTTGAGGAAGAGAGGAAGACCACGAAAACGATGGCTGCAGGATGTCGGAGAGGATCTGAGGGCTACGTGAGTTACAAGGTAGAAGGAGAAATCAAGAAGATGATTTAAATGGAGGCATATAACAAATAGAACCAGTCCGGGATATTGAGCTGTGGATGACGATGATTAGTAAGAAAAACGCGGCATGTTGTCATAAATTTGGCCTTCGATGCAATGCCTATTTAGATGGAATATTTTATAATTTATAGAATATCAATGCCGATGTGTTGGAAAACAATTGGATTAATACTATTACAGTCAGTATTACGAGTCAATCAGGCGGATTACTGCCAGATGTCATTTTTATCATTGTTCTTTCATATGCGTTCAGCCAAGCATTCCCTGCAATTGAAGAGAGATTAAAAATTTGGTTAATACCTTTCAGTTTTCTGTATGCATTCAGACTATTAATACAGCGGTGAAAATGAAAATTAGCTCCAGAAATAAGCAAAGAACAAATTTAAATTAAAGCTGTAATGTTTTAAGCTATCGTTTTTTTGGTCGTTGTTATTGCTACTCAGTTTCTCGCTTCCAATGCCCGGTGGAAGAGATTTTCATTCTTGGAATCCTTCTAAAGAAATTTTTCCAGCGTCCACGGCTTCAAATTGAACCTGATAAACAAATTTGACAATGAGCGCGTTAAATGACGCGTCAGTTTTAATATTCCATGATAAAAAATTACAAAAGTCGACTACAGTCCATTAATGATAAAAAAGGTATTATGTTTTCTCTGCAAAGGGAACAGACTACAATTTGCTTTGAAAGTATAGAGCACTAATTACCTACACGTCAAATCAATGCAAAGTTCCCATTAAATTGGAGATATTGATGATTCTTTGCATATTCAATTCTGGCAGTAAATTTATTTGAAGTTTTATGCGCATGTAAAAAAACTTTACTTCATCAAATTGAGCACGATCAATGCCACATCTGATATAATGATATACAAGGGCCGATTCAATTATGAAATATTACTTTGTCTCCTTTAATTATCGTACTTCTTCCAGTTACTAAAAATACTTTATAATCAAAGGAATCATTCTTTCCTTTTTGTAACACCATTATGTCCAATTCCGCTATATTACCGTATGAATTTACTGAATTAATTAAAGAATCTTTATTTTTTATAATTGGATTCCATAGCAAAAGAGATGTCATTGCCGCTTTATTACAGACGCTTAAGCTTAAGGCAATACCTCGTCATTTAAATACACCCCAAAAGTTACCGAAAAGAATATCATTATTGCATAATTTTATTTCTCCAACTAGAATAACGCATTTTCTATGCAATAATGTATCGGATTTGCGAACGCAAAAAGAGAAAACTGTATTTTTTTAAATGTATACGGTGCCTTATAAATTATTCACTTCCAAAGACATTATGACGCATCAATGGAAAGACAGGTAGACCAAATTAATTGATTAATACATTTGATGTTTCCTTGTGCGACTGAGGGTCCAAAGAGTCGTCCATTTCTTTCACGTTTATCTTCTTCTGGCCATGGCACAAGGCTGAGAGACTGGAAGTTGCATTTCAGAAAGAACGGTGTGGTTTTCCTTCCGTAAAGCAATATTTTGACGCATAGTAGGTTGAGTGCTTCATGAGTCGACTTGGGTCACGGCTGTCTGTGTGTGACTGCTCTAATGGCGGTTTTCGGTCAAATACACTTCATGCCAGCGAAGTCACGTTCCGTACACGAAAGACTCGTAAAAACTCGTGCTCGCGTGGATATAACTGCGGTGCCTGACCTCGTAAAACCTGTTGTGTTTCCCCTCCCCCCTCCCCCGGCTCCTTCCTTCGGCTCGACTGCACCACCGCCGTATTTCACGCACTCGTCTATCCTCTCTTTCGTCCGACCCTGTTGCCTCCCTCTCTCACACCCTCGGCCATTCTCCCCCTGCGCCGATTCCACGCTCCCCAACGCTACTCTTTACATTCCCCGTCCTCATTTCCCTGTTAACACGGTCGTATTTTCATTTAATGACCCGAAGCCTTGGTTTCTATCGTTTGAGCCTCTTAATGGCACGATTTAGAGACGGAGCTCCGGTTAATCCGCGTGGTACACAGCTTGTACTCTTTAAATGACGAAATCTTCTTTTACTCGTAAATTTATTTACCACTATTTTTCTATTTTTTCCTTAATATGTAAATCAAAACTGCATTTATAATTGAAAAGGTTTTCACTCGCTTAATAAAAGATCTTAATAAAAGTAAACTTTCTTTCAACCGCGTGAATATTCTTTTCATTTTTAGTTTAATACAATGCTAAGCGTTTGATTTAATTGGAAATGATATAGGAAAATATAATTTATCGAGTTCCACGACTAAAGTACACATTCAATAAAAATCTCATTTTTTTAGAAGAAGCCTTAATCTTATTATTAAGATCTTAATAAAAGTAAACTTTCTTTCAACCGCGTGAATATTCTTTTCATTTTTAGTTTAATACAATGCTAAGCGTTTGATTTCATTGGAAATGATATAGGAAAATATAATTTAACGAGTTCCACGACTAAAGTTCAATAAAATTCAATAAAAATCTCATTTTTTTAGAAGAAGCCTATCCCCTCATTCATCAAGTATGAATTATTTATTTTGGTATAGTTAATCTGAGCGTTGATAATAACAGCAACCTGGGAGTGAGGAAACTTAAGCTAAATGGGGAATGATGGAGGGTTTCTTTCAGCATACCTTAGTTGAGCTACCAATGAATGAAGTTGATCGGATATTAAGCTAAAATTACAAACTTTAAAATAGGAATACTATAGTTACAGCGGCTTCCACTCGGAACAAGCGCGAATGAAAGCTGAAAATTGAAAAATTGTTTTTGGAGCCCGATGTAGGACAATCTCCCGATAAAGATATACTGCAAAGTTCAGATTAGGATAATGTTTAAGCTAAAAATATTACTTACTTTAACAATAAGTGGATGAGTAGTACTTACGCTTCCATGTTGATGAGATGGGTATAGCCATGAATATTTTGAGAATGATTGATGGGGAGATTATAAGGAGGTTTGTGGTATCATTAGGTCAAATCCGCTAAGTTCTAGTAGCTTTATGTACACTCCTAAGGTAATCTGTCCAATAAATCACCATTTTTCTCTGCGATAGGTATTTCCTCTTGTTAATAAACAAAATCTCTGGAGTGAACGATAATTACACTAGAATCAGTTTCTCCCTAAATATACTTCTCATATTTTTCGAATCCATTTTAAAACATTAACTTATTCCCTGTCTTAAAAAACTTGTGAATGAGTTATTTGAATTCTTCAATTATTTATTTAATGCTGTCAATAACCTTTCTATGTATACCAGCTAAATGCGTATTTTCGTTATTTATTTAAGTCCCTTTCACATTCAGTATTTATTTTTCTATATTTAATTATGTTTTTGGTAAGATGTTCCGTCCATGAAATTTCGTTAAGTACCTGTTTTTGATTTAAAAGCTTTGGTGAGAAATGAAATAGATTTTATAACAAGTAAGTGCACATGAGCGGAAATGATAGGAGCTGAATAATTGAGCTATGCATATAGAACCGGATGTACCCTCGCGGGAATCACTATGAATTTACATTGAGTATTATTGCAGAAAAAAATGAGGTGAAGTTTTCACAAGAAACACTCAACGGGATTACCAGCTCACAGCGAGTGAAAAGAAATTTGTAAAGAGGGAGCAAGAAAGTTGGCATGGAGTGGATGTTAATGTAAGGCTGCGGTTGAAAATCCAGTGAATTTAGTGCGTGATGATTATGATGATGTACATGAGCTACCGATTGAAAATTTAGTTTAATAAGTCATCAACCCCGTGGTTTTTGAGCTCATTGGGACGGCCAGGCTCAATCTGTGTTTTTATGTTTTCCCGGGTAAATCCCCTCTACCGTATGTTCAGCTTCAGAAAACTGCGCAATTTCGTGCTTAGCCTTCCCTCACGCGCGGAGTCTGTTTCCCTCTAGCTCTCCGTGATTTGTGTCCCATGCCTATCACATCCCATTCGCCCTAATCCCCTTGCTTTCAATTTTCCCCAGCAGAGCGCAGTGCAGCGCCGTACTCTTTTTAAAAAATCGCAAATCCTAGTTCCGTGCCATCTCAAGCGTTTTCGATTCCCGGAGCGAACCGCAGGCCCGTTATGCAGCTGTCCTTTCCGAAGACACATTATTCCTGCGCAAACGGCTCGTACAAATGTTGTTAGCAAAGTAAGCGCGTGTACTATTTCGAAAACGATTTATTTTTTTTCCGTCCGCAGCGAAGCGTGGAACTATGCCGCAGTTGGTGTATCCCTGTCGCATTTAGCTATTCCATTCAAGGTATTACACGAGGGCTCTCAAACAAATCATTTTAAATGCACGTATTGCGCGGACATAATGAAATTAAAACAAGTGAACGGATGGCAATTAACAGACCGTAATGATGTGAGATTTTAAGCGGATAGCGCTTGCAATACATGTTTTCGGGAGAGTGAGCAGGTGCGAGAGGGACGTGCATGGACGATCATGGGCTCCAGTAATCATGCAGGGTTCAATTACGGTCCATCGCGTCCCTTTGGCCGCGTCCCGGTTTCAATTCACACTCTAAATCTAAATTCAAATTTGACGCAAGGTATTTAAGTATTTCCCAAAAGATTTATACATAACAATTTTATTAGTGGCGTTCTAAATTTGAGACAGCTAATTATTATTCAATTGTTTAGTAATAGGGTAATTATTACAAGGTTGGAATAAAATAACTTAGTAATTTTCCACACGGTCTATTGTCCTCGAGCGGTTTCAACGCAATAGCGTCATTTTCAAGAGGTTAAAAGAGGTTTTTTTAACCTCTTGAAAATGGCGCTATTGCGTTGAAACCGCTCGAGGACGATAAACCGTGTGGAAAATAATTAAGTTATTTTATTCCAACCATGGAAAAATTCCAAAAAGTAAGCCCGTCGACGATTAATTTTAATTATCACAAATCTACTATTTCAGGTATTAAAATCCATTTTCGTCTGTGCAGCAAATGATTCATTTACGAATCGTGGAGTTAGATAATATATAAGTCCATCACTTGACTGCGTAATCGTATCCGAGATACTAACCTTTGTGGCAGCGCGGGGCATAATGAATTCCATTTGAGAAAAAGATAATGGAAACAATTAAAGGATAATTCCACGACTTTCAAGACGTAATATTCAATTCCACGGCAGCGGATTGTGAGTTATCTCGGATCAAGAATTCATCAAACACGCCTATATTATTATATTTGACGCAATTAAGGTCTTCCTGCCGTCCAGTCAATTCCTCAAATACCAAGGATTAAAGATGTTACGATGCATGAGGCCCTTGATTGGTGAATAATTCGGGAATATTCTCACAGTTTAGAAATGGCGTTTGAAAAAAAGCTAACTTAATCTTTTGAATTTCTTTTGCTTTTATGGACTGCACACTTAATCTCCGTACATGTACGGCTAAATCTTATTAAATGAATTTTCTCATTTTTCTTTAAAGCAAATTACGTTCTTGTTGCTTGAAAGAGACCAACAGAAATTTAGAGAATTTTCGAATTAATTAAGTCATAAAAACAATATAGTGCTTCAAAGTGACCTTTATTTCATATTTCCCCGAGAAAATAGTTTGAATTTCCTCATCACGAATAAGTGCTTTCTGTTTGAAAATTCCCTCATATAATTTGTCATTTGGAAGATCCACTAGTAGTGTCTTACTTGATTTTGGCCAGCCATGGTGTGCCTTTAAGCTGTGAAAGATGTTACTCCGTAATTATCGATTGCTATGTGATCCACAAGTATATGGCGCAACTTGTCTGCATTCCCATTCTACTGATGATGTTACTCAGATATCCTGAAATACAAAACCTACCAGTTTTGTTATATTCAAGATAAACTAAAACCGTGGAGTCTTATATTGAGAGCATCTTTTGTTAATAGTCGATACTTCTAAACCTATATTAAAATTGGTAGTATTCGCAACCTTAATACGGGAACGCACGGGTGACTACTCTTGGAACCCTTAAAGTATTATTTATCCTGAGTTTGTGAAAATTAGAAGGGATTTGGCTGCACAGTTTGTGGTAGTCAATCTTTAGTCTACCCTTAGTCTTTGGTGTTATTTCAATCCCTGATAAATTTAAGATTAGAAACGCCTTTGATGATGCGATATAAGTTGATTTCCATACGAATCCAATAGCATCTGTGACAGCTACCCACCACGGATATTAAGGCAAGATTTTTTCAAGAGAAGTATTTCTACAGATTTGGCACCGTTTGATAATGAATTCTTTATTTTCTATTCAGAAAGGACATTCACAGTCCTTGGTGAGCTATCGTAATGCACTTATATTGACTTGAAGAAACTCTCCAGGTCGCCAAGGGAACAATAGACTCAGTGTCGGTAATGCTTAACTAACTACGATGAATGATGACTGATGATTGCTCCTTTAAATCTCCAGATTTTCATTTACAAAATGAAATACACTGGTAGATATTTCGAAGAAAACATCAAAAATGCATTAATATACCAAAGTAGATGCGTTTCTGGCTGCTCACTTGTGTGTACTGTAACTTCACTATGGATAATTTTTCTTGAGTTTCTGCGGCACCAAAATTGAGTGGCTTTCATATTAGGTGGAATTCAATTTAGATATATCGATTGCCTTAAGTGTGGTAACACATTGATTACCAGTGCATAGCATTGTACTGCCTATCTTGTTGCTGCAAATTATTTAAACGCATCAGGTTAAACGTTGGGTAGTACTTCATTAGCTGGGTCTAAAGCACTATGCTATATTTAATGCAAAAATTACCGTATCTTACATTGTTGTGCTTTTAGGTAACTATATTAACCATAGAAGATTAGCTTTGCCCTTTCGTAAAAGTTCAAACTCAAGGTGATAAACTATGGCTGCTTTGCAAAACAACTATTTTGTGAGTTTAGATTAAACTTCCCTTCCCAGGGCTCATTTAGTTATTTCTAAATAAACGAGACGGTGAATTGGCTCAATAATGAAAGTAGGTTTTGCTTCAAATTGACCTCCTGGATAAAAAACTGCGAATTGTTAAGTTTTTTGCGGGACTGGGAAAAAAGTGTTCCGTTGGATGTTGAGGTTTTTCGTCCAAAATCTCCCCAATCGAATTGCTAAGATAGGGGAGTATTGCTATTTCACCCTCTCCAACCCCCTACTCCCCCTGCGCCCAGACTGACTGCTAGGGCTGATTTACGCGCTTCGGAATGCTGACCACGTTTAATTAGGGGACAGGAGACCCCCTTAACCGCAGCGATATCAACCATTACACCAACTCCAGATCGTAAGTTGGGCTTCTGATTGCACGGCCAATGGTCAACTGGAAGTTCAGTCTACTGGAAGCCGATCAGAGATGTCCGCCCCCAAATCCTCCCACTGCCGCCACATCCCCTGCCCCCCACCAACCCACACCTCACCCTCAACCCCTGGAGAACACTTACGACTCTCATCATCCCCCCATATCCCTCTCCCCATCCCCTTACAGCTGCTCCCTATATTACGACTAGACTGAGGAGAGGGTGGAAGAGCGGTCCATCGACTCTTGTAACTACTTCTTGGCTCATGAAAAAATGTTTTATGCGATACTATGCAGAAATATGATTTATAACTTTTATCTGGAAGTTTATCTGACGAATCAACTGAATTAAATTGAAAAAATACCTCTCCGCCATTTTAATCGTCTCTCACTCAGTTATCTTCACCACCAATATACTGTGCGTCAAAATTTCCCCTCCTCCCACTCTGCAAAACCACTCCGCCAGAAAATCCACTCATCGCCAAAAAACTCTCAAAAGCCGTCGTGACTATCCCTCTGCGCATCGTGGTCTCGCTATTGGCTGTCTCGCGTTCTCTGTCCGCGATGGAGCAATCAACTCACTTTTATACTGAAAGTGATAGTGATACACTCTATTCTGACCGACTCAACGCTAGCGCCATTTCCTCCTCCAATCAACAAAGACAAGGATTTCCCCTACTACCCCCCAACTCCTGCGTTGGTCAGCTCACTCCCCTCAATCGCCTGCCGCATCGTCTCTCCGCTGCGCCCGGCCTCTTTTGAAACTGACCGCGGACGCGAAAAAACCTCCTGTGCTACAGTTGTGTTTGTCTTCTATAGACCAAATAAACGGTATTTAGCCTACGGGCTTGTTTTCAATTGTAACACTTATTTGTTATATAAATGTTCCTGATTGAAGTTAATCAAACTGGTTAAGGTTGTTGTTATTTTTCTCTCGTCTCCACCCGCCATCTGCAGTCAATTCACTCGCGTCGTCAAGTTTTAGTAACTTGCATTGCACCTGATCCTGCTAAGGATCGGTGCAATGCAAGGATAAGGAGGCGATCTTGTAAGCGACGAGGAAAGTCATGCATAAAAGTTGATCGGTCTTGAATTTGGGTTAGTTATTGCCTTTAATGTGAATACAACGTCGATATATTTACTTCTGTTTATGCACGGGTGCTTTTATTTATGTAATATGAAATTTCATGATAATAGGCTTAAAATATCATCCTCTCTTTTGTAACACAAATGCATATGATTGGGGTACTATGGAGCAAATGCACAGATTTTTGTGCTAAAACTGAATTTAATTGTTTTATTAATTCTGTTATAATACATTTCCTCTGCCCAAGTGCTAAGTTTCCACTAATAGAAAAACCATTTCATATGGTTTGCCTATAGAGAGTAAATGCATTAAAAACTTTTGGGTTGCCTTCGCTCTATAAAAAACGACCCAAAGACACTTTTCCTCATTATTTATGATGCCTGTCTGCTCAGATGCTGCGTGGATTGAAGTGATTTGGTGGATTTTATTAGATTTATCATGAACTTTCTATGGAATCCTAATCTTTAGCTCAACTTTACATTTTATGTTATTAAGTGTATCAATTTCTCCAATGGGAAATAATGAATTCAATGAAAAAAATCATTCACACTTGTCAATCATAAAATGAGCTTTGCACATGATCTACTTTTATTTTGCACCTTTCTTCTAAAACCTTTGTTTATAGGCTCAGAGGCTTACGTGCTGTCCAAGCTTATGACAATTAGTTATCGCTGAGCTGCAGTTCTGCGTATAGAGTGGGTCAATTTGCCATATTTACTTGATTATTTTTAGCCTACTGCATATATCCATAAGCAATGGTTATATCGCTGCAAATTAAGTTTAGCTAAATACAGGATCCATATTGCCTCGTATTCTTATCAAATCATTGGATTTTTAACCAGTTGACTTAATACGTTTTACCAGTCGCGTTTAACATAAAAAATCTTATACGCCGATCAAGCTTCTTTCGCAAATCAATATTTTAATGGTAGTGTTCAAACTCCTGTGTATGTAAATCGAATTTTTAGCCAAATTAATGGATGAGTGTATTTTGTAGCTTCCATTCCCACTCTTTTATTTACTACCTTGAGTATCGGCGAATAAGGCGAATCGAGTATATGTTACATTTGATTTGATGACGTTGATTCCAAAGACTTATCCTGATGAAGTAAGCTTATCTCACTGCTCTTATGATATGCCAATCATTTGTGGATTGTTATGAATTTAGTCTCAATGACGTCACTTTCATCTATACCAAGAAATAATATTGGGTGAAATGTTTTTCTTCCTAAAATATGACGTATTCCTATTTTAATTAGTTTGTCTGCTAGATGACGAGTACAGTCTTCACAGTAATACACACTGGTACTCATAAATTATAATATAAGACTTTATATCAATAGATAATAAAGTTAATAACTAATTTTTTTCCAATGAGCACATTTTTAATCGATGAAAATTCGTTTTCTATGTCGCTTTTTCAAATTTCTTAAGGATTTTTTGACATCGAGTGTAACCTCTTCAGGGGAATGCAGCTGATCTAAAAATTTTTGCGAGGGAATAAATAATCTTTTTTTACTCCTGTTATCAAACTCATCGACCCGATTCAGAAAAGCCCTCGTGTCCTATATTTTACCTCTGTCCCCGCAGCACCTCCTATGCTATGTTACCCTTACCCGCTCTCTCTTTGAATATTTAATGAGCCCGCTCGAACGCAGTCTCCGTCTTTGAGCATGGAAGTATGAAACCGTTAGTTACACACTCTCTTACTTAAGAAAAATGGAAAGGTTGTCCTTGTGCATAGGCATTTGAAGTCAAGGCCACCGCTGTTCCCTCTCCTTCCTTATCGTGTCATAACCCGCGACCATTATCACTAACCTAGGTGCGAGCATCTCAGTACAATGGAAGCTCATGCTAAAAAAAGTGCATATACTAAAAAGTTAAAAATGCGCGAACAAGAATTCTAAACAAAACTATTGATTTTTCATTGAAGTTTTGACTTAAAATATTGTTGCTTTGTGCGACAATGTTTACTAGCTTTGGGCCTAAGAGATCATCACTATAAGAGTGCATCATTTAGTACCAAGCTGTATGATTTTTATTTATTTTAAAAAGAAGAAGAACGCATTATTTACGACTTGGCTCAGTAACTTTTATCATTTTAAATTCTAAAGCTCTGATTAACATATTTGGCGAACACGAGGGACCAAATATTTTTCTATCAAAGCTTAAAATTCTGTATCAGTGTATGATAGCTTTGTTGTGTAAGTAACTCAGCCAAGTGGCATCAAGAGGAGGAGGAGGAAATTGGTAGTCCCTAATTTGAGGTATTTTCATCAATTTAACTCAAAAAGGCTCAATTTTCCATTCGCCTTGCTGCTGCAAATAGACTAGGGACTGCTCGCAAGGAGTATGCTAGGTAAATGATGATGGGATTCCAAAACTGCTCACAAATTCCTGAGGCGGAGGCAGGATCAAAGAGAAAAGAAACAGATGAAGGAGGGCCATTTCGAATTCAAATCACGGATGCATGTCCTTTTAATCCATTTCCGATCTTTCTAACATCGCAGAAAGAGACAGCTTAGCTATGAGAGCTCCAGTTTCCACGTTTACTGACTATGCTCAGAGCAACTTCACGTTCTATCAAGTTGAAAGTATCTCCCATCATAGTAGTTGGCTTCAATAAAGGTTAGCTTCAAGTTTTGGTCCAATTTAAGATTTGTAAATAGAGGTCAAACTTACTTCGTTGAGCTGCTAAATCGATTCTCTCCATTCTTTCCCACCTAAGAGAATTAATGACCTTGAATTATGGATACTGTCCATTGTCATCTGCTTTTATTTTTCCTAGACTTTTCATCCAAGTAATGATTATTTTAATAGACAAGCCTAATCATCATAATACGTTCCTCGAGAAAGCCTGAAAAGTGAATTAATCTGAAGAATTTTCCAGCCTCTGTGCCGGAAAAATAATCTCTGTAGCCCGTAATTCTTTGAGCCTGGAGACCTCCGGCAAGGATCGCATCGAAGTCACATTTTAGCTTCATTCAGTCTCATTATTTCTTCTGGCACACTTAAATTTCTCTCCACTTCTAACCATTTCCTCCTTCGTTGCCTGCCGTAATATTCACGACTGTATAGATGACCAAACGGTGCGCTCTGCAAAACATATTCATTTCTCAATACTTTCCAGTCCTTAGTAATCTTTTACAACTACTTTAGTAACTACTGTAATGCATTTTTTTAAATTTTCTTTTGCAAGCCCAGGTGTTTCTCTTTCTCTCGTTATATTTTGGTGATTTAAACTTTGAGAAGTGCGAATTCTTAATATTACTCTTCCCTATCTTTAACCTAATACGTTTTGACCGTCTATCACGTTTTGGCTGTCCTATGCTTTACATCTTGCTTTCACATTTTGTTCAAACTGCTACTGAAGACTAGGCAAAGACTCTTAACGACGCATCACTCTGTTAAATAAGTTGACTGCAAAACGTCTTGGCTGCCGCTTTTTTTAGTATTCATCTACATCTAAATACTACCATGTGAGCCACCGCATGGGCGTGTGGCAGGGGGTGGTAGGTCACCAGTCGTGTAAAGATGTAAAGTGTTTGGAGGTGAAATGGTGACATGTACTATGGGAGTGTATTTAGAGGAGATAAGTTTTTATTGTGGTCGCTTATTTTGCGCGGAAAGAACGAGTTTTTGTACCCATCTGTTCGGAAGAGTATCTCTCATATTTATCGCATCTGTCAGACCTAGAAATGTAGTGAGGCGTCATGATAATATCCTCTATGTCGCTCTGAAACACACCAGTTCTGAATATCTCAAGCAGCCTAAGCTTAGCGTGCAGCCTCCGAGTCTCTAAGGGCTCCCACTAACTCCCTCTAACAGTTTTTAACACAACATATATGCTCGTTAGTAGCAGTTTTTAACAAAGCGTGTTGCTTTTCGTTATATTTTGTTATTTTTTTGGTTAAATCTTTATGACCAGTGTCCCAAATTCTCACGGCGTATTCGAGGTGTGGCCTAACTAGAGCGAAGTAACATCTCTCTTTGACTTTTTCATCCGAGGACCTTCCTATTATACGCTTAACATAACCTAGTGTCTTTAATGATATACCGTATATGCTTTGTATGTGTGTTCCCCACGATATATCTGAAGTTAAGCATTGACGTTGTCGAGGTGCGTTTGACTGGTGTAACCTGAATGTGGATGCCTCCTCTGTTACAGCAAATTAAATGTTGCAATATTACATTTTGCTTCCACTTTACTCATACCTAGCCGGAAATAGCTCCTAATAGAGTTAATACAAGTGAATCTTGTACTTGATCCGGTTTTTTCCCGAGTATTTATGTCACTGTAAATTCGGCGTAGAATAATTTCATTTATCCTTAAATTATATCACGATTACACATAGTACTTACTTTAAAGAAATATTTCCAAAATAAACATTTTAAGAACTCGGTTTATTATAAACGTGATTATATGCAAAATTATTTTTAAAAATCGTTTCATAGTTGAAGAATAAAATAGAATTTATTCTCCAAACACCACACAAACATGTGTAGGTATAGGATTCGTCATTTACAAATGCAAAAAATATTTTATCCAATACAAAAAATGAAATAAATATACATATTTTAATACAATACTATATTAAACTGTCCAGCGATTTTTTACATACAAATATAGGCCAAGTCAAGACAATATTAATACAAGTTATAAATGCTGCATAAATTCGTCAACTGAATAGAAGATATTTAGTTTTAAATATTGATTAAGCGCATATTTGAATGCACTTATGGATTCACAGTTTTGCATTTCAATTGGTAACTTGTTAAATAGTATAAGGTCCATATTTTTCGGTCCTAGTGCAGCACGTTTAGTCCTGACATAGGTTTGGAGTAGGTTTGTAGCACTCCTGGTGTTATGACTGTGAAAGAAGTCATTTCGGCTATAATTGGAGGAACGAAGAAGTAAGGAGAGAGAAAGAGTAAGAATAATTCACTTTTTGATTTTGGCTTTCTAATGATTATGTTTTCCCATTAAATCTCATTAGTTATTGTATAATAGTATGGAAAATGACCAATTTCCTAACTCTTGAACAAACTAATTACGCTATTGTATATTTAGCAGGTTATCAGTATTTTTGAAACACTTGAGAATAAGAATTAGCGTGAGAGACTGAGTTTATTTATCTTACTGCTTTCACATGGTGATACCACGGTGATCTCAGAAAGCATAAAGCCTTAACTCCGTAAGGATTACCAAAATTGTTACTTAAAGTTTCCTTCGTTCCTCCAATTAAGGAAGAAGCGACCCTAATTCGCTCAATTCGCCTTCCTGCCACCGCCCAATTGAAGGAGGCTGACGATGTATGACAGTATGAGGGGAAAGAGGAGGTAAACAGAACAAAACGATTTTTTCTCCGCCTCACAAGAATACTGACATCAAATACTCGCCATTTACATCGGAAGGTATTCTTGGCGACGAATCCGGGGACTCCGAGAGTGGAGAGAGACTTGTATCGAGGAGAGTGGAAACGCATCCTCCACCGATTCCAAAGATAAAGAGTTGAAAAGTGGAGGAGGAGAGAGAAGAGAGAGAGAGAGAAAAAGTAGGAGTGAAGAGCAGAGGGTGGGGTTCTCAACGACCGCTCTACCTTTTGGAATGGATGGAGGGGAGTGAATTCCACGGGGAGGAAGGGTGGGGAGGGAGAGAGAGGGGAAGGTTTGGCGCGGAAGCGGCAGTAAATCCATACAGTCCAATAACTGCCCCCGAGGAAAAGTAAATAAATAAAGACTGGCGAGGAATGTGAATCATCCTTCCCTCTTTCCCTTTCCCTCCTGACATTCAAGCCCTTCTCACCAATCACCCCGACGGAGAGGGGGGTTGACGCGACTGGGATAGAAAGGGGTGTGCGGGGGGCGATGGTATCCACTCCGGCCAGGGAGGAAAGGCCCGAAATAGCCCCGGGGCCGCCGGCGGAAAGGGATATTGTCGTCCTTAAGGAAGGACACGAGTTGCCTGGAAGGAAATGAGAGCCGAAGGAATGGAGGAGGGAAGAGTGTCGGCTCTCATGATCCTAGAAAAAAATAACAAAATTTTAAAATACGGACTGCAGAAAAAGAAGGATTGAGCTGGAACTTCTCAACGAAAAAATTGTGTGTTAGGTACTCAAAATAGTTGACAAAGGATTATATTTATAATTTCTTCAAATAACCACAAAAAAGACCAACACGGTCATTAAAAAGCAATGAAATCGTCATTACATCAATTATATGATTTCTTTGATGTGTCTCAACGGTCTAAATATATTTGTCTATTTAGCATTCAAAAACTTGCTTATTTAATTCAAATAACCCATTTCTTCTGTTGTCCTAACTACGGGTGAGGGAAAACAAAGATCGCTTTCCCAATAGGCCCTGGAACGTGATAATCAACTCATTCAATTACCGTCCTGAGTCTTCAACCTAAAGGTCCATTTGATCGATGGGTGTAGGGATTACAAATTCCGGAGCTCAACGGCGTGTGAGGCCCACGCAAATGTATGAGACGGGAGGGCGTTTCCTTCCACCTGCTCAGCCGGTGGTTTCTCGGGAAATCACGTATCCCGAATATAACTGGACGTGCCCAAGAGGAACCCGCCGGTTGGAAACTCCATGGACTCATGACTGACCAAACTCTCTATTCATTGGGCTACTACGCCATTGAATACGGAGGCAAACGGAAATTTTAGAATGCTATGGATTTATGGAGTCCACCCTAGCGCAGTTTAAATGTACTGATTTAATTAGAGAGGAATGTAAAGTTTACAAGTTTTTCATGATCATATGATTTTAACAAAGGCCATCACTGTGGACTATTCAGCCACACAATAGTTTTTCTCAAGCGGGTATTAGATGTTTAATGATTGAATTCCATGTGAATTTTTCATCAGTATAAAAAATACATTTTGCTCTTAAATGGAAAGAAAAAGCAGTGCTATAAAACTTTCTGGCTTTATAATATGATATTTATTGCCTTATTGGAATAAGTTATTGGGAATTAAAGTCTATAGGTATATTGCAAGGCAATGCTACACTAAGTCATGAAAGTTTTTGATATGGCTTTTTAGTAAGAGATAATAGAGCTCCGTAGATAATGCGTAGCTTACGCTCGTCCGTAAGTTTATAATTTCTTCAAACAATCACAAAAAAGACCAACCCAGTCATTAAAAAGCACTTAAATCGTCATTACATCAATTATATGACTACCGTGATAACACACACACAAGGCTCACAAGGAGGAGGCCGTTCGCGCATAAGTTTCCCTCACGCATCGGGTCCTTGAGAGGTAAATGATTAGTGAATAGTGCATGGCAAGGGGGTTATCGGACAGGAAAGAAAGCGTGCGTAAAAGGATTGAGTAATGATGTGAGAGTTAGAGATTGGGGTGTGCAACAGGCTATCAGGGAGTGATTGCCGTCGATCATCCATGGGATGGTGAGATGAATGGAAACTTTCCACTGCAAGATAACACGGAATTTACATACTTCCATGTGCCACAGAAAACAAAATTCAGATGGTCTACAACTCCGCTTCACATGTTACGGAGTAATCACTTCTCTAGCTACAAAAAGCTCTAGCTGCCGACGACATATTGTGGTCGCCTCAATTGTGGTCTTTCTTTTCCGCACTTACTCTTGATAGGGGAGGAATAGACCTGAGGAAAATCTATTTGTAGGTGACGGAAAACTGAGAATGAAGGGTCAATCCGTAGGAATTTTGGAATTAAGGATGGGGAGGAGGAGAGAAGTAGTCCGTTCTGGTTTTGGGGAGGGACGTGGTAAGAGAGAGAAAGAGATGGAAATTCGGGGTAACGGTCCAGAATGCCGGGAGGACTACGAGGCAGAGCTCACCACACACACTCCACCTTTCCCTGACTGAGGAGAGAGCGGGGTCGAGTGTGGGGGATGGGTGGGTGGTTGGGTAGACGAGGGACCAACCCTCCTTCCCTTTTGGTGATTCCAATTGGCAGAGCGTCCTTTCTTTGTTCCGGCGGCGCAACAAACACGCACACAGACACGCACACACACAAGGCTCACAAGGAGGATGCGAGATTTGCTCACGAAGGAGCATTCCTTCCCTCTCCGCATCCACTTTCTTTCTCTCTCTCGCCCTCATTCCTCCCCCGCCCACTCCCACTCATTCTTTTCCCTTGTCCAGTTCCTCCGTCTTCATCTCCCTCCCCATTTCAACCCTTTGCCACCCGAGAAGGATGGCTAATGCTTCACCCTCGACCGAGTCGCCGGCCGCAGGAACGACGCTGGTGCTACATCAGAGGGTGCGTGGGAATACCTTCCGTGAAGATCTTGAGAGGAATATCCACCACACACAGCAAATAATCTTACCGCAAATATAAATTATAATCTCTTTCTTTCTATCTTTGCAACTGACTCAAGGATTATTACACGAGGTATGAAATTGAAATTGAGCTCAAAAGGTATTTGGCCGAAACAGTCGCTATAAAGCTGCAATGAAATGATAGGAGATATTTGAAAAGCAGTTCGAACCCAGTATTTTGTTAACCTTGTTCTTTTAGAGAAGGATTTACTTCTGTTGAGAGTTCAGGTACACCCAGCGTGTATGTCATTCTTGGTTCTGAAGTGAAAAACATTAGATGGAAAAAAGGAGATGATGGGCTTCTGAATTGGTTGTCTTTGGTCTTAGAAGAGTTGAATATTGAAGCTAACCTGGTAGGCCCACCTTTGGAAGCCAAGATTATGTCGAAAATTATCCAAAATACATTGGTTTTTATTCTCATTTTCGGGCATGAGTCGACAAATCGGAAAAAAGGCACCTTCAGGATTAAGTGATTAATTTAGGTTTTCTTTTAACCAACAAACGAATTTTTGAGTCATAGGAGATTTGAAAGACAAGAAAATATTTTTAGCCTGGAAACCTTTGAAAAAACGAACACTGGAATGACAATTCCGAATATATATTGTATATAAATCGATATATTTGCCAGGAATTATAATTTTAACTCTAAATATATTAGCTTTACTGTATTGCTTACGCTATGATGTGCTCCGCTGCTTTCATATATTTAATATAAATAGTGCTGTTTTGAACAATGATGATGCCTTTAATTGAGTACGAGATTTTGGGGCATAATTCGAAGCCTTTGGTGGGTAAGTGGGCATTTGGCGAGGAGGGTTGACTGGTGACGTACACAGCTTTTAGATAAATGATCGATGGTATCATAATAATATGTGTAGAAGGTAGTGCTTGCATCTCTAAAAGTTGTCTGGGATAAAATACATCTTCACTCATAATTAGATGCCTATTGCTAGATCTCAGAAGATTAAAAAGTATGAAAAGGCCTGAGTAACTGCATTAAGTAACGATTCTAGTTAGTTAATGTCAGTTTTGTGGAAAAAGTTATTTTCAAACGAGTTAAGTTTAGCGTACAAGGCGATATTTTGTGGAAATGGAGTACAGATGCCATGATCTCTCAATAAAAGTTTTTGTTCACATTCCACAGAACTTAATTCACCGACCAAGGTTTCGACATGAGCTATGCCATTTTCAAGGCACAATTTTCACGTAATGTAAGCTTATATCTTTTTTTTATACAGGTCAGGAGGGGGGTGTGGTGGAGGGTAGGGATGGAATGGCGTAATGGTATGTAGAAATGACGTAATCAGAGGGGAGGAGGGGTAAAAGTTTGCCTGCAATAGGCTGTCGCACAATGGATGAGTCAAGTAACATAGATAACAACGAGGATGAATGTTCAGGATACAAATAATCATTATCATCATCATAATATTAGGGGTCTTATTGTTTTTATATGATGAAGAAAGTTTTAACTGCTCCATGAAGTGGATTTTTTCCTTTATATTGATCGTGTAGAACGGTAGCATTAAATTTACTGTAGTGGTAATTATATATTAGGTGTTTAGCAAAATTTGACTTGGAGTCACCATTGTGCCAGTACTTTGTGTGTTCATTTATCCGGTTATTGATTGCGCATCCATTTGCCCAAATTTGTACAAAGCACTACAATGTGATATAATATGAAAAGTTTTCCTGAAGGATAAGTTAAATATATTTTTTTACAACGGCGTAACAATTGGGAAGATACTCATCAACTCAAAATTTAAATATGACAAGGACCAGAATATACAAATTATCTTGTGATCCACCTCGCCCATCCCCCCCCCCCCCCCCGCCGACCCGTACAAAAGCATATACATAAGCTTGCTTTACGTGAAAATTTTACCTTAAAAATGACAAAGCTTATGTCGAAACCTTCATCGGTGAATTAAATTCTGTGGAAAATGAACAAAAACGTTTATTGTGAGACCATAGCATCAATTCTTCTGAGAATCTAAATGGCAGTAGTGAATGCATTACATTTCACTTAGAATGACTTTTTTTTATTTTCTTGCGTTTAATTGCGCTATTTTGAAATGGAAAAAATTTATTTTTAATTCTATTTATGGCCATATTCACTGAATCCAATTTTTAATCCATATTCATAAAAGAAAATGCAGAATCTGTGATTTCTGTCCTATTTGGTTAGCTGTAATTCGTACAAGAGAAAATACGAAATTTATGTGACGATAAAGAGCGTCTTGGCCTATCAGAAACCAAGCTACTTTTTGAATCCTGAATATCAAGTTTGGCAATTCATATTCAATAAAAAATTGAAATATTATTATTTTAAAAATATAATCGAGTTATTTGTTTTTGAATTCAATTTATTCGGAATGCTATGGAAAATAAACCACAGTCATTCTAAATTTCTCTCGACAAACCTTGATAAAAGTCTCATTGGCAGCCATCGTGGTCTCATACCGTTCGTGGGAAAAAATAAATTTTAAACTTGTCAGCACTGCAGTAGAGCTCCATAAGTATATTCCCATGATTTACTCCACTTTAGGGTCAATCCATACCGAGTTCTCCAGGTTGGTGGTTCGACCATTTTTGGAATAAAATATATTTTCAATGGCGATAGCCTTGTGTTTCAACAATTTGAAATATCTTTTATTTAACCCTGTTACCACTGGGCACACGTATTGTGCACGTATTTTTTAGTGTTACCAGGGATGACCAGTAATTAAATTTCCCTAGTAACTCTCAAAAATTGGTGTGACTGCATTGAATTATAAATCATCATCCTTCTAACTTGCTACTGCAATAAATATCTTACAAGTTAAATCTCAAAATTGTGATTTTTACGATAAGTTTTGCTCGTAAGTATCTTAATATTCTGTGATAACCGTTTTTAATTGCTCACCCAACGGAGAAAATGATGTTTAGAAATGGTTGATTTTGAATGTGTATTCATTTTTGCATCTTTTATACGACTGTATCTTACAACTTGATAAGATAAAAAGTCATATTTTTCTAAAGATACATATTATAAAGTTCTATGGTTCCTATTTAATTTCAAAATTTCAAACAACTGTTCACCGTAGAGTTATTTAATCATGAAAAACGGCTAAATTAACTTTTTCACGGGACTGTAATAGTAATGGTTGCAAGCCGCTGGACTAAAAATGATTTCGATATAGATTGTATGCAACTGTAGATAATGGACAAATATGAAGAATTCGACCAACTGCCCTCCTCCTAAAAGACAAATTCGGAAAAGAGTCATTTTTGCGATTTAAAATCATCATTTTGGTAGTAAAATCAATGGTGAAGTATGAGTTATTTCAGGTTAACATGTATATAAAACTGTAGTTTGAACTGAAATAACATAGTATGTTTTATAAATTTGTCCTAGAGCTGACCTCAGCTGAAAAAAAGAAGCTACTTCCAATGCTTGCCAACACAGAAAATTCTCTGCACCAAAATTGAAGAATGGCCACCAAATGGAAGCCACAAAATAATAAAATACTAGTAGTTTCAAAAGGTTTAAACATTATAGAATTGGCTCTGAAATCATAATTGTTTTCTAAAATGGTCAATCTAGTTCGTAAGATAGCATTAAGGCCTTCAGGAAATTAATTTGTTCGGAATTCAAAACCGCGGCGACTGATGTCCTAACACCATCCACGACGTGCTTTTGTCGCGGTTCGTGGGGTACAGCGTGTGTACATAACTCCCTCTTCAGCGTCCCACGTAGACGGAGGATACATATCGGCCCGCTTCTCTCTTCTCCAATCTTCCGGCGCCATGTTCCTTTATCGCACGCTCCGACTGACAGACTTCCCTTCCCTTTTCTCGTGCGCGTTTGAAGTGGCTGGCGTCTTAGGTCCACATGACGAGTCGTCCTGCTTCCGCAGAAGTCGAACGCTCGCTCTTAACCCGAATGCTGAAATGCCTTTGAGGAGAGCATTCCACTCGTCGCTCACAGTCCTCTCCTCATCCGTTGAATGAACGAGGGACTCGCAAGTGGGACGAGGTCAGCGATTAGTCGGGTGTCGCAGCGATGAGCAGACAAATGACCATCCTGCTGTATTACTCGAGCTGAAATTGGAAGAATTGAGTGAGTATAGACTGTGAAGTATGCATTGGAGTTACGTTATTCCTTTGATTTTCCATCCTCTCTCTAACACTAAAAAAAATGTATCTCCAAGAAGGGCTAATGCGAAAACAAAATGTTTGCACATACGTATCACTTCACAATGGTGCCCATTGGATTTAATCGGAAATAGGAAAGGAGATAATAGTTGCATTTGATTGAAACAATTCCCTCAATGGCGCGAAAAATACATAAGCCATGTAGTAACAGCAAACTATTTGCAAACTAATTAACATACAAACATGCTAACTAGTAGCTGTCATTAAATACACATAGGGAGGTTAGGATGAAAAATACCCCAAATAAAATATCTACAAATTGTTGTTAATCTGGTCACTCGAACTGAGCTAGGAGTAAGTGCATTGGGCATTAAGAGAATAAAACTGAATAAAAACTTGACAATGTCCACTGTATTTTTTTAAAACTCAGATCTTAGAAAACAAGAGCCAATAAATACAGTGCAATAATGATGAAAGTTGAACAGCCTTTTCACCGAATTCAATACTTTTCTCGTGGAAGTGACTGTAGGTTAAAAGAAGGGTCTCCATAGTGGCACCTCTAAACATTCCATCCTTCATTACAGTATTGTTTGAAGCCGACGAGGGGTTTGAAAGTCTAAAGCGTTTAAACAAACAGATTTTCAATTTTTAGATGCTTTTAATACATATTAGCGTTGAAACTATACCAATAAACGGCTTAGAATGTTAATTTCTGCGGGTAAATTAATTACGTACGGTTGGTCTACCGGGGTTCAGTCAATCGGGAGGGATGAATGGTGCGTTGTTTTTAATTCATATCCCCTATCGTTTTCCACCTGTTATACCAATCTTTTCAATTTATTCGCCCTTATAATGTCAGCTATGGCTTGAAACTAAGTAGTAGTTATTTTCCTTTCCTTATCTGGTGAATAATTGTGAACTTTTTTGACGTATCGTAATTTCAAATTGAAATTTTGACCTTGGGCGGCGAGATCGAATCACGCTAGACGATGAGGAGAGGAGGGTTTGTGTCTGTTTCTACGTCGAGTGTCGTGAGTTCCTGAATTGGTCCGAGTTCTCAAAGTGGGGGAATGCCGTTTGTTGGAAACGGGAGGCAGAAGGTGGGGGAGGGGGAGTGGGTCGGCCTCCGTTTGGTGGAAGCATTCCCGTCCGCCCACCCACTGCCTCACTCATCTCCGATTTCATCGCCCTCGTTCCCCGCCCCCGGGGTACTTTTGCCCCCTCTCGCTCTCGGAAGCTCCTGACGTCACACTTGCCACCCGTTCTCCACCCACACTTCCTTCGCCCACTCACTCAACCCCTCCTCCTTCAACCCCTTTCCACTTGAGGTCGGTTTCGCCGTAAAAGGACGACTGTCAATCAATGCATGTTTTGGATATATGTAGAGAAAAGTTCCCCCTCACTTATATAAACAACAAAATGCTACTTTTCCACGCCTTTTTTCTCACCAATTGATCCTCAAAATAACATAATTTAAATGCGAGAATGAGAGGAACACGGGAAGAATGGCATTCTTCTTTCTCCCTTAAATGCAATGTTTCTCCCAATAAACCGGAGAGTACATAAGGCCCAGGTGGCCTTTACCCTGATGATGACGGGAGAGTACTCTGTCAAGGCGTAAGCACCAGCCAAATATTTTCTCTGGTGTGAAGCCTAAGATAATTTAACACACTTTCAAACAACGTACCTATCCATGCCTTATCTACGTGATTGTTAGATAAAAGGTGGTTTGCGAGGGTCAATTGAAATGAAAATTGAACTCGCATGGTCGCATATCTACCTTATTTATAGGTTTCAAGCGAAATCAAAGAGAAGGAATAATTAAAATTGTAAATGGTCAATGCAAAAATTAAACATCGCTCAAAGTCGACAAGTGGATTCTATTCGAGGGAAAATGTTTCAAGGAAGCACAGTCTGCTATGTGATAGGGTGTGCGCTAAAAACATACACCTTTACCAGTGGTTTGCAAGAAGGGGAGGACAAACGTCCTTGGTTCAGCCACTACTTCGGTCTGAAATGTTATTAATTCAAGCTCATGAAATCAGCAATTCATAGCGTCATTTCATAAGGAGCCAGCCACGGTGGACGTCTTCTGAAGTCTTTATAATAGCTTGTGCGAACGCCAAATTGTAGAGGGTACAGAGTTGATAATTTACTGTGCTTATGTGTGTGGTTACAACTAGCATAACCGCTACATTTTTTTACTTGCCAAATTTTCTGGGAAATGGTGAAATAAATCCTAAGCCACCAATATGTCTATGAAATGGGTGAATAAGGTGAAATGCAAGATTCTTGATTACGGGGTCTCCTCTCTCAAAGCATAAAATAAAAAGCGCTTCAAAAATATGGAGATAATCCTACGATCGAGATTATATGCAATTACTCACGAGACCTTGATCGGTTTCAATGCTGATAGGTATAATACATAATTGGTCGCAAGTTACAGAAAATCTCAGGAAAACTTGTACCGTAAGTTATTGACTATTAGATTAGCGCCTATGTACTCAAGGTGACAGCAAGTTGAATTTAACAGTTTGACAGAGTAAACAATCTAATCACATCCCTCCTCTCAGCGTCCTCTGTTGGAACTTAGTTTAATTCGAAGGATTCCATTTCACTTGAGTGCAACACCCTTCTTTTCTCCCACGCATAGCTAAGAGTGCCCGGGACACATGCACGACCATGAAAAAGGGTTAGGTCTCTTCTCTTCCAGTCTTCCCTCACCGGGAACCCTTTCTCCTAGTAACCCTTGCCTCTCCTTCACCTGCCTTGCCTCTCCTTACCCCCCCCCCCCCGTTTCTCCCCGCTAACCGAATTCTTGGCTCGTGATGGACGCGCCGGCACGGAGGCCCCGTGCCTCGCCCTTGTTTATCCAGCTTCCCCGGCCCCTCCCTGCCATTCGGAATGCGCCTCCTCCGTCGGAGATCTCGTCCGAATTTATGCGCCAAGAGGGAAATGCCCTCCTTCGCCACGGCGCGGCGTCTCCGGATTCCTTGGGGCGCCACCCCTTGTGACAACGAGACACGCGCAAGAGAGAGACGGAAATCGGAAGGGAATTCGCCTTTTCACAGCCTTTAATTAATGATGAGTTCTAATTTTTAAAAGAGGCAGAGGTGATTATACTTGAGCATGTATTCCACTTCATACAGGTGACCATCCATTTGGATGATCCGTTTTGAAGTGGCTAACCGAGGCTCATGTGACTACGAGAGTCAAACATTCCCGGTATATTCTCACCTAGAAGACTGAAATTCATGCTTACATTTAATTTCTTACAATACTTCTGACAGTTGGGATTAATCTTTAATATAGAGTTATTTTCCTGGAGATTTTAGGTCATTAATTCATGTTTAAACTGTTTCTCTTTTGCCAACGTTTCGCACATTACTTTAATGCTTAATCAGGGCCACAATGAAAATTAATATTTGTATTGTAAATCAAATGAATACAGTTTACAATTTCGGAATTTATATTTTTTTTAAATATGCTTACATGTGATTATTGTTATTACCTCAGAGAGAGTTCCTTTTGAATTAATTTTTTGTTGATACCTTCGTTGCCATTTATTATTTGTTGATCGATTGTTATAAATTTAGGAGTTATGAAATCGAAATAAAATTTTATGTCGTTAAAGAATATCAAATTATAACTAAAAAATTTTTACTTAATTTGGCGATATCTGTTCTTTTATCGCAGGATGTTTTGTTTTTTGTGATGTGTATCATATCTTTAAACAATCTTTTTGATAGGTTGGTTTCTATGTCTATTACTTTTGTTTCATGGAAATTAAATGAGTGGTTATTTTTGATTGCATGATCTGCAAGTGCACATAATTTATTTTTTCGATTTTATTGAACTTTTATGTTGGGAGATTCTATTTTTTAGATATTGGGATGTTTGGCCTATATATATGTTATCACAATCATCACACGGTATTGAATAAAATACGTTACTTTTTAGTTCGTTAGGAGTTTCAGATTTTAATTTCGAATAAATGAGCTTGTGTTGTGTTTTATGATTCCTATGAGCTATTTTATAGTCTGTGTTTTTGAAAACTCTTGCTATTTGTTCAGATAGACCTTTTATATAAATAATTCCTCGATACTGAATTGTTAATATGCTTGAGTTGTTAATTGTATTGATGGATTTTGGTTTCTGAGAAGAAGATTTTTTTTAGAATAAATTATAGAAAGAATTAGCTTTTTAGGGAAATGGTTTTTCTGTAAAATATCTTCAATTATTTTTAAATTTTTACTATGGAATATTCTATCACTCAAGTTTATTGCTCTGAATTTGAGAGCTAGTGCTATGTTAATTTTTTGTTTTAAAGGGTGGTGGGAGTGGAAATTTAAACACCTGTCAGTCTTATGAGGTCTCTTCCACCAGTCAATGGTTATTGTGTCATCAGGGTTTCTTTTTGTAATCATATCTAGAAAAGGGAGTGTGTTATTGCTCTCATATTCTACTGTAAATTGTAGTTTTGGATGGAGACGATTAAAATTCTCCAGTATTTTTCTAGTATTTTATCTGGTAATGCCAAGTATATGTTATCTACAAATTTGGATATGAAAGGTATATCAAAGGGTAGTGTTGGAAGTGCTGCATCTAAGAGTTTATTTAATCTTCTTAGATAGTTGCCACCGGAGATCTCATTGGAACACCATCTTTAATAAGATATTGACAATCTTAATACTGTAAATATCCCTGGCTCGCACAGACATCGAAAAGTTCAAAAAAAACTCTTCTTTGTTAAGAGATGTGCATTTACTTAATTTTTCCCAATTGCCTGAAAAAATATTGTTTATTAAATCAAGGGGGATATTCGTGAAAAGTGATTTTACGCCCAGTAAGCAAATCTTATAATTAATGGAATAATTTGTTTATTAATTTTTCAAAATATTGAAATGAGTCTTTTATGTTGTATCGGTCAGACGATATATGAGTAAGTATTTTGGAGATGATTTTTGCACATTCGTAAGTAGGGACCATAAAGTTTGGGGGGAGTGCTATTTGTTTTAAAAAGTTTGTATTTTGTTTTAAAATGGATTTTATTTTCCTTAAAATGTTTTTTAACAAGAGTATTTATCCTAGTTTGAAGTGATGTTGTAAGGTTTTTTGTTTTGGAAACACTAATGTAGACGTCGTTATCATCGAGCAGATCATGATTTTAATATCATATTCCCTTTTATACATAACTGCTGTTTTGTTAGTTTTATCTGTTTTAAGTATAAAAATATCTGGGTTATTTTTCATAAGATTTTAGTTTTATTAATAATTTGTTTAATTGGATTATATTTTTTTTAGTTTTGTGTTTCTTTTTGTATGAAATTAGTCACAACATTGGTGCATAGGGCTCTAATTTTGTCTCTCATTGACGGATTTTTAAGTTCAGATAAAATACTATCTATATCAGCTAGTAATTGTATCACTGGAAAATCTTTTGTGGTGTATGGCATACCAAATTTTGGACCGAGGCTGAGAAAATAAGTTATATCTTTAGGTATTGAGATGGAAGTTAAATTTGTTAGCCATTTGGAATTATCTATTTGTATACATTTTTTGGTTAGTTTTTTAAACTTTTATATGTGTCTTTGTTTGACTAGATTGAAGTATTGCTTATAAAACTTTTCTTGGTGTATAATAAAAGAATTGAAAACACTGTTGGGAATTAATGTCGAAAATAATGCTTTCTTTTATGCAATGTTTTCTTTGATTTTACCTAGCTCCCAAATACAGATCTTTATTTCAGTAACCAATATCTGTCTTGATTCGTTTGATGCTTTCTCTTTTGCACCAGCAGTGAATATGCAGTCTTATGCGTTTCCGAATTTTTCTCAGAAGGCAAAATAAATTTAAAAGTCATAAAAATTCCGCAATTGATAAAAGTAGTGTTTAGGAGAGTTATTAGACATTCCACGGGAAATTATTTATTTGTTCACTGGGCATAAAAATTTGGAAGTTTTGCATATATTTGAGTGAAGGTGCGTGGTGCTTACTTTGAAAAATATGTGCGGCACTATGGGATAAATTAGGAGACAGGAGGTTTGAGTTTTAATGCCAGTGTTTTTCTTTCTAAAGTAATATTCTTGTACCATTGAAACCACTTTATCTCTGCAGTTGTAACGACAGTGCAAATTAATAATGAATCACCAATGGAATTCACTCTTGTTAAGTCAATAGGGACTAGTATTTATATATATCTCTCGCGGGAAATAGGCACGTACTTTCATCCTTCATTTTGTTTATCATTTGCGTAAATTACTAATTCCCTTAGGAGTAAGCAATAAATTATGTTTTCAAGTCACTCTTCAAGCAGACAATTGAGTGCCATGGTCCACTCATTTGCTAAGGTCTCATTTTTTGTCATCATATCTGCCTGATGTAATAGTTTAAAGAGTCTTAATGAAAATATCAGATAAACAATAGCAATAGATTATATTTGTGAGCCCAAGAGGTGAGTTTATGCAAATTACAGCTTGTTAACAGCCATCCTTATTCAAAATCAGCCTAATCATCCTCAATTTAAGTAGTTCAAGGTAATTATTTCGAGAGATTGGCTCAAATATTCGCCTGGTTTATGGGAAAAAATTGTATCAACCGGCGAATTATGGAATTTTGGTCGTAATATGAGCGTTAATAAATTGTATGTCAGTAAAACTATTGTGAAAATAGGAGCTGTTTGGCGTTATGCCAATTTTAGTTAAATTTCAAAGACTGGAGATTTCCCCCTCGAAGGGGATTTAAAGGAAAAGTTAAAAATATCTTCCTTTTTTTGGAGAAATAACTTATTATCCTATATTGGGACGGTTACATATTGCATAATGTCTTTTTCCAAATTCTTTTTATCATCTCATTTATTAGAAAATATTTTGCCTAATTAACGACGTTTCGCGATACAAGAGCATCTAATTGCTTTAAGTGCTGAAGGATTTTTAGTTTTCAGGTTAGTTTATTTTTCACTTGTTTTATTTGTTCCCCTCCCGTAAGTAGCTGGAAGGTAGAAGGTTTTAGCTGGAGGGATTCAAATAAAAAATTAGAGTTGAGAGAGACTTAAGAAGGATATTCACCATTTGCACCGGATGAGGGTGTAGGGGAGGAGTAGGGGTTAAGGAGTAATAAGACGGAGGGATTAGTTGGGCTGGGAAGGCAGGGAAGGGGTCGAGCGGAGGAAAGGCGGGAGGTCTGAGACGACCTCTTCGCTCACTTCAAGACTGATGAGGCGGAATTCTGCGAGGAAGAAGGAAGCGTCCCCATCTTGGCGGTGCGGGAAACAAATACCCAGGCGTAAGGATGGACGGGACGGCTCAAGGTCTCGCGTTTCTCCCCCGTCCTCCTCTCTGAGTGGCCTCGAGGAAATTCGCAGCGAGAGAGGGACTGCGGCTGTGGAGAAGACTCCAGTCGTGGAGTTTAAATCTCTAAATTGAATGAACCGTATGCGGTCAAGAAAAAGCATCGATTTGAGTTATTTATTTTTATGTATTTATTGTTTTGTAAGTATAAATCTACACCTATATCAATATACTGTCCTGGAAGCTGGCGCATGGGTGAGGTGGATTTGTAGAACACAAGCCGTGTTAAATAGTGAAGGAGAAGGTTTTTAGGGAGTGAAATGGTGAAATGTATTGCGAGGGTATTTTTAGGAGAGCTCAGTTTTGATTAAGATCACTAATTGCGCGTAAAATGAACGAATGTTCATTCCCATGTGTTAAGAAACATACTTCTCTTGTTTTATCGCTTCTTCAGGCCTATAGATGTATTAATGTACGAAACTGATATTCACTATGCCAATATGAAGCACATTTATCCTGAATTTCTCGAGCAATCTGTGAATGGCATGTAGCCTTCGAGACTCTGAAGGCTACCGACTTAATCCTACAAAAAGGTTAATCAAGCTCGTTGCAGTTTTTATCAAGTCACGCATTTTTCTTTCGTATTGTATTTTTGGGTTAAAAGCCTCGAACAAGGTTATCAGACCAATAAATTATTTTTTTTATTACGATGTTTTTACGACGATTTTATTATTACGATGTTTGCAGTCAAAATCTATAGCTTAGTGCTTCGTTTAAAATCGGAGGAGCATGGTTCGAATTCCAGTCAAGAAAAGGACTTTTTCACTATGAATTCCAGAGATTCCTTTTTAGCGGGAAAATTTCATTCAAGTTTCAAGCTCCAAAACGGACGTCTAAGTTATTGGGATCATCAGCTAGAGTGCAGGACCGTTTTTTGGGCCCTGCTCATAGCATTTTCTTCGCTGTAGACTCATAAAAGTGGCAGACTCTTGTGAAATGCTGTGTACACTTCTGTGCAACTGACTGATCTATATAGTTTGGTCAAAATAGCAAGTATATTCCTAAAGAATTGTACTTTTTAATACTGAGAATGTATTTTGAACGCATGATCATAAATGTGACGCGGATTATCTGACATCTATCGCGGATTATTATGGGATCTGGGATATTCTGGGATTCTGAGATATCGCGGATTAATTACTAAAAATGAGTGCGGCGGGTATTCTTTTATTTGGCTAACTGTCCTGATATGAACCCTAGAGATGTGTTTGAAACGCTATAATTACTTCATAAATTTATGAGATGTGGCAAATTTCTTTCTGTCCTTTGCAACCTTCTAACCCTAGGTGGTTATAAAATAATGGAAGTGGGAAAAATTTTGCGGTGAAATTGAAGTGGAGTTGTCCAAAATGAGAACAGGGGTGGGCGTAATCTCTTCCAGTCCTTCCCCTCGTTCTCTCCGCCCAGCACCATGATCTTCGCAAATGACGACGAAGACCCGTTTTAAAGGATTTATCTTCTGAGTTTGTAAGTTGGAGGGGGCGATCACGTGACATCCGCGCATTTTTCTGCATCCGACGTGCTAAGCCTAGCACCCACTCGCGACGCCTGGCAGCGGAAGAGACCCCGTGAAAAATAACCCCGGAGTCTTCAGTTCCCATTCTTTTCTTCGTTTTCCATTTATTCCTCTATTTTCTCAAGTGTAGTTCACCGAGGAAAAATTTGCTCATCCTAGATATATGGGCAAAATCCAGGTGTTTCTGAAACGCTAAAAATGTTGTCCCGAATTCTCGAAAATATACGGTTGTTGGATATATCAGTAAAGATAGATCTGTTACCGGTGAAGTAAACATTTTTGTGAAAGAATTGGGAAGAATCGTACTGCAACACGTTACCCGTAAATGGTGGAAGTACAACAGATGAGGATTTAGCCTCATAGATTTTCATAAAGTTTATATTAAGGTTTTAGAACATCCAGTCTTTTGTCTTTTTCCAGAGAGCTAATATTTTTCAAGTTTTTAAATCCATTAATATATTATTTGTTATTTTATAAACCTTTATTTTTGAATTTTTAAAGGGCCTTTATTTTTTCAATATTGTACTCATAATTCCATTAAATTTTTCGAAACTTGTGAGGTATCCAAATTCATTTATCTACATTTTTCAACCCAATCAGGCAATACAGAGCCTTAAAAAAATTCAATTTCGGCGCAGATGGACTACCAGCTATTGTGTCTCAGTTTAGCGAGGATTTGAGCGAATTTAACGCAAATGTATTATGAAAGTCTGGAATGAATTCACGCAATTTTGTTGATGTGATATTTTTCCATATTAGACGCGCTATTGATAATTATTTAATCCTTTTTCAATTATTTACTCACCGTTTTGGGAATGATATTGTTAAAATATTCGATTAGATTTGTTTAAAGACTCATGCCCAAATCGCGCCCGTAAAATTTTCAGCGTGATGAAAAACAAAAAAATTATAAAATGTCGTTCTGAAAAAGCAATCGCAGCCTCGATAAAATTTTAATTAATGTTAAGTCCATTTTCATTAATCGGTTCCGAATTAAAGAGAATAATTAATTTCCAAATCCTTTCACCCTCCTGTCCCCGGCACTCTCTCGCGATATTGAAATGCTCGTTCATACGGACGATATCCATGCCTGATATAGGTAAAGAGTCGATATGTCTGGTGTGAGTTTTCACGTATATCCAACTCATACCCGGAATTATGCGCACATGTGAAAATATGGTAACTGGTAAATGTAACAATTATTATCAGCTCAGTACATTTGTTTCATTAGATAAACTGAGTAACAAACTGCGAATCAACATTATTTTCGCATATGACGGCATAACAAAAAATCTGGAAAGGAATTATTTTCCAAATCGAATAGTTCATTATTTGCCATTAGCTTAATGATTTAGTTTTCCACTCAGCCCATCACAATATGCCAGTCTTAAATCCGGCTTATGGTATCTTGAGTGACATTTTTTCATAGTCATATTAAAGATCATATTGGATCTTATTTTCGAATTTCAGATGTAAGAAGCATGAAGTATATTATAATATTAATGGTGCAAAAATATGGCTTTATAAGGCCATAATTTTTGAATTATTAATTTCAAATTCATGCACAAGTATTTAACTTGGCCCTTTGTTTACGCCGTAAGTGCTTTATAATCGAATAGTTTTTTACAATTCTGTAAAAATTTCTGTGGTGTGAACCTGACTAATTTTTAAAAATATTTGAGAAATAATGCAAACCTCACTCTGCTAAATATTGGACGAGATCTATACGCTGCAAATTATTTTGTTGTATTCTCTCTTGAGTACATGGCCATAACCAATTCCCGTAGAAAATGAGTGGTATTTTCTGGCAAATTTATCTTAAATTAGCTCGATACGTGGTTGGTATTTTGGTATTCTTGGAGAGGGAGGAAAATTTACATTACGATAAGGAAAAATTGGTGGAATTTATTCAAATTCCCACTCTAACTACCTTACTTGAAATCAGGTTTTATTGCAAACATTTTTCGTCATGATGAGGGTCAAAAACTTACGACGAACGAGGCTCAGTCTAATGCAATCGGCTCGAGTTGGGAGCTCTTTACCTCTAAACGGTGCAGTACAAAATTTTCGATCTGGCCTTACCCTTAGGAACTCTTTTTATCCTCCTGATTAGTTAAATTGTCATGAGAAGGTGAATCGAAGCAGTATTTTCTGATCAGAATGTGCCTTCCTGTGGCTGCCCCCGCTGCTGCAATCATTGGAGCACCCCGCCGTAATCCTCAGCCTCCCAGTCCGTTTGGAGGATCGCTGCGTGTACTCCGAGGGCTTTATATGAGCGATTCTGGGAAACCACTCGGTGCCCCCTTTGCCTTTATCTCTTTCGGCCAATAAAATAGCTCGCTGCCGTGCCTCCCACATCACTTTCAACGGCGCAGATCGAGGACGTTCTCCAGTTTATGGGATCCTGACCAGCTGTAAGTGAGGTTTAGGCTTCCGGGAGTCGTTGCGGGCGTCAGCATTTCGTGGCATAGTGGATCAAATAAATATGGAACAACTAAAGAAAGTCGAAATAGGACATTAAAGAGGTTCTAACAAACTTGTTTTCGTTATAAACATTCTATTGAGATCTTTTATGTATTGTGATGTTTGGCTGTATTTTTAGTGATCATATCCGGTATACTTCTTATAAATATATTACGTATTAATATCTACTTTCTCTCCTATATCCTTCTTATTTCATCGTAATGCATTGTGTTGTATTCTTTGTCCTTATGATATTTGCCGATTAAAACATCATCTGCCGACGTTTATTACGATGACTAAGCAAAAAAATCTAGGAAATATTTTCCGCCATGAAACCAGATATTTCGAAATCATTTTTATATCTGAAGTCGTTGCACATTCTTCCATGGCAATAATGTGCTTTTGCAAGTAATGAACTTTTGGCCAAGGGATATTCTTGAAATGATGTTACTCCATCTTTATGATACACTTATGAATTCATTGGTGATATCCGACATAGAAACGTTGCTTTTTATGCCATAATTGAATTTTAATAATAAATTACTTGCACTAAATCTTATTGGTTTATTAATTTAGAAGAATTATGAGATGTGCCAAATAAAAGTCAAATTAACTCGATATTTTTCAAGTGTTTTATCAATTTTATTTTTACTTTTGATTCATTTTGCGTAGAAATAAGCACGTTCTTTTTTACGAGACATTGATTACTTTTTTTAAGAATATCAAATTATGGAAAATAATTCATGTTTTGGTTTAAGTTATATCCTGGACACATTTTTATTTGAAACAGTACTTATTTTAAAAAATTATTTAAAAAGTTTCGTAGTACGTTTATTGCAAAGTAAGTACTAAATGCACTCGATAAAATTTGATTCTTTTTTATTAGGCTCAGTTGCGTGGGATGGATTAGGATTTTCGATTCAACACACTCACGGATAACGCGCGTACATTGTCTTCGGTTGACGGACGGAAGGGCCACTATTTCCCTCCCTCTCTCACTCGCTCTCTCTCTCTCTCTCTCTCTCTCTCTCATAGAAATTCAACCTCCGAACTCTTTTGCCCTCCAGTTGTTTCACCGCACGCACTTATCACTTCCAAACTCCTCCCAACCTTCTCTGGCCTCCGAGAGGACGCACATCAATCTCCTTCGTTCGACGCCTCTTTCTCCTCCTCCCTCTTCAAACCCTCCTCCCAACGCCCCCCTCGTCCACAAGCCGCGTTATCGGGTCCTTCGGCCGCACATCCACCCAAGGACCACCAAGGGCGTCGCTCTATCTCTCTCTCTCTCTCTCTCTGGACCCCGCGCGTTATTCATCTCTGATTATCGATTCCCTCGAATCATACGCACTACTCCTTGCGTTTTACTGATTTTTTCATCTCGCACGATCGAGAAGATCGGGGTGCAACATGATAATGACTTAACTTCAGGGTATCATAGTTCAGGCATTTCCATTCGTACCATTTTCTATTGCAATCCCATCATATATTAACCGATAAATGAATGCATTGAACCCAAACCACAAACGCACCTTTTTATCGCTATCATTCTTCCCAGTTGCAGTATACATTTCTGAGAACTGCTCATACTCTTGACTACCGTGGCCATGCACTTTGGACTTGTATAGTAACTTATTTAATCCATTCTTTGCTCCATGAGTCAGAGAAAAATTGCTATATTTTGCATTGTTAGATGATTATAGCCTGAATATTGGTCAGTAGTGATTATACTGCTTCCCAATTATAACTTCTATTATCCTTATGATTATATCCCTGTAACTTTGGAGAAAATGCTCGTTTTATCTTTGTAATGGTCATATGGCAAGCGAAAACATAATTTTGCATCATCGTTCGTTTTTTTAAATCGGTGCAATAAGCATTTGAAAACGGTCCAACGAGGAAAGGACTATACAATAATTTCCGAACTTTCCACTGTTTACTCTTGAACATACGTGTATAATCCATAGTAATCATCGTTAACGAAGTTTGCTTATGCATACGCCGTTACTCAAGGGGGCGCGGGGTGAGAGAAGAATTACTGCATCAGAAAGGGGGGATAAAACGGTGACAGCGAGGAATTGGAAATGAGAAAAATGGAAGGAGAAGAAAGAGCACTTATAGGGGAAGGAGAAGAACAAAAAGATAAGCTCGGGAAAGAATGAGAGTGGAGAACAAGGGAGAATAGGAAGAACGAGAGAATGGGGGGCAAGGGGGAGGGGAGTGAGAAGGGAGAGAAAGAGGGAGAGTGGGAAAAGGAGGAAGGGGTATAGGAGAGGAGGGCAAGATGGAGTGTGGAGCTCCGTTGGAGGTGAATGGAGGTTAAAGGATGCGCGGGCAGAATGAAAAATGTCCGAGCAAAGCTCATTGGCCATGCAGATTAGGCCGCAGAGCGGGAGGAAGGAACGTGGAGGAGGGACGGAGAGAGAGAGAGAGAGGGAGGGCGGAAGAAAAGGTCCGTGGTATTAAAGGGATGCAGGAGAGAGAGAGTGAGAGAGAGAGAGAGAGAGAGGGGAAAGAAATAGAGAGCTATCGGAAAGTGGGCGGGAGGTTACCTATTTTGAATCCGAAAAGCGTTTGGAAGGTGAAGTTATAACTACAACCTTGCCAGTCAAAGAGAGAAAGTACTGCAGGGGGTATTGGGACAAAAGCCACGAAAATAAAGAAGAATAGGTGAAAGAGTTGGACGAATCATGAACGAATATTGAGCTTAATGTTGTAGATCGATTTTTCGGTAAAAAAATAGTTGAAGGAGTCAAACTTGTATTGCCTGATGAGGCAATTGTTTTGCCGGCACCCATCGCTATCCCATACTTTTTCATTTTTTGAGAGCAGCCCAAGAGAGCTTACTAAAGTATTCCAAGTAGTCTAGGATAAACTTAGACATTTTTGAGATTAAGATTTGAAAATCCCTCAGAAACAGACAAAGATATTACAAAACAGCCAAAAAGTAATTAATACAGTAAACTGTTAAATCGAATCAATGCGTGTTCTTTTTATTTTTGCTGAAAATAATATACACAACAGCAAAAATAATATATAGTTTATAAAAGTCAAAGATTTCTTTGTATACAACATTTTTGGTGAAACAAGCGAAGCTCTTATAAAACGATTGCCCTTGTAATACGTGTATTTTTAAGTACACCATCAGTCAGTAAGAGCGTGTAGGAGCTCGCTAGCCGTCGATTGGCACGCAATCTGAGTCGTTTATATCTAGTGACGGAATCATACGCACGCGCGCGTAGCCTATTACTTTATAGATCGTTTGGAATTGGGCAATGAGGCATCTCGTCATGCGGTTGACGGTAGCCTTGGTGGCGTAGGTTAAGGTAGGTTGAGCGAAATATCATTTTACTTAGAAATCAATAAATTTGGTTTCATTTTAAAGAAAAATATCTCACCTATCCAATGACACCAAAAATTTAACCTCTCATCTCATTACTTTCGGAGATATTTGCCAAAAAATACCAGCCCTTTTACATGGGAAATGGTACGTGTATGCACCCCAGAGAGATATAACTTACAGAATGAGGTATTTACAACACTTATATGTCGTAAGAAAACTAACAGCGTGTAGTTTGTATGTTTTCTCAACTATTATTGAAAATATAACATATTGTCACCGCAGTAGGTTCGTGGATATCACAAAAAACCTTCCGTTTTGATGAAGTTTCAAACGCACCGCGCGAACAAAATGAGTCAAGTTAAAGACTTATTTAGATATTTTCATTTAATTACTTACAATTTCTGGCTTATAAAACTATATTATTGCACCATTAATAATGTAATATTTAATTCGTGTGTCCTACAGCTGGTGAAATTAAAACTTATAATTCGAATACAGTCTCTATTATGACTAGGGAACTATCTCGCTCGGACTACCTTATGTAGAGCGATGCTCTCTCTTTATAGAGAGGGGATGAGTAGCACTGCGGAGGTGCCACCCGTTGTTACCACTTTCCCTCCCCTCCGCTCCCTCGTGCGTCCCGCCCCCCCCCCCCACCCCCCCTCACCTTTATTTATTCCGTCCGCACTATCTCCGGGCGATCGCGGTGCTGGGGAATCCTCGGCGTGATTTGTGGGGCGGGCGCGTTCATTTGTCGCGTGGCCCGTGGGGAGGGCAGGGGTGCAGCAGAGAGAGAGAGATGGGGAGGAGGATATGGGAAGGGAGCGAACGGGGGAGGGTGCACGGGCTGAGTCTCCACCCTTGCACCCCCGTCCAGAGAGATCCGAGAGGAATTTTCGGCGGGTGGCGAGGGTATCCGATATGGGAGAGTCTGGGAGGAAACGCTGAAGAAGTAGTTTAGGAAGTCAAAGTTCCCATGGGTAGCGAAGGTATCCTACTACGCTCTCACACCCCTGGTCATTCTTAAAGAATTCACTGTGCTGAAAAATCACCCGATAGAGGTCTTCTTGATCGGTCGTTAGTAGTTTTCTTCGTATCACACTTTACCCAATAAGGTGTGACACTATGTATTTAAAATCATGCGTTTCCATGCGGATAATCCTTGCAGTAGAACGGGAATGTCTCAAATTGAAGAAAATGAATCTGAACCTTCTATCAAATATCTATCGTGTAAAATCTCTGGTAAAATATTTTTCATTTTGACTATTGGTACCACTGCGTTCTATAATCGATCAGCTTTATGTCATCTACCCGACTGCCAGAAATAATTTGCAAAACCCAAACTACTCGAGTTATGTTAATACACCTTAACGGAAAGGCTAAGTTATCTTGTGGTTAGCGTTAACCAAACATAATAAAACCGGATTGTAGGAATAACATCCAATGTGTTTTTTAATACACAAAATTTATATATAAGGGAAAGCCTTATAAAAATTTGAGCGCATCAAAAAAATAGACTTAAAACATTTCTTTTACTGATCTTATGGGAAGATCTTATAGGAAAAGATGTATTGACAACTACTAATAGCCAGAGAATATAATCTTGCAAAACTCTTTGCAAGAGTATATTTGCATACTTGTCTAGATACATAATTCTATCCTATAATTTATTAATCTACATTATAACCAATGCCCTAAATGGCTCTAGGTGAAATAATGACAACTCGTAAATGGAATACGTCTTGGAAAACGTTCCTTGCTTCCGAACGAAGATTTTACTAACCTCGGCATGGTTCCTCGTAGTCATTCAAGAATGATTTATGTCATCAAAAAAATGTTTTAAGGTTTTGGGCGTAATGTTATGGTTATAAAATTTTCGGAAAAGCGATGAGTGTCAGTGTTTTTTTTATATATTTTGGAGATTACTCAAAGAAAATTACTTTTAGCACAGGAGTGAAGATGGGATGGAAATCTAAACGACACGGGAAATGAGCAGTGATGCGCAACAGAGGGTAGTGTGGGGAGAAATGGCGGGAATTCTAGATTGGATCAAATGAAGAATCTTATGGCACAAGGAGCGGAGGAAAAGGAAAAGATTAAATCTGGAAAGAGGAGGGGATAAATGGGAATTGAATAGTTTTACGGTCAGTTTGTGCCGAAGAGGTTGTCCGGGACGATGATGTGGCGAGTTCAGAGATCCTTGGAAAACGCACGGTTCTCCGGATGTCCGAGATGGGGACACTACGGCCGTCCGTGGCCCTTGCCGTGCGACTGTTTCGTATACTGCACTGTATAGTGCTCGGCATACAGACTATTTCTTAATTATCTCCAACTCTGACTTCTTTTCGGGAGCCAAAGTTTTTAATACATGAGGTCGATGTCTTAATGCGTCCAAAGAATTTTGTTCTCTCCCGCAAACTATGGTATAACGCCGTACAACTAAATTCATCTGTCACATCGCACAATTTTGTTGATGGAGTATGTTTATATATTTACAGAATTGAAAATAATCCACTTATTTTACTTTATAAAGATAAGAAATAAATTGCGGAAGCGAATATAGTTTAAAAATTAAGAGTTTTAGCTGCAAATCTTAATAGAAATATTACTTAAAGTATAATTTTATTGGTGCTGAGATATTATGCTTTAAATGCGCTAAATGCTGAATTATACTTGACGACATGAAACTTGAACTGTTTAATTTAGCATTTTCATTTTGCGTTGTTACAATTTACTTCAATTCTTTAAATGGATTTAATTTATTCGAAATTTCATTTTTAATGTTGAAGTTTTGGCAAAATGTCTAAAAATGAAACTTTATTCCTACTTGTTGAGCCCTTTTTAGACATTCTAAAATTTCTTTACCGCGAAATCAGTATTAATGAAATGGGGTTAAATGAGTTATTGCAAATTGTGCCAATACTTTATCGGTTTCGATTTATTTCTAAAGTTTTTTAAATACTTGTATTTGATTTAAAAGGTAATATTTAATAGGTATGCACATAATTGAGAAAATACTTTCTCATCGTATAAACTCCACTTTCTCCGGCGAGATATTGTAGAACAGCATATTGAACAATGATACTCAAACGATATCCTATTGTCTACCAAATGTATTTCAAACTCTTACAACACGTGTTTCAACTGTCTAGCAGTCATCATCAGGCAAGACTAGTACGATATCGTTTGAGTATCATTGTTTCTCATCGTAGTTTATATTGCTCCTTCTATTTTGAAACTGTACCGCCTGGAACATGGCGACTCATTAGAATGATGTGTTAAACCTGTTTTGATCAATTAGCGGAGCAACTCCTGTAATGGCGTGTCTTTTTTTCTTTTCTCCCTCTTTCTTCCATTCCAACACACTCTGCTCGCCTCCGCTGGATCAGAGGAGAGACTGCTCAACGAGTCGGCCGTGGCATCGCGCCCTCCGGGCCCGGGTTCGATGGGCGGCGTGATCGCCTCGGCGGCGGGCGGTGGGGGCGTGGGGGCCGTCGGGGGCGCCGGTGGGGCCTTCTACATCGGCGTGGCGTGCGCTTGCGCCATGATTCTGCTCGTGGCCTCCGTGGGACTCGCCTCTCTGCTCTTGCTGCGCTCTAAGAAAGATGGACGCAACGGACACCAGGACTCGCTACAGTGAGTACTCTCAAACTTATGCTTCTTCATGTGTTTGCTCTTGCAAAACTAATCAGGGTACACAACCCTTTGTGGTTGCTTCAATTGCAATCCTTTCCATTATAATAGGGATTTAAACTGATTAAAACTGGTTTAAATGAAACGTACTATTCTAAACACCGTTGTAACGTTCCTTCCAAATGAATAAATTTGTATCACTACTGTAATTGGCATTGAAACTTTGAAACAGTTAAATAAATTTCACACATTTAGTTCCGTTTCATGAATATGCTAGAAAGACTTCATTAGTTTTTTATTTCTCTTTTACTGATTTTAATAATATGGTATGCACAAACTAATCACGCCCGCGTGGAAATATTTTCTGTATAATAGTAAAATATCATTGTTTCATTCGAATCATGGTATGGAAACAAGTATATAGATATAAATATTCAAATTTTAATGACACGACTTCTATTATCATTAAAATATGTATTCACTCGAGCAGTGGGATGGAAAATTATATTCGATTATATTAAAATATCTTGGAGCTCTGAGGCATTAATTAAATACCGTATTCATCATAATTATGTCTCCATTTAGGGCAGATCTAAGTTTTTGAAATGCTTATGAAATTAAAATAATGTTTTACATAAATGCAAATATTAATTTTAATATTCAATTCCAACATTATAAAGCCTTGAAAATGCGCTCGGTGAAGGCAACTTTAATGAATTACTCAACTGATATAGTGTTTTTTTTAATGAATTCTCATGTCATATCATCAAGGAACTTCCTAAAGATAACTGAAAGCCCTAAGGAAAAAGGTCTTGTTTTCTCTTTCCTCTCCTTTCAATTTTGTAAATGAATAACAAAGGGTTATTTTATTGGACAGTATAGATATGTCTATTGTAAAAAATAAGCTTTATTTCTTTAACGATTCCCAGTATTTCTTAGAGATCGTGAAATATGGGGATGTTGTGTTTTCTAAGAAAGACATGCCATTTTCTCGGATTCTTTGCAGCATGCACTGAAAGAAACGCACATATTCTCTCAGTATTGTTTGTTTAGAATGAATTAGCTTTCAGAGGATGGAGAAGGGGGCTGGTTATGTAGGCTCTCCCTTTTAGTATCAGTATGTATCAATCTCTCTGGCTCATTTATCGCGTTCAAATTAATTGCGGCCGTCTCCAGCGTATTTCCATGCTACTCCGGTCCCCTTCTGATTTCTTATCTCCAGCCATTTTCTTAATGCCCGCCATTCTGGAGACGCACAGCGTCTGGAAAACATTTCAGAATCCACTCAACTCCCTGACGCACCCAGTCATCATGTTTGCGACTCCCTTTGCTGCATACGTGAGCTGTACGATCCCATTGGTATTCCTTGATGACTAGGGCCATTTTCCAAGATTCCTCCACCTACCCCCCCATGTCACCTTCCGACTGCTCACTTCGGCATCGTCTAAGAATATAAGGATGAGAATTGAGAAAGAGTTAGCAATCACAGAAGAAAGGACATCCTTGCTCCAAATGTATAAACAAAATCTATGGAATGTCTGGACGAATAGGAGTTGATTGAATCATATATCTGTGTGAAATATTCTCAAAAGTATTTTTTGGTGTCAATATTGTATTTCTAACGTAACTATTTTCTCTAGATTCAATGCAAGATATAAACTTTTAAGAATCTGGAAGAACGAATTTAGTTTTAGCAATGCGTTATCAATTGATAAAAACTATATTTGCACCAAATTTCATTTCAGGACATTGTTTTTTATTTACTTAAAAGCTCTTTCCCTTTTGTATTGTCTATATTGACGTTGGGATATAAAAATGCTGAAAAAAATAGTGCCTCACATGTCTCCCCTACAAGTGTAATCAAGGTGAGGTCAGCAGTATATTTAGAAACATTTTTTGAATTCATATAAAAAAGAAATATCAATTCAAATTCAGCGCTTTGGCTAAGTTATTTCACTCGGTCATCATCCATCACTCCTAGTAATATTATTGACATTTAAGCACCCTTAAGGCCCTCAGTTCTTTATTCATCTACGTTAGCAGAGAAATAGTGAATTGTTACTGAATGCTGAATGATGAATATCCCAGCATAAGAAACACCACTTGACTTTTTTCTCGGAAGACGTTTGATACAAATATCGACTTTCAGTTATTCCATCGTCACCGTATATTGATCACCCTATTTTTTCGTACCCATTTCTTTTCCTCTTCAGTTTCCACGGGAATTACAGTCGATGTACCGATATAAAGGAGGATTTTACCAAGTTACACTTGCTTTCTCATACCATCATTGTTGCGATCCCACAGGCAGCCCCCTCCCTCTCTTCTCCTCCCCAATCCCCTTTCATACCCCTCCACCATCGCTGCCCTCCCGCACCACTTGTCCCCCTCTCTCCAATCCATTCTTGCTTGCCTCACTTTGGCATTCGTTGCACCCGAGTTAATCTTACTCGTCAATGCTCGAAGCTTATTCAACACTCGGACTGAACCCATAGTCCATAAGCAATTCATTCCTTGTCAAAGCGGATGTTCGAGAGAGTTTCTCTAGAGCTTCTACCTAAATTTTCGTGGTTCCATCAAGGCGCAAAACCTTTATATGTAGCCGATGACCACTAAAGAGAATCCGTGATTAGAAATTAACCAAGTGATGTCCAGCATCGTTTGAGGGAGCCATTACGTTTTACTTCTTTTTGCTTATATTGGCGAAATGTTCTTCAATACACTGGGATGAAAATAAATAATAATATTCAGGTTTTTGCATGCATTGGCAGATATAGAACGTGTTTACGGCAGAATTTTGTAACCATAAATCAATTTATGCATCATAACTTCTCTGATCATTGCTTGTTTGCGTGAATTTACGGCTAAATTATTCAAGAGACAATTATATTTAACTCGTCTGTGTATTACTTTGAAGATCAAAGATATTCTTACATATTATGAAAGATATTCTATGTTCTAAGCATTGATTTTTATTTCCTATCTCGAGTCTATCATGCTCGGTTTGCTGCTAATTTAAAAAAATTACATCATGATATAAGCTACATTAGTATTCTCGCAATTTATTGGGTACATTACAAGTACAGAGTTTAGTTATTAAAACACGTTGCGTATAACCTTTCTAATCAGGCCCAAGGTCCGATTGACTCCATGGATACCAATCAGGATAAGTACGAGCTATTATCACCCGAAAATGCTGAATATGGCTGATTGAAGTAATTTATTAATTTCTTATTCTCTTCTATTTCTGCTGACTTGTATGAGCATTGGAAAAACATTTCTATATCGCGTTCCATTAGAAAAATGGAATTATTTTAGGTCATTTTACCCCACTTATAAAAACGATGGATATGAGAGTCCAATGAGTCGAAATGTCACAGCCAAGCTTTGTTCTCCTATCAAGTGAATTTGATATCCTATTTAAGCCATTTTCATTTAGCCGTTTGTTTCACTTCACCTCCAGTTAGTGTTGTGCGACCGTATTATGTCCATTCAACATTGGGCCAAACCTTTGATGTTTTCCTCAAGATGTACGAGTTTCTAAGTGTCCTTATTTCACGGACATTGATAACTTAATAACAAAATTTTGTCTTTCATTTGGAAAAAATATTTTATCCAGTCAATGAATATATGTTTGTAATCAATGGAAAACTTTCCGTAAATATTTAAAGTATAAATATTTATTAATTCAAATAATTACATTTCGATTGTTTAATATTTTTTGAAGCTAAAATGTTTCCATTGTTCCAGTCCACCAATAAAGTCACATCTTATTACGTGAAGTAGATGCCCATTGGAAATTTTTACCGTGATGCAAAAGAAGTTGATGAGCACTCAAAATCCCGTTTAGTAATTAACTGGCTTAAACAGCAGCCGGTGTGCAAACATTCGTGGTTGAATTAATAAACGCGCTTAGTTAATCTGCTATTCCTAACGCTTTTCTTCAGTAATCATTCGCCATTTTACTTCAGGTACTTCCTTTCACGACTGAAGTAATCACGATACCTTCATATCACTTGCCGTGGTGGTAACATCTTTGCCATATAGTGTGTTGTGCAGTTTCAAATAAACATTTTTTATAAATGTGTGTATGTATTACATACAGTACGTATAAATACAGAATTACGTTGTCACTGCGTACCTTCTTTGAATGATTTTATTATGAGTATTTAAAGATTTAACTTTTCATTTATGTTTCGTAGATTAAAAATTGTCCTATTATTGCGTTTAAGGACGCAGATTGATACCGCAAAATATTTCTCATAAATGATACACTTATTCTGCTGAAAACTGTTTATTGCATAATAAGTTATTCATAAAATGTGGTTCTCGCGAAAAGGAAATTAATCAATTTTCCATAAACGTCCCTTCACCCAAATGGCCGCGCCGAAAACCCCACTCTCCGAACCCTCTTTGAATATTTTTTACGGTGTCTAAAATGTCTTCTCATCTCATATTTTTTATCCGAGATTACTTAAAAATTATTTGTAATGGTTGGGTGACCCGAGAGCACTAGGATGGTTGAAAATGGGAGTACTCACGTTCTGTAATTTGACAGTCCCTTTCAAAAACTGATAATGATACCTATAACACTATACAACTTTACAAAGGTTTTTGATTTATTAGGTATAAATAAATATTTTTATTTGAAAAAATAATTTTGAATAGTGTAGTTACATAAATGCAGCGTGGTATACGGAGATAAGACCGTATGTTAGGAAATAAATTTTGGAAACATCACGCTCATTGGGGTACCTATAATTTCTTGTGGTATAACGTTGTCTCTGCGTAGCTTCTCTGAATGATTTCATTATGAGTCTTAAAAGTTTTCATGTTTGCTTCATAGATTCAACTTATTATCCTCTCGCCGTTATTACCCAGAAGTAATCGTATTAAGCACCTTGGACACGTCTAGGTATTTCTACAATTGCTCTGTAAGTTCAGTTCGTCCGAGGCATTGAAAGTCGCTTCGTTGGCCAGTCGCCTCCTCCCATGGCTTTTCATCGATACAGAGTACTATCCTCCTGAGAGGTCTTCCTTCCACTTTTTTCCGCTCAATTTCACTTCCGTCGACGAGGGCTCCTTGACCCTTAGACCGATGGGAGTGACCTCTCCTTCGCCCTCCACTTCCTTTGTATCCAATTCGCCCCTCTTCCGTTTCACCGATGGTTACCGGTTTAACTTAGTGTATTTCTCGTGTCATTTTCTCTTATAAGCCATACCAGCATTTTTGGCGATTCTGAACAAAGTAGAATCGGAAAGAAATTTGGAAGTAGTTTTGGAGCCCCACACGCCCTTGAATGTGTTCATACATCATTTCCAAAAATTTAATGATGGGCGCATTCATTTGCCTAAATGTTAAAGAAAATTAATTTAAAGTATCAGCACTTTTCTACTTCGCAAAGTGTGCAACGCGAGGGGTTGGCATCAACTTCTTCCATTTCTACGTTTGTTTTTACAGATTTTTACGTGTTTGGGATAATTGAATGCGTTTATTGGCTTGAAGTTTTTCTCTCATTCAGGTCATTGCATTGAAAAATGACGTGTTATGCAGTCACGCGTGCGGGCGCTAATATATGTACCAAGGAGAAGGCATTCACTATAAAAATCCATTTGACTTTTTGGATTCAAAGTCCGAATCTTCCAATTACCGGCAATTATCACAAAGCCATCTTTATTCGAGGAAAAATTTTGGTGGTTGGATTATGCAGATTTGGTGTTCTGTCTCACAAAAAAACTAAAACTCAATAACCGTGGTCGTACTTATTAAACTGCTGTTGCGGATATAAAACCCAACGTTGTCGCTTTAAAGTGACTCCGAACTATGACTTTTTCCCAAATATTTCATTGGTATAGTACGCAGTTACGTGCACGGATGCAAAGATATACACCAAGGGAAGAAATTTGTTGTGACAAAGTCATTTGATTTCGCTAAGAGGGGTAAAACTGGCTTAACACGGCGGACCAGCTATTGGGAGATCCCGGTTGAATTCCAAATATCCATATTTTATTTTCCTGGCAAACTCAATCTCTTTGACAAAAATCTCTCGGGTTCCCGTCCAGGTGAAATAGACCATGATGGCCGACGTTTCGATTTTCGACTCGAAATTTGTTCTCAAGGCATATGTAAACTATGAACCCTCTCGCCCGGAAACCCGGGAGAACTTTGAAAAGCAATACTCCGGGAAATAATCGGATCACACCTCAATTTCGTTGGCTTATGTCGAAGTTTATCTCTCACTATTGGTTGAATTCGAGGTTATGCAATATTTGAAACACGGTTTTGGTCTCCTATTTTTCAGGATTGAAATATGCCATGAAAAAATCATTTGACTTGACCGAGATTCGAACTCGGTTCTCCCAATTGCCGATCAGACGTGTTAGCCAGTTACACAACCAAGTCATCTTCCTTCAAGTCGAATTTCGAGGGGAGTTTATGCGAACTAGATGTTCACGTCTCAAGTCTACATTGTAGCACACCACTGTTGCAGCGAATAAACCCAACATTGCCGTTATATAATGAAGCAAATTGACAAATTGCCAAACATCGCATTTGACAAATGATGTGGTACTTGAGTCATTAGCACGGGTGCATATACACTAGGGTTGATACACTTGAGGCGTGAACATCTAGTTCGCATAAACCCCCATCGAAATTCGCCTTGAAGGAAGATGGTTTGGTGGCGTAACTGGAAATACACCTGACCGGCAATTGGGAGATCCGGGTTCGAATCCCGGTTAAGTCAAATGATTTATTCATGGCGAATTTCAACCCTGTTGTATGTGCACCCGTGCGAGTGACTTCGTACCACATCCTTTGTTCAATGCAATGTTTATAAATTTCTCTTATTTTCCGTCCATTACAAATCGGATACTTACGGGGTATGCGTCTTATTATACATATATGCCCTGCAATGATTTCATAGGAGAAGGAGGCTTAAACCTCGCCAATTCCATTCCAATTCGTCGCTTTCTCTCTATCCAATCAATCCCATCCTCGAGGTCTTCTCCATTCGCACCACATCGACGGATGTTTGGCAGAGCAAGAAGGGGACGTGGGTTAGGGTCCCGTGGGTTTGGGGGTGTGGGAGGGGCCAGCCGAGCGGAACGGGAGCGTGTTTCGGTCCGAATTGGGGGAGGGAATCGGTCCGATGAGGGTGAGAGGGAGGAATGAGAGGCATCAGACCGCCGCCCTTCGTCTTTTTATTTCGCCCCACACTCCTCTCTCTCCTTCGGCTGAGAGCGAAAGAAGGGGCGGGAGCGGGGGAAGGGAGAGGGCGGGAGTTGATTTTATTCTGGGGGCTCTCTCGAGTGGAACGGAGGCAAAGTTTCAAACGTGCGTGCGCGTCTAAGCGTGCTTATGAGGAACAAAATAGAAATAGAAATAACATTTACTAGCTGACTTGTGCGAACATATCGCACAATATGGGGCTATATTCTTCCTGTTTCTTCCTTCTTTCTTCCTGTTTTTCTAACTGTCGAATATTTCGCACAGTATGCAGCTTCTTACTGTTTCTTCCTTCTTTCTTCCTGTTCTTTTACCTGTTTCTTCCCATGGACGATTATATGTTATTTATGGTTGTGTTAGAGATACATAACGTAAACGAAAACAGTAAATGGCCACACTGATTGCATGTAGAATGTTAACAATCTAACTAAACGATGTGTTAATAGATGGCGCCTCATACAGTCTTAAGAACGAAACCATTGCCAACATATTAGTTGATTATATTGTCAGCAGATGGCGTTGTATCAGTTTTTTAACAAAAACTTTAATTTTAAACAATTTGTCTATTTTTTATCAATATCGGGGAACATAAGCTTCAAAACGATGTTTGAATCATTAATTTTGATAATTAGGTATGGGAGTTATGGCGTTGCGACAAAAAAACACCTTTGAGAAATAATATATACGGATTCCTCCTTAACTAATACATAAGTACAATTTTTCATCTTCATATTCAATTTAAACTCATGGAGCTTTTACTCATGGAGCGTTTTCATGTATGGATGTGAAGCGTAGACATTAGGTATGAGGGAAAGGAATAGAATAGAAGCTCATAAAATGTGGGGGTCGAGAAGGATGGGAAAAGTAAGATAGAATAGAAATAGAAAATAGAAAACAATTTTATTGTCCTGGGACAAAGTCCCTTGGGACATTGAATTTTTTACATGCCTTCATGAGGAGTGGAAAACAAAACAAAACAAAATACAAAGCCTTACAAATATAGGAAAATGAACAAACAACTTTCAAGTCAGCAGACTTCATGTCATGACTTTCAAGTCAGACAGACAGAATGAGCAAGGTAAACAAAAGTGTACAAAGAAAACAGCAAATGATTATAATGAACAAGTAATGAACAAGTAACAAGTAACAACGTCATCTCATATAATTTTGTCATCTCATATATTGGCGATAGAACATTAAGGAGACAAAAAGTCAGCCATACTTCTTTTAAATTGAGTGACATTCCTAGAAGATTTAATAATATCAGGCAACGAGTTCCATAATTTACAGGATGAGATATGGAAAGTATTTTCATATTTTATTGTATGGTATTTGGGGATGTAAAATGTTTTTGTTATACGGGTCGATCTCTTATTAGTTTGGGCATTAAAAATCAAGTTTTCATATAAATAAGAAGGGGTTTTCGTGTTCAGTACTTTGAACAACATTAAGGCCTTTTGAATTGTTCTTCTCTGATTCAATTTTAACCAACCCAGCTTTGCGTAATAGGGAGATACATACTCGTTGAAACGAATATCAAAAATGAATCGCATACATGAATTTTGCAGTCTTTGTAATTTAACGCTTAATTCATTAGTCATATCGGAGTATATAATTGAACAATAGTCAAAATTAGGAAATATTAAACTCTCAACCAACCTCTGGCGCAGTGTTGTTGGGATTAAGTGCCTGAAATACTTCATTTTGTAGAGAGTTTTGTGAACTTTATTTGAGATGGCAGTGACTTGATCGCGCCAGGCTAAGGTACTGCTCAGGCAAATTCCAAGGCTTTTGACTGTGTTCGAGTAGTCAACTTGAATATTTAGAACACTAACTTTGGGTAGGTCTTTTGAGAGGAGCATGCGTACATTAGGAGCACTTCCAAATATTATTGATTTTGTCTTGTTGGGGTTTAGTTTTAATCGACTTTTGAACAGCCAATCGCAAATAAATTTAATATCCTCGTTAACCAACGCGATGGCGTGGTTAATTTCAGAAGGGTGGGACTCTATATATATTTGCAGGTCGTCAGCGTAAAAATGATATTTGCAATGGGATATTTCCCTAGCGAGTTCCTTGATGAAAATACAAAACAGAAGGGGCCCAAGTATTGAACCCTGTGGAACTCCACATGAGACGGGTTTGAAAATTGATACATTGCCGTCTTCGTCTTTAACAGCTTGCTGACGATTTGACAGGTAGGAACGATACCAGCTAAGGGCAGAGTGAGAGAAATTGAGTCCACTCATTCGTTCCAGTAGTATGTCATGATCAACTGAATCAAAGGCCTTGCTTAGATCGAATTGCACCAGAACAGTTACTTTCTTTTCGTCTATTGATCGACGTATATCATCGGTTACCTTTAAGAGGGCCGTTTGTGTGCTAAAGTGTTTTCTAAACCCTGATTGATACTCATCGAAGAACTTTTGCCGCATAAGATGTTCCACTGTAGTGGTATGAACTAAGCGCTCGAGGGGTTTAGAGAGAGCGCATAGTAACGCTATTGGTCTGAAGTCGGACATGTCTTTGGGAGCAGGCTTTTTTGCTATGGGCCTAACTAAGGCAGATTTCCACAAGGTAGGAAAAAAGGAGTAATTTATTGAGCAGTTATAGATGTTGAGTATCATTGGCATTACAGCGGGTAGAATAGCTTTTAAGATTTTTGCACTGATTCCATCAACACCTACAGTATTCGATTTTAAAGCTTTCACTTGCTTTAAAAGCATGTCAGGTGTGTAGTGAGGGAAATAGAGCCTCGTGCTATCGAAATCTGAGAATAATGTATGATCAAATAAAATTGGACCGTTTTCAGTACGAGTAAAATCGATGTCATCTGGGTATTCGTGCGAATTTTCTTCCCTGAAGACTGGTATAAGGAAATGGCTGTTCAGATCATCCAAGGGGAAGTTCATTTTGTATGGGGAACGTCTAGGCTTTCCAAGGCCAAGGCGCCTCAGCTCCTGCCAAATGGATTTGGCGTCCCATTTTGCAGAAAAACACTCAATATAGTACTTTTGTTTGGCTGTTCGGATTTGGTACTGTACTCGATTTCTAATAACTTTGTATTGCTCGTGAAGGTGAGGTAGAAGAGTTCTTCGGAAATTTCGATGAAGACGATTTCTGAGTGACATTAAGTTCCTAATTTCAGGGGTTAACCAAGGGGCTGGTTGACGCTTTGGCCTAATTACTTTTCTAGGCGCATGAGTATCAAGCAATTTCAAAATAAGTTTGTTAAAAATTTCAACTTTTTTGTCCACAAGATGGGTATTGAAAAATTCACTCCAGTCACTTTCAAATACATCAGATTCAAATTCAGTTAAATTAAAACCCTTGAAATCACGGAAACACATTTCACTGGGCTTATAAGCACGTAACTTAAATCTATATTTTACATAAATTAGGTCATGTTCCGACAAGAATGTGACAGGGTGCTGCTCATACTCTTCTACCTTTGACAAATCGTCGACGATGAAAAGATCTAGGAGAGTATTGCTGTTCATGAGGTTGTGGGTTGACTGATAGGGAACTAGGAATAGATTACAGCTGAATAACATGTCACTGAGATACGTACTATCATAAGTTTTCTTCAACATGTCAATGTTTAGGTCACCACACAATATCACATTTTTGTACCTTGGAAGAAGATTATGAAGTGACGGCTCAAAACATTCAGACATGAACCCGGTTTTTGGGGGTCTATATATGACACAAAACAATATTTTGCCTTCCTTTCCAAGTATTTCTAAGAACATGTATTCAGGTCTGAAAGGAGTACCATCAGACTTTAATAACAATTTAAATGACAAACTTTCGTGAAGATACACACATACACCACCGCCTACTCTTCCTGGTCTATCGTTACGCAACAATTTGTAATTGTTCAACTCGACAGCGTGCGAGGAGATATTTTCATTAAGCCAACTTTCGGAGACAGCAATAACGTGATAATCACGTTTATGAAAATAGTCACGGAATTCGTCAATATGCCTGAATAACGACTGAGCATTAACGTGACACAATTTTAACATTTCGAGGGTGTCAGACATTTAGTTAAAGTTACTGAGGTCTTCAAGACAGGTAAGATGGGTAGATAAGATGGGAAATGAGGTTTTCAGCAAAGTAAAAGAAAGAAGATCGCTCCTGAAGGAAAGGAAACTGGTTGGGCCATGTGATGAGAGGGAAAAGTATAATAACTGTGGCACTTTAGGGTTTAATTGAAGGAAAGAAAAAGAGAGGAAGGAGAAGAATTAAATTGGTGGATCAGGTGAAGAACAACAGCTATGGTGAAACAAAGAAAGAAGCTCGGGACAGAAGCGGATGGAGACAACAGTGGTGTACGGGACCTGCCAGCTGGCAGAACACCAGACCAGATGACGATGATTCAATTTTGGTTAACAGAAATATAGGTACTCCATAGGAAAAACCTGTTTCGGGGCTACCATCATGTTATAACAAAGAGACAGCGGCTGATGAAAATACATTATAATTTTTTCCTAGTTGCAAAAAAAAAACAAATATCATTCACAATTTACAGTGTGTTCATAACATAACAACCTACACAAAATAGCAAACACAATTTACAAAGATAAAAGGAGTTCAAAGCAGAGCCAAAATACTAAAACAAAATTATAAGCAAAATCACACAAAATCTTTTAATAATTTTTCCACTTCGTCACCTACTTTGGAAAGTAGCCATTCTTTTAATTTGTGCAGGATAAAACCTTGAATTTTTGTTGACATAATTCGACTGGGAGGGAACAGAACAACTTTGGTGCAAGGTATGCACATGAGCGTTTAAAGGCTTTGTTATTGGGCCTGGTAAAAGAGGATGATTTTTATTTCAAAAAGGAGGTGATTTTTATTAATTTTATATATTCTGTGGACATAGTTCTAACTATTAATGATGCTCGGTGTTGCTCTGTTTTCCAACGTTTCAAACATATACCATGCTTCTTTAGAGCCATATCAGGATGAGTGTAACATTTTATATAAAAGTAGCCCTGATAAGGCATAGTAAATACGACAAAGTTGGGAAAAGGTAATATCATAAGTCATTGATAATTTGATCGGTGTCCCAAGAAAATATGCTATCAATGAATAGAGATCAAGAAAAGTAGTCATATCGTCAAAATATTGTACGAAATAAAATATTAATTATAAAATATGCAAGGAAGTAATGAAATATAATGCAATTTAAGTATTAAAATTGACTGTTGCAGTTGCCAAATTGAAGTAGCAGCCGTTTAAGTTGCTGCAGTTCGAAAGATGGAGTCGTGACTGCACCTCATCTGCTTTGCAGCCAGATATAAATGCTAGGCCGCTCTCCCCTTCTAAGGACTGATAAATGATTAAATTCATGGTTCTGATAATGATTTAATTCATCGAATTAGGCCCATTTTGGTGCTATTTATAGTTAAGGAATCGATTAGAGAGACTTATATTTTCATTTGTTTTACGTGGCCCAGATGAGGTCCAATGGCTCTTCCCCTCGGCCCCGGCTCTCATTACAGAGTCATGTTATAAGGTCAGATTCATTTTTACATTGGTGTTTCTGTTATACAATTTTTTATTCAAGTAATACTTTTTTCAAAGACTTTTTTTAATGGCTGACAGCAGCTTGGTAGTCAGCAGCATTTGGCGACAGGTGAGAGGTGTTTGATGGCAGCAGTCGGCCGTTCTGTTGAGGTAACAACTCTGCCGTGGTCAAAGTCCTTTCCAAAGTTCGTTTCCTTCCACTTACGTTCGTGTTATCAAAGTAAATAAAATTTCGTTAATAGCTTTATAGTGTCAGTTAATAGAACAAAGATTAAATAAAATGTCCAGAACAGCAGATGTAAAATGATAAAAGAGAGAGAGAGAAGATGAAAGTACAAAAACGGGAGAGAAAGGAGACGGAAGGGAGGGCGATAAATTTCGATCTCTGGCGGACACCGCACGATCGCCGCTCGTCGACTCCCGTGCGTGCGATCCCCCAGCTCCGAGCCTCTTATTTACTTAAAAGGAGGTGAATGTCTCGAGCGCTTTGCCGGGAAGGAGTGCGCGTGCCAGACTCAACCCCAACAATCCCCGCCTCTTGTCGACCGACGCGCCGTAAATTATTTCCACCATCCCTCTTCGTTACCTTCTGTAAAGGATTCATTCCTTCTAGAGAATATCCAATTGGTCTAAAATAAATACCTTTTGTGCGCTTATGTTTGGACAAAATATGTGTGGAAACGGATAACACACACTGAAAATACCAATACGACATCGTTTTAACAATGGTAATAATATTTACGCATATTACATGCATACATGTATACCAATCTCGCCGTTCCCTTCCGGGATAGGCACAGTCACTAAGTTTCACTCATAAATACATAAATACATATTTGTACATATAACTCTGCTTCAATAATTTCCTCCATGCTATCCAATCCTTGCAAACCTCCTTTGCTTCATTTCCCCCCCCCCCTCCATACTCTGCTTCTTATATGCTCTCCTGTTTTAAAGACTCCTAATATTCCTCCTCCTAAGACTTTCCTCAACCGCATTCAACCACAGCTTTTTCGGCTTACCTCTCCCTCTCGCACTATTGATTTCACTCTTATATATATGTTTCGTTATTCAACTCTCAGTCATTCTCTCAACGTAGCCAAACCAATGAAGCCCACTTCTTTCATATATGTCCATTACTGGAGCATCTAACACACATTCAATTATTACCCACTCATTCCTCACCCTATCCATTCTACTCTTGCCTGACCCTATCTATCGTACTCTTGCTGCAAACACTCCTCAGATAACTCATACCCACGACGTCTAGTCTACTCACATGTTTATCCCGACATACCCATGTTACGCATATTTGCACACACATATACCTTACTAGCATTGAATTTCATTATTGGTATTGAACCTCTATATTTTATGTTAGCTCGACAAAGAATGTATCGTCGTCTGGAGCAGGGACACGGTTTCAGAGTAAGGAGCACAAGAATAGGCTGAAAGCGTTCGAGATGTGGATGTGAAGGAGGATGGAGGAGGAGCTGGGGGTCAGAAAGGAAAGCTAACGAGACAGTGGGTGATATGGTGGATAAGTAAAGATAACTTTTGTAAAAGTTCCGAAAAAGGTCGTTTATGGTGTTGGAAGAGGTTCACACGCTGCAAGTTCGAGTTCCTAAACAATTTTCTTGTATTTGTTTGAATTCGAGTGGTCTAAGGATACCGCATTTTTTAACTCATATTCGATGAGTATCACATAAAATATTAAAACAGAAATTGAATTTGCCATAGACACGGTCAAAAATGTCACATTACCTCACTATCGGGCCTTCCATGAATATAGTTCTGGATGTCGAATTAACTTTAATATGCAAGCACCAACATACAATTCATGTAGAGAAAAGTATCCCACCATACACAAATAAGGGGACCAAAATGTGATTTAAATGGTTAGGTGAGAAATAAATAAGTTACGCATTCACAAAAATATAAAAAATTCAAGAATATTGAGAAGTTTCGTACTTCCAGTAAGGCGGCTACCAGCTGTGTTTGAGCTTATATGCATGCGCTTCTACTAATCGAAAGTGGGGTATAGGGTCGATCCTATCGTCAAGTAGCAAGTGTGTCTCGTACTTTTTCTAGCGCGCAAGGATACTAGTGCGCCCATTTGCACCACAGCTTTAGCCTTCTGGTAGAGTGAGCTGTATTTTGAATACTCGAAATATGATCGTGAGTCAAGTTTAGAGTACTTGAGACACCATCCTAAACGTTATGTAGCGTGCGCAACATGTGCGTGTGCCCGGTTGACGCATGTATTAATCTCGATGGAGGAAGTTGTTGCGAGCTCAAAATTGCTGTTTGTAAAAATTACGTCAAGCGCTAAATTATTCATTCGAGTAATAGGTTGAGGTGTGGCCTGCAAACAAGACGTAAAGGCAATGAACACATTTCAACCGCTAAATTCGAGGTGAATCAATTAAAGAAAACCGTTCAAGTTCCATGACGTAAGAGAAGATATTGTTCTCTTCAGTACCACAAAAGAAGTCAACCTCAAAAGCTTTGGATTTAGATAGTATTTCAAAAGTATTTCCAAATTTTCCCACCCATAAAAATGAAAATATCTTTGAAACAATTGGTGCACCGAGACATTTCAATCCTTTTGTTTATTTTTAGGTGTTTTGACGTTATTCTTCGCTATACTGTGAAATCCATACCAAAATCGACTCTTTTCGCAAAAACACAATTTTTCGGTGAAAGAAAATATCGGCCAACATAAAGGTCGATAAATATAAGCGGAAAAAGAGCGAGTTTAAATGAAAGATACGGAAAAAGTATTTTTCTCGATGGGAAATGTATAAATGGGTAGATGATTGGTCCGCCTCGATCAAACGTCGGTCTGAATGAAATATTGTCTCCGGCCATAATGAAAACTTGTTGGAAGAGAATAGATACGTAGGGATGTTTTGAGAGAGAGTAAAACGATGGGATTTACCCGAGAAGCTGGTGGGGATGTTTAGGGGTCAAGGCGGTCCACTACTATTGATGGGGATGAGGGATTATAAAGGTCTGGCTCAATGCTTCGCGTGGGATCCTCCTTGGCGGTGGCTTAGAAAGGGAGGCTGATTATTGAGAAGGGGTTGCGGTGGACGGAGGGAAAGAGGGGGTCTTAGGGATCGAAAGGGACGGACGGAATGAGATAAGGATTTCTTGCGGAGAGGACTTCCCGGAGCCTTATGAGGCACTTGAGAAAACGAAGGTCTGTGATGATGATGATATTGGCGTTTCGATTCGGTGGATCTCAAATCTCAATTCCATCCCGATAATGACGACTCTCCATTTGACTCGCGGCCGGTTGGGTTCGAAAAATAGATCGTGGGATCCACAGGGTAGTTGGGGGGGGGGGGGAGGGAGAGGGAAGATCCTCTGAGGGAAGGTTTGGGGATGAATGTAGAAATTTCGACTCCCTCAGGCTGGGTTTTCTTCGAACTAAAATCTCTCCTGAAGTTTGCTCTCGGAGTATCAGATTTATTGATGATATGAATGCTTTCTCTTAATATCTCTTAAAATCCAATGTTAAAAGTCATTTAAATTGCTTAATATTATTGAAACATTCTGTTGCAAATTTTCTCTGATTCTTGACCCATATACGTTATGAATTCACCCATATTTTATCTCCCAACTTTTGCGAGGAATTTCACAGGCGAATAGCAAATACATGAATGAAGGTGACATCATGTGACAGTGGCTATCAATAAAAATTTTTATTTTTATTTGAGCCGAGGTAATTTATTCATTTTAAGGGCGTGCGGTAAAAATTGTCACGAAAAATAATTATGGAAAAATATATCGGAGACGAAATGAAGAGACATGATATTACGTAAGGTTAAAGCGTTTTAATTTTTTTCTGTCTACATTTACTTTGGCATGTTTAGTATATTTCATCGGGAATACTTTATGGCATTTCTCTTATGTTAGTGTTCTCTAAAATGCTTTTGAAGTTTTTCAACACTCAATCTAATCGTATTTTGGGATATTCAAATTTACAAACGTTAAATGGTCACTTAACTGAGGTTCCGTTCATTTGTTCTTTCCTCCCAATATTTTGCTTATATGTGACCTTAATATTTGTTCTAGGATTTAATTCAGATCTTTTTAATTTAATTCTATTAGATATGGTTATTTATTAGCACGGTCTATTCGGTTACTCCACTGGATTAATTCCTCCATCACTACCTGCTACGCGAAGCAGTTAGCGATGAAAGCATTGAACCGGTAAATCGGAAGCTAGTACAAGTGATCTAAGAGTGTTTTCGTAACTTTTTTATTTTTTTATGAAAGAGCATATGATTGGTGATTTTTTAAATATTATTATATGTGAATTAGCAATAATTATGAGGAGTATAAATTATAATAGAATGATTGACCGCTGAGTTTTGTAGAATTCTATTGCTAACTATTATAGTTCTGCGGTAAATTATTAAAAGATTACCTTACAATTATAGGTAAATTGACCTAATGGAGAAAGCGAGATAGGTAAATTCATTCACTCTTTACTTAATGATATGATAAAATACATTACTCAATGAAGTAATTTACGGTAGGCTTCTTAGTCACAACTGTTCTTAATAATAATTCAATTTTGGTTTCATAGCTGAATGGTGTTGGATGAGCAACATTTCAACCATATCCTATATTCATATTCACTCTAGTAATGTCTGAGGTTTATCTACACCCTTTGTGAAAGGTTTAACTATTACTTGGAGTGAGTATGGAGTAGTAATCCCCGGCAAAAATTCATGAGGGGAGATAAATCTTCGAGGGTACTTTTTGCCTTGGAATGATGGTGGTAACTATTCTCATAATGGGGCAACAGGATGCTCATCTCATCATATTCCGCTGTTTTCTTCCATCTCTTGCACCCGTCGAACACCAAGAAAACACCTGTCCTTGCTCTCCTGCCATCTGCTCTCGTTTTTTGCTCTCGATTGTGCGGCGAGGGCTCTTCGTTAACGGAGTCGCTATTAGGATCGCCTGCCCGCCGTGCCAGGATCCCCCTTCATCCCCATTGCATCTCCCCCTACACCCTTGATCCTCCCTTTTACCCCTCCCACCGCATTTTATTTCTCCTCTTACGTGCTCCTCCTCGTTTTCGCTTCATTCACCTCCCCCTTGATTCCCAAGTCCATTGCCGAACGTTTGAACAACAGCACCCGTCGCGTCGAGTGGACGTGGCATTCCAGCCTTCCATCTAATCTAGTGTATCTGACGGTAATGGTCGCACTATGGGGAGGCAAGCAGCAATTGAGTTCATTTTTGATATCTAAGATATCAAGAATAGGTAAATGATCGTAGGGATCTCTTACAAAAGACGAAGAGGGTACTGCAGCCTAACGCCCCTTCCCCGCCCGACGGGTCAGATACTCTGCTGGTAGAGATTTCGTTCCAGTATTGAGATGCGTCACAGACGGGATTTATACGTAGCTTCCCAGCATTAAAATCTTTTGCTGTTCCCACTACGTAACCAGATCTAACACTTGATTGATATCCTATGTCACTAAGAAAATATCAAATTTCCATAAGGTGTAGCTTCTTTTCCCCTAAAATTTCAGCAACGAAGAGAATCGCTGCTGCTTGTAAGGCGAATAAGAATTTTGATTGCATTTGTGCATATATTTTGGTTCATGACGTCTAGCCTAGAGTATTAAATACTCCCTAGGTTCTGACATGAGGTTTAATTATACATTGTTATGTAAATAAGTTTTAGTACCAGAAAAACATTTTTGTATAAACTGAAATCCGTACATTAATCAACTTCATTAGGTTTCGCCAAAGTTTTCTTGTAGTATCCAAGATTGAGTCAATGTTAGAAAACAAAATTTTCAATTTTCTTCGTAAGCCTGATCAATCCGGAATTTTGGACGTACATGCTTCTGGACGCTTGGCGTACTTTTCAATTATCGGAATAACTATGTCACCGTTAATTGCCGCCGGGATTTTGGTTATGCGTTAAATACATACAATTCCTCTCAATTATGAACTAAATTCCCCTTGAATTACGGCTGCAAGCTAATATAATCAACAACATAAATTATAGCTAAAATTTCTATTGATTGATGGTTTATCCAATTGTTCTTATTGACTATCAATGCAATATGCTTTGAAATTTTCATTTGATATTTATGAAAACATCATGCTTTAACCACGAAATAAATTATTTTAAAACTTTCCGTGTTACTTTTTATCGTGTTGAAAGCCAAAGAAAAACCGTGACATTGAATATTAAATATTATTTACCAAATATATGCCAAATAATAGTTAATAACTAAATATATATTCTTTGAGGAAACAGTGCCATGCTGCTTAGCAACTGACGTGCGATCGCAAAAATTAACTCAAGCAGTAAAGATTATACAGTTATCCTTCCTTCCAAGTCCTTCGCAAAGAAAATGTTGTTTTAATGACTTCTCTGCCTTTCTGTCAGCTACAAACATAAATTGAAATGAAATAATAAACAAGATCTGTTTCAAAGGAGATAATCATTCGAAGGAGAAAGATTCGATAGCTGGAGAGAGATACCGAAATTCTTGCAGAGTGAATTTCAAGTGTCTCGTTGTTTTATTTAAGTTGTGTTAAGCTGTGGATATCTTATTCCCACTCCGTTTCAATGAAAAATATATTAATTATTGAAATGCTGCAAGTGCTAATTATTACGTCAAAATTACTAATTAAGAGCTGGAAAACGATTATGCATGCTTAATTGGCTTTGCATTTTCCATTTACCTAACTGTAGACATTAATTTTGTAGTTACTTTTTCAATTTATTTTCGCATTTACCTGATTCGCGGTCAAGCTTAAACTGAAAATCATATATAATATAACTCCACCGACACCTCCTTTCATTAGGAAACTTTACCTCCAACGCGTCAGAATCGTGAAATCACCTCTCTCCTGTAGTACTATTAATAGCTAGGATACTATTCTCGAGCTTGAATTATTTGCCAAAAGATTGAATTGATACTCTGTACCTCTTTTAAATTCTCACGATCTCTGGGCAGGAAACTCTAAAGATATGTCTTCACGGTAAGATAATCCACTGGAAATATAATCTTTTGAATTTTGAAAAGTTTAATCTCAAGATTTACAGTTATAAAACGCAAAAGAAATGAGTGACCACAGAAATACTATAGGCAGAAGAAATAAAGTGCAAGATAAGCCTTAGAATATACGAGTTGATGAAGAAAGTACTTGATAAATGGCTACTCATGTCGGCATGAGTGGACCTTCAAACCTTCGGAATCCATTCTGATATAGGGTAACCGAGGATAGCTGAGATAAGAGGCCATAAAAGGGTTATCGTTTGGAGCGGAAGAGCTGTTTTTATCAAAATTTAAGGGTACTGAAAGAGGGCGAAGGGGAAACGATTTGTTCTTGGCCAGGAACAAGTGACGGCGTTCTCCTGGAACAATGAGACCAATTCTGATGTTAAATGTTCACCAATCACACCGGTTTGTACGTTTTTCTAATTATTTCAAAAAATAAATTTACTAACCACAGTAATTTATATAAAATCGCATTAAATCTTCGGCTGTGATGGTGTTAACAGCGCAAGACGTGAAAAATATAATTCAAATACGAAATACTTTACATGCCTGAGGAGATTTTTATTTTTAGACTCTTTCAGACAAAAGTTTGGTTTTTAAGAGAAAAATACGAATTTCTGATACCAGAAACGACCAACTAGTGGTGCGCAATTAAAACAACTGGTGGAATAAATCAATATTAAACTATCATTTTTGAAAATAAACTTCCACATAGTTAAACCGGAAACCATGGCACACATCCAGTCAAATAAAGCTTCAAGCATATATGTTTCTTTAACTAACTACGGAGAATTTCAGTCTAATAATAGTATTTTTACACTACAGAAATTACTGAAGCTAATTCATAAAAAATTAAAGTAAAATTTAAAAAAATCAAATCTCACCAGAGTAACTCACGCTTTTAATGATAACTGCGGAGGGTTTTCAGATTCTTGAGAGCAAATCAAAGTCTTACATAATCTTAAGAAATTTTCACGTTCTATTCACCAGCCAGGAGATTTTCGATCAGGTGTTAAACAGCTGTTACCTGAGGAAATAGCGGCATAGAGTTTCTGTGGAGCAGGTAGATCCTTCATCTTAATATAATTTTATGGGATTACAGTCCTTCTTCGCTGTTTTTCAGCAACAGGACTACTCCGAAAATTATACTGCAATGTTTGAATTGTTATTGATCATGCATTTCATCAAAAATATGAATTTAACCCCGAATTTTACAAATTATTGTGCCTTGCATGTGAAGTTAGTTTGGATTGTTAATTTTAAAATTTTTTTAGTAGAAAATGCTCTCCAAAGCATTTGCCTAATTTTACAATAATGCATCTGCAGATTACGAATGTGCATGGCAGTCGTTTTAAGGCCACGAATTGTGGAATAGTCCAGATGTTGACTGCTTGTATTGTAGTAATTTATAGATAGCAGTTATCAATGATGGATCGGGTGTCCATTTGTGGGTTACGTATCGATAATGGCGTTGGATTTAGTGGCACCAGATGCCATGTGGTTGTATACTAGGTAATATGTGATTAAAATTAATGCTAATTGATCTCTAAGTTAATGTGTTCACATCAATTCGAGTTAACTTGAACTGTGCCACAGAAGATGAAATAATTTTAATGCTCTAATGCTAAAAATACTAATAACCAGACTTGGCCGAGACAGTAATGAAAGTGTGGCAATGAAGTTCTGATTATTATTAGGAGATCAGCAAATTTGCAATTACTTTCTTCCTTATTCTATCAGAAATCAAACCTTTCCGTCAAAGTTTATATTTCATTTACCCATAAAATTGGCTTAGGGAGTGGAATTTGAAAGAATTATTCCATACAAAAACTATCAGAAATAATAAAAATGAAATAGAATGTTTAAAAGAAGAATTTTGTATATTTATAGAGGTTGTATGAAATAATTCATACTTCTTGCTAATTACTCTAAGGGTTTTAACCGAGGATATTGCTATGAAGAGAGACTAAAATTTTTGTTGGCCCACTGAGTTGTCTCTTTGTTATTTGCGAACGCAAATACCGAGGCAACGCAACCCATCCTCACCATGCATTGTCAGTTCATGTTAGGTTACATAAATAATAAATTTGTTTTTTTTATTCAATTCCGAAGTTAATGATGGATGTGATATTTTGTCATCTCCTGTGATGGCAAGTTTTGTTACGCGGCGGCGCATTTTGGTTGTCATGAGGTGTCTACGATTTGCGGATAAATTGAAGAGCTCACCCTAAAAAATGAAGTGGAATAATTTCATTCACCCGGAAATAGGCGCATGACAATAACTCTCGTCGATTTTCACCACATAGTGTAATTCATCGTAGTTGTATTTAATTATGCACGTTCTCTTTCCGTGTTGTTTGCAAACGAATCCAATTCAAAGAGAATCCGTTATCGCCTGAAAATGCAAAATCCAGTGTTTTGCCCCGTGAAGGAGATTGAGAGAGGCTGCTGCGATTTTTAAGCAACTCATTAGTGGCCGGGCGGCATTTTTATTCCATTTCCCGAGAGGCGGAGGCAAAGTGGAGTGAACTAAGTGCAATATTAATGAGCTCTTAAGTCGCAGGCGAAACTTTTAATATTATGTGAGTTACTCGTGAGCTTATTATGAATGAACTTTCATCAATGTAAATGGTAAAATCAAGCGCACTCTCTTACATTTGCACTTGATAGCAGTTTTTTTTAGCCTTGGCGTATTTATTGCCATTCAAAGTTTTTACTTAATTTAAAAAATTCAACCGTGGTTGATTCTCTTTTAACTGATTGATGTCGTACTTTCACCGTTTCCTCGTGTTTACAGTACGTAAAATCAGTAAAACTTGTAAGTTAATTTGGCACATCTTTTAGTCCAATAATGTGAGACTAAAAGGTTGAAGTTCAAGGACTGGCGTAATAATCTAGGAATAAGCGATAGTTACGACCTAAGTATTATATTTCCATTGTATCTAATGCTTTAGCTACATAAAGTTAAACGGAAAGTGTTCCGAAACTTAATGTGAGCTTATCGAATTGTTTCTTCCGAGGGTTAAATCATCTTACATATCCTTCCTTTCTCTCCTGGCATGATCGGAGACACTCACAGCAAATAATAGCCTGCGAAGATCAAAAGCATACGCAATTGGCGAATGCCACCGGCTAATATTGCAGATAGAATATTTACAAAATAAGAAAGCATTAATAACTTAAATTCTACCTGGAGGGAATAATTCAAAAATACATCAGATAAAGGATGGCCATGCTATCTGCGGTAATTATGCATTAGATTTATATGAAACTGAAGGTGCAAAGAGAGTTGAGAAAGAAATTGTACTGAGAAAGCAGCTCATAAATGGGCATGGGTAAAGTTTTCTTTATGAGATATACCGAAACTAAAGATCATTCGCCTTCCATATGCTGCTGCTACACAACTTTATTCTCTTTCCTGATGTTGAGTTCAGTAATTGACTTTTTTTATACGTCCTTGCGTTCTTATTAAAATGCTTTACTGAAAAAATTGGTCCCACCCACCTCGCCTTTTTTCAACATTTCTCCGTTATAATTCTACTTTTATGTTAGCATTATTCATTTTAATTCTTAAAATTACACCTGTGAAATCGTTTGCTAAGCTCTTAAGTAAATAATAAAAATTATACAGATAATACGTTCGAGACACTTTAAAAGTTTTGTGTGGAGGAAAGAGGCTTCGGCTGGTAGACTGGAATGGGCTCCGGTAGGGAAGAGAAGGGGAGCAGGAAAGAAGCCATCGGGAAGGAAGCAGTAAGCGGGAAGGAAGCAGTAAGCCGGGAATATACGAATATGGATGCATATCTGGCGGTCGGAAATAAGGGTTCAACAATGGCTTCGTGGAGAGGGGAGAATAGAGCTTGGCGGAAGATAAGGTTTTGGAGAATATGGGAGTCGTGGGCGGAGCAAGAGGGGGAGGAGGGGTGATTCAGGGTCCAGAGAGCGGCTTATTATCGGGAGGGTTTTGAGGGTGGGCGCGCCGAGGGGTATTAGGGGCTTTGGAGGGTGTTGTGCAAGGCGAGGAGGGCCTCTGAACCCCCAGGGGAGGGCGCGCTTGGGAGTGCGAGGGAGAATGGTTTCCTCCAAAAGCAGAGGCCTTCTATAGATTGGTACATTCTTCAAGGTGGACTTTCTTCTAGGGGCAAACGTTGAGCTTCGATAGGGAAATTCCTTGGGATGGCACATTCATGAGACATTCCTTAGTCGCGATACTCATGGCCGTTAATCGGTCGCAAATGCAGCTATCGAATAATTTGGGACAATTTATTTTCTTGATATCCAAAAAGTTGTAAATCCTGATTGATGAAAAACCATTATTTCTATCGTCAGCCTCAAACATTAGAATAAGTTGCTGGTCCCCCTTTTTGATTGCTTGTACACATTCAATCAAGATGAACTTTTAAGGGCTCCGCGGTCGAAGTAATTCTTCCATCATAAAATATACAACCACGGAATTTGTAAGCAATGCCTTTTACTAAAGAGATCGAATTGTTGTTGAAAAATATTTTAGCCCTACTTATCGATAAAAACTAAAGAAACTAGAATACAAGCTTGTTTTTTTTAGTCAACTGGTTCTTTAAAACCATATTTATCCTCCCGTTTGCCGTTTTTCCGGAATTTAATGGAAATGTTATAACTTGTACTTGCCGTCCGAGCCATTTTGTCCTGATGCAGACTTTACCCTTTTTATGATAGTATGTCTTTTATTTGGTCTCAATTGCTCATTTTCTTTCCAATTTTACTGAAATTTACAAAATATGAATCAAAAACATATTTTTCAATGCTATTCTTTGTACATTTTATTTAAGATGTGGCTGGAAAACGTTTTTTAATGAATATGATGCGATTTAATAACAAAAATTCATAGGTGACGAATAAAGATCTGGTCAGGTTAGTAAACGTAAGTCGTTACTCCTACCATAAGAGGTGATTTTAAAATTATCAAATAAACTGAGCTGAGGCGCAAATACATTTTTTGAAGTAGTAAATGATTTTGAATGTGTTAATTTACCGGTCTCGGATGTGGCAAGGTTATTCTAATGAGCTTTAACTTTGAAGGGTTTGAATACCAACTGGTTGGTTTATCACCATCTATGGCCTTGTAGAGTGTGTTCATTTAGAGATGTGTAGCCTGTATTAATTTGACTGCAAATAGCGAAAGCAATGATCAATTTAGAAACTATTGTAAATGTAAAGATCAATTTTTGTTTTCAATCAATATTTGTTTAAAATGAATGGTCGTCTGTTTGGTAGGTAAAAAAGTAGTTTTAATTGGTCGTTAAGTTATATTTTATGAGGTCTCTTCCTAACCCTTAATACTAACACTGAAGTTAATTGAGGTTGATATTGAAATTTAGTAATTTTTTCAGAAAGCTTCATAAAGCCCGTTTTAATTATTTTGACACCTATCCGATAAAAGTGGAGCATAAAAATGCTTTGATTTGGGCTTAAGTAAAATAAACGTTCCCTAAGGGCATTTGGTTAATTCTTGGGAAAAATTATACCCAGACGATTAGGGATTGAAATGTCATGATAAATATATCTTCGCTTTCACGCTCGAACTTTTATACGGCTGGGGGTTAATCGTAGTATTGTGGCTCCTCTGAACTGAACGGGTTCTGCCACGACCCTCTCCTTCCCCCCTTCTAACCCTTCCCTTCATTCTGCTGAGCGATGGCTCTCAGAGAACGCCTGGACCCCACCTTAATTGCCACAGTAACTCGACTTTGCTACCCGGTGTGACTAGATGGCTGTAGGCCGTGAAAAATGTATCTGTGCGATGAAATCTTCTGAGACATCTGTGATTGTTAGACAATGAGACGTGAAGCGCTATCTGTCTCCAAATTAGATGCTATACAAAATGTTGACATGGTTCTATACAAGTGACAATTTTCAGCGCTAGTCATTATGACGTGGCTCAAGCTGTTGTTTGAACAACTTGGGATTCTTCAAGTAAGCCATTACTTTTTGAAACCTACCATTTATTCCGTTTTATAGAGATACGGGAAGTGTTTTACTGTATTTCAAAGTGTGATTGATGACTTGTGGCATACCTATATGTCTTTTCTCACAGATGGTTTGTCAAAATCAATTCCTAGTAGTCAAGACTTATCCTGTAGTGCTGCTGTTCTTGCTATACCTTTACATTTCTATAAAATGTAGTGCCCCCGAGCAAATCTTTTTTGTGTTGCATAAAATGTAAGTTTTCATGAAGGACTTTACTATCATGAATTCGTTATCTTTGCTGTCGTTTTTGGTGCGATTATTAAGCTTAATTTACTCCATTCTGCGTACTACTTACTGGTTCTAGCAAGAGTTAATTTCCGTCATTAAATAGGAAATTTATGTAGCTGAATCTACTTAAATTTCCCTGATATTTCAAATATAGGCATAATTTTGATGCCAAAATCATTTTCACAGTTGTAACCTTATATGATAGATGATTTCATTGGAATTAATGTTTTTTAAGGATTGGAGAATGTGTTCTCATCATTATTTTCACTCGTAAAAATAAATGTACTTGTAGTATTCTTTATTCATACTTTGATACTACATAGATAAGTTATTGGAGTTGTTTCTACATAATACGAGGCTTATTCATGCAGTAAGTTTTGTTTGATAGCTCAAAGAATACAAGTATGGATTCAGAAAAAATTATTGTTTATAAAAATTTAAACTAAACTATTATCTACTTAACTGCCACCTTTTTGGAGGTACTTTTCATAGGGCGGCACAAGCTGTGGTATCCTTTCTGTATAAAAAGTGTCGCCTGTGATGTCAACCTAGTAACAACATGATCTTTGATCTCGTCGTCCTTGCTGAACCTCATGCCACCAATGCTCTACTTCAGGAGCAAAAAATGATGGAAGTCACTAGAAGCGAGGTCCTGGATGCATGGAGGGTGGTTTAATTATTCCCAAACAATGTGTTGTGTCACATGCGAGGTGTTAGGGCGGGTATTGTCATGAATCAAAACAATACCGTTGGTGAGCGTCTCACGGAGGCGGGAATTGCAGTTTTATTCGCCATTTCAAACGAGCACCACGAACCGTACTCAACAATCAGCTAAATCATGTCGTCAACTCCTTTCCAATAGGCCAGGGTAAGTACCGCGCATGCGCAAAACTGTGATGCAGCGGTGGAAAGAACTGGATGCAGCTCACATCATGCCAGGTCGAATTGTCTCATCAGTGTGTTATTTCACGATGCACTTTTCTCTAGTTAAGAGCAAGACCAAACTTCAGGCGACTGACAAATTTTTGTGATCCCTTTGCTGAACATTGTCAGCTATTTCTATGTAAATTGAGAGCGAACATTAGTTGCGTCTAAAATTTAGAAAAATGCATTATGTCAACATTGCATAAGTTTCTGTGCTTCTCTTCTAAGCAGATTCAGGAACCTACTTAGGCATTGTATGTGTCTCCGCATTTGCGTCACATTCCGGGGACTTTTTTGATAGTTCCATATGCCCCTCTGGTGTTTGATTAAGAAGAGACAATGACTTTGGGACGATCTTCAGTGATGTCAGGCAGACTTTGCGAAATTTTGCCAAGCTAATGGCCAGTCGTCTCCAGCTGACGTTAGTAGTTTTCTCCCTTGTCAAATGGGGAGCATTGAGCTGAATACTTGGCCAAAGATGTATTCTGACTCCAAGTGAATGTGTAGAATTCGTTGAGAAGTGGAGCGAGGAATTGGATTTAGTGACCTCACGGAGGAATGGAAAGATGGAGGAGGGAGTGGAGGAACAGATGAAGTGGTGGGAGGGGTGGCGGCGGTTGGATCGAGGGGTGGGGGTGGGGTGGTCCTTGAGTCTATTCGGAGAAAAGGGCGAAGGGTCCAAATTGGCTCCTATTTGGCCCCTCTCCATTCCCTTCGCCATTCTCACTTCCTTATTTCGTCCCCGACGCGACCCCGACCCGCTCGCCGTATATCTCCTGGAGAAACTCGTAATTCCATTATGTTCCCTTGTACATTACACGATCTCGTATCGCTTCACGCCTGCTTAAGAGAGGTTGAGCGTTTTTTGTTTATTTAAAAATTTGCGAGAACTTTGCACAAGTGATTTTATGTGTGATAAAAGTTGAAAAAATTGTATCATGCCGATGTAATTATTTTGGCAACTGTATGCTACTGTAACACAAAGCCTTGAGGCACATGACATATTTCTTGATAATGCATTACATACGAACAGACTTTCTTCTGAGCGCGAAATAATATATAAATTTTAATCTTTATTCATGCTAACAAACATCAATATCTTTTGCCGAGTTTTATACTCATAAAATCATTATTCAACATAATTTTGTCATAAATTTGGAATATGACTTAAAAAATTTAATAAATGTAAAGAAAATATTTAAAATGTCAGTTATTCATCATTTCCATTAGTGCCTTTATTATGAGATACAATTCACCTGGTGAAATTAAAACTTGGATTTATTTTCAAATTTGGCAAAATAAATAGTGAAATGTACTTTCAATGACGGATTACCAACTCTTACGATTGCCAATCCTGCCAAGTTAAAAGGACATAAGAAAAAGGCCCGAGCGTTTTTATGTAAATAGAAATCACATTAATTCCTCGCTTACATTCACGACGCTGGCTCGCGCACGTGAAGGACCAATTTATTTGCCATTGTTCCCTCTTGGTTAACCTCCGTGCATTTCATTCGCGACAGTCTCAACTGTAAAACTTTTTACTCTCTGGGCAACTACCGTGTTGAGAATCGTCACCGATTGTGAACATGGAAATGAGACTTAAGAGAAAAGATCATCAGTATTCATTGGAGGTATGAATCAGAAACTTGGCATTTTTCCCATGTGATGGTTATTGGTTTGATTAGGCGTTCAAAATAGCACTATAAGCATAAATATTGGAGATTTATCCATTTGCATTATTTTTTAAGTATTTGATGGACCTCATTTTCAATACCGACAATTTTAAAAAAATAATAATCTTTATTAATACCTCTGATCATATTTCCGGATTGGTTTTGTATACAAATTGATCAGCAATCCTCAAATCTGTGCCTTTAGCTTTCTCAGGCATACCCAGCCAAAATTATTTTTGAAACACGATATTGTGCTTTGTGAGCCGTTATTCATTTAAATCGTACTCAGATACACATATATTAATTACTATTGCTTACGATATTTTAATGTAGCATATATTCTGGAATCACTGAGGGCTTTAATTACTGACAATTTTCACCGAGGAGATTGAAAAAATTTGTATTAATATTCTTGATCGTATATGTTAGTCAATTTTATATATCATGAACACATGAAAATATTTTAAAGTGCAATTTATACGAAGATCGAACGTGTATAATTTTAAAATGCAAGTTTTCCTCAATCTGGTATGCAATAACAGTTGAAGCAGAGCAGGGGCGATTTTCCTACCCTTTTTAATCCATTTGCGCATGCATTTCTGCAACTCACCGCTTTACATGATTAAATTTGAAATAAACGTTTGTAAATACATCACATTGTGCAAATGCGTGCTCCGTGTAAAACGAGCTTTACAGACAATTCAATCCACCGATTGGTGGTATTATTACACAACTATTATTTCTTTGAATGCGTTTAGCTGTTCTTTCACAATCAGATTAATATTTTGCAGAGTTGACTAACAGTATCACCTTTGACTCATTCGAGAAATATAATGTTATATCAACTTAAGATGCGGGTTGCATGTAATATTCTGATTGCGATAATCGACAGTAATGTTTTTTCTTCCTTCCTGTTGGATGTCTATAATTTTTCTATTAATTTTTACTTCATAAATTTAAAAACTTTTCTCTATACCTGCCAAATCAAATATGTTCACCAGTTGGCATAAAATCTAAACTCCTCAAGTTTTCAGCCAACAAAGCTTGAAATAAAACTCCTCGAGTAAAACACGCAATTTTGATGACGTAAAGGGAGGTGAATAATCACCCGGGGCTGGGCTAATATAGGTTGCCACGTAAAACAAACAGAATGGTAAACGCTTTGCAAAAGTTTTCCTTGCTAGAATCATTAAGTAATTTAAAAATAAAGACAGGCGCACAACTGAATAGATTTTATTAAAATAAAGTTATAATTGGATATTATTTAAATATTCATTTTGTATAATCATTATGACGATCATGATAGCAATTTTCTTTAGTTATTGAGTTTGATTTATTTGTAGTGAAATTTTTGTAGGATAGAATTATTGCTCTTCCGCGTGACAGGGATTTCATAGTACAAAATGTTAGTGGGTTATTTTTCTAAATGAAAAAACCAACTGCCGTGTAGCCGCCCTCGGGTCACGCTTGTGTAAAAACTTAATTGGATATTCATTTAAGCCAATCTATATTTTAAAAATAATTTATAAAGGTTCACTAGTGTAAACAAACTGGTTATTCTATTTTTCCCTAACTTCACATAGAAAAGAAGTCTCAAATAAGGACCGTAGTAATTGTGAAACTCACTAATTTTTATACATAAATATATTTGAATGAGTAAAACCATATTTGAACGGGCTACACGACATAAGCTTTTGCAATTAGTGCAAACTCTTCTTGCGATCAAAACAATGTACTAGAATTGATGAACTATTAATGGCTGAATTCAGCAAATTTCTACGTCAACTTCTGTGATCATAATCATCCACCTGGTGGCGGCAATATTACACACATCTACTCTTAGCTTTATATCGATATTTATTATTTAAATGTTCTTCCAACCTACTTACTAAACTATTCGAGCAATTTATTTTTGAATTCTACTTCTAATTTTCGACAAAGTTATATCACCAAAGCGTCTAAATTAACTTTTGGTAATCTTCAGTTACTCTCTGATTGCATTAGATTTCAGTTTAGATAGGTAGTCATTTTAACTATTATTATTGGAAATGCTTAATTTACGTTGGTAGCGCTAGGTAAAATAATACTTTCTATGTTTAGAGATGTGTTAAAAGTAAATGTGTACCATTATATGAATTAATTCTGGGACGCAGCAGGGTTTTACATTTGTGGCGTATGCCCACACGACTTAACGGCAGATGGTACAAAGTGTCCTATCCACCGCATCTTCCCTCTGCAATCCTCTACCTCCTCCTCTCTCCATACATCCGGCTTTCCTTTTGTTAATCCACTTTAGGCATTCCTCCTCATTCCTCCCTCCTTCTCCCCCGCACTCCAGGCTGTCACTATTTGTTCTTTATTAACCCCATTTCGCCCTTCCCTCTCCCTCAACCCTCTCCTCCCACCCATCATTATCATCATGCTCAGTGTTGCAACTTGTTCAGCGCCTGTGCCCCTTCATAAACATGTGCACATCTCCACTCTCCCTTTAGCCATCTTCCCCGTATTTGGACAAGACATATCTTGAGATCTTCCATGAGGCGGTCTAGCCATCTTGATTCTCATCCATTCTCTTCCCAGGAATAATCTTTTGGGAATGCTTTCGGCTTTCATTCTTTTCAAACTACCGGTCTTTTTCTCAACATTTTCTCAGGATGATGTTAAATTTTCACCAAATAATATATGGGTGAATTATTACAACTTATTCTCAAACCTAGAGTTCCCAAACTGGTCACTTATATTTTTTCCTCCTTTCTTTAACCCTAGGAAATTTCCCATCACGCCCCTCGTTTCAGAACCGCAAAGAACAAACTGTCTCATTACTGCCTTGTAAAACCTTTTATATTTTTAATTTAATTTTTTTAATTACATATATAATTTATTTTATAATTTTTTCTAGAGTATGCTCTAAAGCTTAAAGTCCTTCCTATCCACTGAAGAAGCTTTTAATAAAAAAGAGACGATTTGTCCCAAATTCCGGCCAAATTTTGGACAAGTTATTCCAAGTAGTGAGAAAGACGTTCATCGACGAACAAGACTGCATAATTTTAAACTGTCGTTTGTTAACTTAGTCTCAAATCTCTGTTAACACTTTGCTCGACTCCATTAATTTCACTCCGTTCATACATCACCCCAAAACAATTCTTACATGAAAACTCGTTTCCTCGTAGGATGGTAACGGTCAGTAAAATGGCAACTAGTAAAGTAAAACGAAAGATGTTAGTAACTTAAATTGTTAGTTATTCATGTAAGAATAATACGGCCTTTCTCGGACTAAATTCACATGAACAAAACTTCGTGATAGAGAACTCGTGAGAAAGGATATTATGCATGAATGATGCACTTAACTATGAAAGTAAGTATGTAGTTTGAAGTGGAGTGTTTGATAGTCTTTACCTTTCGAGGATGGTATGTAAGCGTTTGCTCGTACACAGGACGATAAATAGTGTCAGAACTTCTTAAAAATATCTTCTAGTGATTAATATTCATGCGTGTTAATAGGTATATATAATTTCATTAAACTCGCCATAGAGTATCTTCGTAGTTTTACTTTTGGTAGAAGCCCTATAATGTTAAACTTTCTACAGAAAATTAATCATAAGTAATTTAAAGACCAGGGTAGATTTCAATGAACAATTGCGACTCCTTTGATACCCTCTCTGAGATCAAGTTTATTTCTCGTTCAATATGTCTCTCTAAGTTAAACATTTGTTAAAACTCTTTTCAGTACATTCAATAATCCTAGTCTTCCTCATTTCTTTAGTTCTTCCTTATCATTGTGACTTCTAAAACTGCCTTCAGCATGTCATGTCATATTATTGCTGTCTTTATCCATCTACTCAGCTTACCCTGGTTCACCTAGGGAACTATCTCACCTGCCATGCTGTGGATATAACCGCCTCCATTTCCTTACTTGTTAGGATTAACTATTGCATTATCATATCTTTTCATTCATATTTACTTTCATAGTTTCTAAAGTGTGTAATCATGGATCAATTAAGTGACGTTTTCATATTTTCCAAGGAAACATTTGTATACCGAACGCGGATCGAAGTCCTAGCGCCTTCATCAGCAAAACGATTTTTTCCGCAGACAGTGCTATGCCATAATTCACTCAGTATTGATAAGCTGATCTACCTAATCTTATAATAGATAGCTTAAACTATTAGCGTAAATCAATGACATCTCAACATTGCATTCTTAACGAGTCAGTGATTATTTCCCGCTTATTGATTGGTTCATATTTCAGCATATGTAAGTATTCTTTAGTAAATTATACGCATTTACGTTTTTCTTTGCACAGTATTCTTTTACAGATCCAAAAAAAATGAGTGCTAAACAGTTGCTAACGAAGGACTCCCGTAGTAAAGGAATAGTGAGTGGAAATGGCACATGTTCATAAAAAGGCCTATTAAAAACAATAGAGCAACGAAAACGAAATAAAAATGAAGACTCGGTTGTCTGAGATGATTGTGTTAAATACACCATTCATGCGCTTTACAACGGATGGCAATTATTTAGCGTTTCACATTATTCCCCAGGATACGAGTTGCAATTCGTGCTTCTAATTAAATTACCTCGTATCAAATAGCTCCCACTCGTTTTTAAATTGCCTCTCAGTGACGGTTAATTTCACCGCACTCCTCGAGTAATTACGTGGAGTTTTTAAAGAGAAACTACTCTTGTGTCGACACTGCAAGGGCGGAGCGTTCCACCGCCGATTCAGCACAATGAACACACTTGTGGTCCTGCTTTCGGCGTGTATGCAATGTTTTTATGCAATGAAATGTTTGCACGGGGAAGTGTGATGCACAGATGGTAATTATTCCCATCAAAAATGTTCTTTCTCTGCAGGCAATTCTAAAATCTACATTTTGAAAATGAATCAGTTTGCATGCCAGTCTAATGAAAATTAGTACATCGATTGAGAGTTCATCATACTTGTAATTTAAATAATCCTCGAATCACAACTGCGGAAAAGTTGAGAAGAAATGAGATTGGAAGGTAACTATCACTGTGGTAGAGGTAGTCGTCATCTCTAATATTTTTTATCTGTGCGTGAGTAATATCAACACGAATTTTTTCATGTCAACTAGCGGTAGTGGGAGGATATCAAAAGTATTATGAAGACATTCAGAATTTCCTGAAAGCACAATTTAATTCCAACCCAATCAACTGCTCATTATCATGAAACTAAAATTATTTCCTCTGTTGATTATTAAAGCCTAAGATAATTAAGGGAAAAGAGGCATAAAGAAGAACCATCGAGAGATAATATTGTTGATATCATTTTATTTTCCAACTTTGACCCTTCGTGTTTTTACTTCCACTGCACATTTTACGGTGGTCAACCCTTAAACGAGAATTCAGCAGCAATTTGGAGCTGCTCTCGGAGTCTGCGTGAATAGTGAATTAGTCCCGTGCACAATTAACTCTTTCGAGTCGGGGGAAGCTGTAGGGCTCTCCCCATCGCTTCCGCCCGTTTTCCAGTTTAGCGCGAGAGAGGGCACGAGTTGCGCAGCCGAGGAGAAATCGTGAATTAGTTTCCTCCGACTTAGACTTAAGCGTAGCGCCGGGAAAGAAGGAAACAATTGATGCGAGTGGCTGCTGGCCCTGAGCGAGGAAGCATTCTGTCCCGAAGCGCCTCGCTCATAACTCGCGGCCGCTCATTGTCTCCACCGACCGACCGGGCTCCTTAGACACTCCTTGCGTCTCTTACGTCCCTCGCCTCCCCATTCCCTACCTCCCAGCCTCCTCCTCTCCCTCTCCTCCGCAACTCCCAACTATCCTTATAAGTCGTCCCTCAGAACCTTTTTATGCAAATCCCACCACTTAATTCCGGAGACTCTTTCGCCCCTCACCCTCCACCGCACACCGTTCTCCTGACGAGCACTCCGCCCCACAGCGCCCGCTGCACACTCACGAGGAGGAAGGGATGCAGAAGGGGTGGTGAGAGAGTTTTAGGTGGGTGTGTAACGTCTCATTCCGCTCATAATGCACCCGCAAATCTCCCGACCCATCCCGGCTAAAACTGCCATTAAATACTTCGGGTAGAAGGATTCCTGCTCTCCGTTTTTGGCGAATCTCACTCTCCGCGCTCTTTCTCTCCTTCCTGTTCTCTCTCCCGTCTTGCTCTTACCCTTTACCCATTCCCCATCACGGTTTACGCAGATTTACTCCGAAATGACTGCAAAATCGCGATAGTTGGTCTATTTCTATCTCATCGAGCTAGAGGACTATTTTCGAGTCTCATCGTTTATTCCGGACGTTAAGTATCCATAAAAATAAACGGCGTGTCTTCTCGTGTGAATGTTTTTTCTGGATAATTATTTGAATAAAATACCATCATCCACTGCGCTTCATGATGTAGGTTATTAAATTTCGCGTATAATTTCTAATCAATTTTTGATGGGGTGCTCATGTATTTGAGTACGATATAAAAAACTTTTCAAACTCTCTCTCCAATTGGTAGTTGCAAGGCGATTCATGCCGCAGGATTTTATCGATAGATGCATGTGATAAATCCTTGATGTGATTAAGCTTACAGGTTAATTCGTTATTTTGTAAGTCTTCCCTTAAAAATTTGACTTCTATTCGTTTTTCATTCCTTCTTCGTCTGTTAGTACCTCTGAACGAACGCGCTAACCCTAATATCTTGAAGAAGAGATAGAAGTTACTTATATCCAATGACATAGTCTCGAATAATAAGTTCATCCAAAAATTGATCGAATAACCGTTTTATCAGACAAGAATTAATGACATGTTTAACATTCGTATCCGAAAAATAGTTGAATATCGGCTATTTTTAGCCAAATAATTCCAGAATGCCAAGTTAAATAGCTTTATGTTCAATGTAAGCATCGAAAGAGTTATGAATCAATTCTTGCCTCCATGCATCTCCAAATTCTACCGTTAGTTACTTGAAAAGCCTCCCGATTCCCAGCTTTCACGGTCACATTTCATTAGTACGCCGTTTGAACCTCGTTCCTTCCCATGCCTTCCTTCGCCGAACTTCCCGTCCCTATTAGAGCCTTACCCCTCCGCGCCCTAGCGCCTCCTCGCTATCCGTCTCCTCGAAATCCCTCGCATATCGGGTCTCGTATCCTCGGGTTTGGCGGGCCCTTGAAGAAACAGTGGAAGAGAAAGGCCTGGGAATTTAAGCGATACAAGGCGGATAATGGATACCGTCGAAATTTCCTCTTTAATGATCGGAATTCAATTCTGCTCCTAGATAGATCACAATAACTTTGAAAGTGTCTCGGGAAACCTTATAAAAGATTTTTCTTCGACCCGAAAGGATGAAAGGTTTGGCATTCACCGGGGTGGTATTGAATTTCCTGCAAAGATTGTAACCGTACGGAGCGAGACAGTGTTTCGCTTTTAATGCCGAGCCTTTCACAGGGAGAAACCTCTATTAGATTATGCAGCACCGCATACCCAGAGAATACTAATATCTGAAATTTTTACTTTAACTAATTCTTCTATTTCTTTATTTTAATTCTAGAAACCAGCATTAATATCAAAGTATCACCATTCACAACTGGTGAGTAATTCTTCGATTTAATTCCATATAATAATTCAAAGTTTCTCACACATGCGTGTATTTTTCAAGGCAATCGATTATGCTACAGTTCTGAAATACACCAAGAAATAAATAGCTCTGCAATATGATTTTTAATTTACAAAGTAAACGTATTTGGCTTTTTATCACCCCCAGAGATGATAGTTGCCGATTTCTTTCAATAACCTGGGAGCCATAAAGGATTGTATGCCATTTGGACAATTTTTAGAGGATCTTTGCGGTGAGTAAAGAATAAATTACCAGGTTATAACTGAAAACAAATTTCAAATTTGAAACATCTCAAAAAGTTATGAGTATCCATGAACAAAAGAGTATAAAAATGTAATTTCAAAATCACTGCGAAGCTAGTACTTGTGTATAGCCTAAATGTTTCGAGGAACTCTGAGTCAGTTGCAAGTATTATTCAAGCCCTATTCTTCATTTCTGGAATATAAAAACTTCAATAGTTATCTTTTGCTTACCTCAGATATATTGAGTGATGTCATCTGCACAACCATCTCTGATTAGTGATATCTAAAGTTTTTGGAGCCTCAGTATCGAAGGTGGATATAGATATTCATTGCTTGCTTAGGAACATATATCTAACTGCCATAATTTCAGAATAAATATTATTTTAGAAATAAATAAATGCAGTATCACAATATCTGCTTTGAATTAATGACCGGAATTAGTTCTCTCGCAAAATATATCATGCTTCTTCTGAGTTCTAATGGCTCCCGAAATAATTATTATAAAGCAGGATCACCATTCCTCATCTCATCGTGAGTTGCAAGAGTGCCGTGGTATTCTATAATGTATTCAAATAGAAGGCGGCTTGGAGAGGATACTCCAATGACAGGGTCTCCAAGTAAGTCAGCAAAACATCCCATATCGGCTCTATTTTCTTCTTTATTCTTGAATTGAATCGTAAATGCCTCTTTTGTGTCTCTTTATTGCGGATACAATTTACATCGTGTTTACCTCTGGTGCTACTTAGCATACAGCGAACTTCGCTCCAAATCATTAGCTCTTCCTCAAGTTTGAATTTTCAGGCGCTCAAGATTGGGAAAGTTATGGGTCGGAGAGAGGGAGAGGGATTGGGATTTGTTGAGGCGTGCTTCGCCACCAAGTGCCTTCAAGTGGAACAAAATAACGATATTTTCAAGTTTCTTTTTTGAGCGCTCCACTCGGATTGGGTTTTTCTCCGCTCCTTTCAGTTTTTCTTCATCCGCCTCGAAAGCACTCTGCTCTTTACCCCACCCCTTCACCGTCTCCACTCCCCTGCTTCTCCCTCCACCCACAGCTCTTTCTTTTTCCCTTTGACTCTCCCGGCTCTCCTCTTGGCAACCCAACCCCTGATATGCGAAAGAAACCCACTCTTCCCTCGAAACTCCCGAGCAAAATAATTTCTCCACTGCCACCTCCTCCTCTCTTCCCCTCTCCTCTTCTTCCACCTTTTATTCCTGTTTCTCCCTTCTGCTGCGAGCTCGCGACTCCTTAAGACTTCTCCTTTGACCCTTTTGCGGAACCAAGCACTCCTCTCCCTCTCTCCCCCACTTAACTCCCTCCACCCCACCTCGCACCATTTTCCCGCCTTCGTCCCTCCCCTTCGTCTTCATTCCCGGAACGTCAACTATTTTCTTCCCATCCTTATCTCTGTCTTTGGTTATATTGCTGAAACAAAAGCTTCGTGCATTTATCTCTTCCATCATCATGTAACTGAAATAATTTATGACTTTCTTTCTTTGCGGACTGTATTGGGAAACCAAAACAGACCGAAAATGCCCTTGGTCTCTTCAATTTTGACCAAATTTTCTGGACGTACCAGGTATTCCATTTCACTAAATTATTGGCCTTCCTCGATCGTTTTGAAAAATATACATCCATTGTCTAGTAACGGGGGTAGGAAAAATTGAGCTTCTGGTTTATTTGTGTCAGATTCTAGACCTTATTTCTGAATCTAAAGTTTTAGCTCTAAATCACCCTGGGAAATTAAATGATTTTTTATTTATGCCAGTTTACCCGCCAATATTAAACAATCGTCCCCTCATCCTTGGATGCCGTGAAACCTTGACAAAAATTCGAGTGAGACCTTTCATTACAGAGAATCTGTCAAGAAAAATCACCGCGGTGAAACATAAGCCATGCACAATATTGAACCACAAAATATCTATAATTGAGCTAATAGGAGAAGTACAAGTGTTGAGAAAAACACGTTTGAAGTCAAAATATTTTTAGTCACTATTAAGCATCATTCATTGTTAAAGATACCAGATTATCAGGTGCCGTTGCTTTACCTTTAAGAAGAGAATCTATGCTTCAACATGAGTACATAATATCCGGATATATTGAGGTAACATCAAACATAAATTTAAGAGAATCTCAATTTTTCATACTTCTGTAATTAGGCAATGGATGCATATTATACAAAACTATTCGGATAACCAAACAATCTACTAAATCGAATCGAGTCCAAAAAATAATTCGAAATCGGAGAGCACAAGAACGACTCGTGGTCCAAAATGACTTGGATTTACCCTATTGCGGACAGCAAGTTTTGCTTAGTAAAACTTAGGGAAGCAGTCTTCCTTTAAATGTAACATAAGCTCTCCCTTGGTATTCTCAGTCGTTTGGGCTTACAATTAGTGATTTTATATATTTTCTGTGTACTGGAAAAGGGAGATTGAAATCTTTCACCAGCTTTGAATGCTTAGCTCTAATTAAATTTTGCACATCTACGTGGTAAGTTGCTGTATCCAAAAAACTTACAAAGAGCTACAGTAAGCAAAGCAGTGATCTCATAAGGCGGTGCAATTTATTTCTTTGAGATTTTATACTTTTTCCGTAGTATCCTTTTTTCTTTTGCTTGTTTCATCATTATTTCATTGGAATTTCCATAGCATATGATTCATGAGTTACTTTTCAAGATTCAAAGTATTTAGCATATCTTAAGATTATATCCATTGCCATTAATATCTCTGAATTCGAATCTTGAGTGCTTCCTATTGTTTTTATTAGGCATTTACTGAAAAATAGTATTCGCTGAGCAAATTACATAGTTATTCATCCATAATGTTCGTCTAATCACACATATTTCAATTATGGTGTTTATTAATTATGGAAAGAGTTAGAATTAATTAGTTAAAAATTGTTTAAACCGGTGAAAAACACAATTATAGTCTAACTAGTTAATAATTGGCAATTAATAATATAAAAGCTAATTTTAACACTCAAAGCCAAGGGCTGCTATTTATGTAACTAATTATATTGTCAATCTCACTGCACAATAATTCTTCCATAATTTTTGCTCTACTTCTTCTTCCAAATTTGGATGTTGTTTCTCCATATTAGAAGTAATGCTTTTAGCTTGTAAGTTTCCAAATTCTTAATATGAGCAGATCTCTAGGTACGTCAACTATGGTTGTAATTAACTTATGAAGGAGAGGGCTTTTTCAGTTTAGTAAATGGCGTGATTGAGGCTTTACTCGAAAAATTAGCAAGTGAAAGTGCCAAATTTTTATTGAGAAATTAGAGTAATATTAACTTCTGGTGTCAGTTATGGAACTCCTAGAGGAAAAAAATAACACATGTAGCACAATGGGAAGGCATCACGATAAATGGGATCCATGCGGCACCAAAATTTTTCTAATGTATCATTTTATGATTTTTGGATGTCTCCAACAAGGATTTTTCCCTTATTTCCCTAGCCAACCGTGGTGTAATACTCCCTATTGTAATTTCAAAAACTTTCATTCATTAAATTTTTTTAAAAAATGCCAAACTTTGCGAATAGTAACTCTTGAATTCATTGAGAGCAATTATATAAATAAAAGGATCGCAAGTAAAAAGCTGAAAAAAATGACGTAAAACAATCGCACATTATCGTGATTTAGTGATTCATTACTATTCATTGCTTTAAAGTTCAATCATAAATCATTCAATTCTAAGATTGATTCATAGTAACACTACACTTTTCCTTGCCCCCTCCCGATTCTACATGACAATTGATTCATCTTTCCTAATCTCGCATTACCTGCCTACAAATAGCTCTCACTTTTCTCCGTGAAAGTTTTCCCTTCCTGCATTCTCCCCACGAATTTAATTAGCTTCATTATGTATCGAGTGCATTTGATTGTTCTCTTCCGGATAGTGTTTTATAATATGATTTTCTCGACTCCTATATTCCCATGTAGTACATTCCTCGCCTATTATTTCATGTGCCATTTCAATTTCCAGCATCAGCCTCAAACAACAGCTTTCAAAAGCTTAATTTATCGTATATTCATCGTCCATTTCTTTGATCCCATTGTCATAACACTGCACGTAAATCTTTTCACGTATTACTATCTCATTGGTAATATTATTTTCTGTGAACTTCACTACGGACTTCTTTTCCAAAGTCATAGTCACTTAGCTTAAGAAATTGTGGTTTTGTTATTCAGCGAACTTCTCCTATCTCACTATAAATGGTGCACGAGAATGTAATATTCCCAGCTTTAAATTTAAGCATATTTCCACTCTAATGCGTGATTACAATACCAAACAAGATTTTTCAAAAAAGTTTTCAAGAAGGAATGTCTAAGTTGTCTTGAGGATGATGAATGGCGGAGCATACACTACTCCGTCTTACCGTCTTACTACTCCGAGAGAACTCAGTCATGCAGGGAAAGCTTGAATGAGAGGAAAAAATGGTATCCCTAAGCCATGAAGTCCTCCGCATGAGTGAAAGTCGAGCGATCAATCAATTAGCTTCGCCCACCTCGCCCCTTACCCCCCCCCCTCCCCCACCGGGCTTTCTCCCACCCCTTCCCCCTCTTATTTCATCGCCTTTCCAATCCTGTCTTCTCTTTCCCTTTCGCATCTTCCATCATACCTCAGGTGCTAGAGTTATTCAGAAATATGCCCATGTTGACAAAATTCCTAATGAAGTATGTAACTTCCTATCTGACATTTGTATTCCTAAAATGTTGAAACACATACTTTGGTCGTCAAAACGTGGTGGGCTTAACAGGATATGGAAATTTTCCCATAACATGCTTGTGAATATTTTTCTCCACTTTAATTGGATATCCTTCAATCACAATCACGCTTTTTGTCAATTTTCAATAATTAGTGGTAAACGCATCGTCGTACGCACGTTAACAATAAATAATCCTCATACATATAGAGTAATTATATTTTGCAGTTTTCCATTATATCTCATTATAAATTACTTATTGTATCGCTAAAATAGCCAAGTGAAATAAGTTTTGAGACGTCGGGGAACTCAAATTATTTTAGACGTATGGAATACCTCTTATTCATGTTAAAGGAAAACACACATTGTGAGAACCAAGGCAAAGAACTTTCAATCTTGGTACAGTCACACTTTCCAATGATGAAGTGTCTTTCATTTCATAAAGCTGACCCTAAAATTGGTTGACTGCGGCCCTCTCTCTTTTTTATAATTTTTACTGGCATTATATTCTTCACTAATCCACTGTGTGTCAAATCCATCTGGTCTTTCTATTTCATAAAAGAAGAACGATATACTGGATAAATCACAAGATACAATATCTTTGCGTTAGTGAATAGCATAGTTGAGGAAAAATAGATGGAAATGCTTCAAGAGGAAGGCAAAGGGATAAATATGTAATAAAAAAAGGAGAGTGTACATTTAAGATGACTTACTAGGGAGAAAGAGAACCAACATTAGGTAGGAAAGGATGGAATCGGAAGTCATCCAGTTTTATGATTGAACAACCGATGAAAATGAAAGAGCGGATGATTCATTCACCGTCAAGAGAGGGCAATGGTAATGAAAAATTGCTCCCCCCTCTGAGTCAAGGTCATATCTTCGCCACAGTGGCTTTGTGGCTTGGTCGATGGGCTAGTACGTGATTAGCTAAGTTTGCCATCGACGGGAGGCGGAAGATTAAAGACAAAGGAAGGTTTTGGGGTGGTAGAATTATCCACGATCTTGCGGAGGCATAATTGGAAGAAAGCTGAGGAGAAAGTAAGCATAAGAGGAAGAGAAAAAGACACTCTATGTATCTAAGTGGACGTGAATTGAAACGAATTGCCTCGCCCTTCACGCCATTAAAAGCACCGAAAGAGCTCCTCGTCACCGCTTCCCATAGAGAAGGAGAGAGCGGTTACGTTCGACCATCCCTCGCTCCTTTTATTTCACCCACGCGCGAGAAATTGACCTTAAAAAAGATTTATAAGTGCTTTTGGTGAGATTGGGGGTGGATTTCGGGAGTATTACGTCCTCCCAAGCCGTCTCCTTCGGCTGCCGGAGGAGGAGGGCTGAGGTTGGGATTGTCGAGGGTGGAGGGATAGGTGGCGGCGGCGCGCGTGGAAGGGAAGCTGTAAGGCGATCGGATTCTGCGCGCGGATCGGGTCGATGGATTTTCCCGGCGGTGTGCTTGGATGTGTGGCGCTAATGCTCTTTGGTCTGCTGCGTGTGCTTTAGGGTCTTTAAGGTTGATGAAAGTGGACGTCCGTTCAGGGGGAAGTATGAGCGGAATGGCCTCTCTGCCGGCCATTTCAAAAGGTCGTGCGGGTAATTAAGAGAGACGCGTTCTATGCCTTTCTCGCAAGCAATGACCATCTCAGGAAGCCTCTTTTTTTGCTTTCCTCCTCCGTCTTTCATTTATTTTCTCTTTCAACAAACCAATCTCAATGTGCTGGCCGAGAGTTAGTGAAGCATGAGAAAAATCTTTTGACTCACGTATGTTTTTTACTCTTGGTCCGATGTTAGAGAGGTAAGGGTGAAAATTGGTTTGGCCATGTTGATAGAATGGACGTGAGTCGAATAACGGAGCAGATATGTAAGAGTGAAATGAATGATGCGAGAGGTAGGCCGAGAAAGCTGTGGTTGAATGTGGTTGAGGAAATTCTTAGGAGGAGGAATATTAGGAGTCTTAAAAACGGGAGGGCATAAATGAAGCAGTGTATGGGTGTAAATGAGGCAAAAGAGGTTTGCAAAGATAGGTCATTATGGAGAAAATTATTGAAGCAGAGCTAGGTGTACAAATATGCATTTATGAGTGAAACTTTCTGACTGTTCCTACCGCGGAAGGGAACGGCGTGATTGGTATGTATGTTAGTATAAATGCTGATAATCAAAATTGAAAAATGAACTTACGTGTGGGAATATAGAAAGACCAGTCACAAATAGTTAATATTAAAGTTCTTCGTAACTTCTGAAGTAACCAAATTCAACCTCGTAGCTAACTATGGCCTTCGTTAAATTGATAAAGTGTATTTTTATTTTTACTTGAGACATGTGCGTACAATGAATAGGCTACAGAATAGTAAAAGCATTTTTTTATGCCAAGTAAAAGTTAACTAGAAATTTTAATAATAAAACTCTCACTATCTGGAGTAAACCTGGTATCAATGCAACTTAGATTTGTTGTTGCATGATATACTCGTAAAAATCATTGAAAAGTATAGGAATATGTCTCTAATACCATTTTTCGCGAAGTTGAAAAAAATTGGTGAGATCATCTCTTCAAGTAATTCTTTATTTAAACTGTATCAATCAAATATGTATATATACTAATCACCAATGGGCCATGAATACTGGGGCTATCCAAACAAAATACATCTGTTTTTCATTCATCTGCTTATAATGACCCAAAGCAGATAACTACCACTGTCACTACCTGCAAAAGTCTTAATAATGCAAGTTATGGTGGTCTTTGTGGCTTCATGTATTGTTCGACCTGCCTGTAATATGAAAACATTTGCCGAAAGAAGAGTAAAACTGGTAGCTGTTTATTCATTTGTTATAGAGATGACCGCTTTCTAAACTAGTGACATCTTTTCAGCTGCATCCTATTGATGACACCCAGATCATGCATGAGGACGAAATTCCTCTAGTTCTCAAAGAAGTGACATACTCGACCTGTCTATCTCTAAAAACCTTCACATAAGCCATGTGAATGCAGTGAATCACCAGCAAAGTTACTCTCCGTACTAAAAAAATTTAGGTTGTTCATGCTAGTAATAGTTAAACCAAAAACCTCTCGGTTATTTCATTTCATCATGATTGGATTGGTATTCCCCATTCTGAAATTAAATAAAAACTATTAGTACTTATTCTGTAGTATCGTGAGTAAAGAATTTGTTTATCGTTTGCATCGGCTATACTCCGTTGGAAATATTTTATCAAATTATGGAGAGCGATCTCGAAGTATAAACTTTTATATTTTTTGTTAATTTTTTCTGTATATCCGAGCTTTTGTTTATTTTTTCCGCAAAAAATATTTGCTATAAATAATCTTTGCATATTTATCGCTAAAACGCATAACATTTTAACTATTCCTTAAAGTCATATTAAATTGCCAGGAAAGGTATAATACTAGTCGAGAATTAAATTTAATTGGTGAGTGATCACTGCTAAAGGCATGCTGTTTGGAATTTAGGATACCCCTCTCTTTGACTCGCCAGTGATTCTTATTTTCCCTTTCTTTCATATTTCCCTTACAACCCATTCATCAGTCTACCTGTTTCTATGAGCCATCAGTGTTTCTTACTGATACTTTCGCTTTCTGCAGCCTTTCCCTCTTAGTTTTTCCAAATATGTCTTGAGATAAATGCCCGTTTATTACCGTGATCTAATGCTACCGTCAAAAGACTATTTCTCAGAGTCACAAAAAATTGGGTTGAGGTTAAATGAAACCCAAGTGCGGCCTCAAATCCTTCCAGAACCTAGAGCCCGGGTGAATTTCCGTGGATTTTCAGAGCCTGGTGAATAAAAGCGTATTGTGCCTTATGGAGATAATGTGGGAAAAGATCGTCCAAAAATACCTCGTTGGCACTCTATATAGAACTTTAAATATATCCTTCGTGTGAGGTAAGATCGGAGTAATTCATGTTCAGTTTTTTTTTACAGATCTCCATTAATGGTTTAGAAATTTTTTCTTCCCTTGCTATGTTCCAGCGGCAAAATTAATCGATGAAATTTTGACTGAGAATAATGAAAGTGTGAGGTAGCCAATTACTTAAACTACAGTCAACCACCTTCATCATGAATTGCAATACCCGTACGAGTCGATTCCATAGCTGTGGGGTAATTAATTAGAATTGGACCGGGTGGTGAGATATAGGAAAGTGCAGAAGTCCTACTCGAGCATTATCCTCGTCTTGGATAAATGGAGACAAAGAACCTAATGCTAAACACTTCATAGCTCAGGCGGAGGGATGTTTCATTTTGGTGATCTCACCTGATCGGATTTGATATGCTGATTTTGATATATCTCTCTGTACATGATTTATATGATAAAAGGGTACCTTTTTGGTATAAAAGGGAAACCAATTAATCAGTTTATGATTATTTTATCCCATTCCATGTGAATTTTATCTCTTTATTGCAATGAAAAGCTATCATTAGAGCTCTTAATATATTTTTTTTTATTTTTTGCCGCTGGGGAATCTATTTTGCATTTCTTAAAGATGTGGATACTTAAGAAACGCGGATCTGAATATCATGGTATCTTGCGGATTCTCCTTTCTTGACCGGATCCATGGAGAATCTTGTTAATCCGTTTGTAATTCTCCCCGAGTAATGACTGCTTTAAAGCGCCTTCATAATTACCCAGAAAAGGAGAATCTAGTGTATTTTCTCGCCTTCTTTCTACGGAGACCTACTTAGATTGCGAATATTTCTCGACTACTGATTTGCCACGTTTCTACTCTTCAGGAGTGGAAAGGAAGAAAAAATACTAAAAAAGGATTGCATCTTTACATCAATACTTCGTTTCTGCAGCTGAAGAGATCAATAAAAACATACTTTGATTGAAAGTAAAAACAAAATCACGTCACAATATCTAGAACGAATTCCCAAACCATCATCTTTACAGGGAAAATATCACAAATTTTGCCATGGATATTCATAGACATAAGCTTTGTATTTCTTCTTAGATTTTGACACGATGACTTTTGTCTAATAAAGAGATCTTCTTCAAATATTTTAATTTGGCATGGCTCTATGCACTCGCAGGAAACTGTCGTCAGGTAGCGCAACCTTCTCAAGATTGGAATGAAATCAGTAGCGCATATTATAAGTTTTCACCTACTTCATGTTGACGCTGCATGATTTCCGCCACCAAATAAATAAATTTTAAACTCCGTTCAACTTTTCCCATATATGATAAATAATCTCCCTGAGTTTTTCGCTTGCACTGAAAAACACCTAGGCTCGCTAAAATATTATTTTTTTCTTTTTGCACGAGCCACTAGCAGTTTAGTAATATTTGTGTTGTAGTAGTGTAGTCGAGAAATAATACTCCGGAACCATTTTTTAAATGATATACTTTCCTTACTTTTTAGCTACTACCTTCATTATTATTACACTCCGTTTTTTTTTTATTTTTACCTGGGCATGGCTTGACGGCAATTTTTTTTTCACCTTTCCCCACTCCCTGGTTCCTACGGCTCTTATCTTGCTTTTAGTCCCACATTTTTCCTCTTTCAGTCCTTTAATGTTTTTTTGCCCAACAAGTATCTCCATACGTAAGTGGTGTCACTAAGAAACGCTTTACGAAAAGAAAGAGTGAAAAAAGAGAGAGCTTTCGTTGCCTCGGTAGTGTGGACGACCACAGGATGAGCGTTTTTTTGGTGCCATCTGCCTAAAGGGAGCATCCACTCTCGTTCGCGTGAATAGGGGGAGTAAAAACCTCAACTCAATGATTTTAATCATATTTACCCCTCTGGAAAGGAGGACCTCCTCCTGGCCCCTTTTTACCGCCCCCTCCCCATCCCGTCTCCGGTTCCCGTTTGCCTCATCCCCCTCCTCCCTCTCTGATACACGGGAAACACGTGCGTTCCATTCCCACGGCAGCTGACACCACACTTACAGTTGAGACTCCGCGTGCCACGTACCTTGCCCTCTCATTCCTTCCCTTCCTTCTTACTATGGATTTCATTTTCTGCTCACCCTGAAGGTACGGTATCTCCTCTCTTACCAAAAACTTCACCTGCATCTTCCTTAAGCACATCGCATGTTTCCGAGTAGGGAATTAAGGTAGCATCGGTGGATCTTGCATTCATGAAATAGGGAGTGGGGAATTAAAGGCAAAAATTTGCCTTAACATAGTTCAATGTTTTCCATTATATATATATATATATTAGTTATATATGTCATAATTCAAGAGTGATCAATCGTATAAATCTGAATCTCCTACACGCGAAGGTAACTCAGGAGTATGTTCCCATGCGATCAGAAACTGTGTGTAGGAATTCATTCCCCAGTTGAGATACGGCGATATCGCTCATATTTCACAGTCGGCTGAAAAAGGTTTGTAGCTCTTGGTGTAAGTTGATATTCTAACAGACATTCTATGGATTGTACATTCCAATATCCACGCTACATACTCCGGAACCTGAGGTGGTTACTCGGATGGCTACGCCCCAAATTAGTTATATTAAAGAGGTGGGTTCGTATTCCATTCGGCTTGGTTGAGTTTGTGTTAACCCCTGTATACACAAAGCTTTACTTCGTATGGCCGATTGCTAACACGCTGATACTAGATCAGCACGGAATGATGGTGACGACGACGACGACATATGTCACCTGTGTGTACACACGAAGCCAGGTGGCGGAGTATAAACGGCTGAAATGCACTCCTTTCTTTATGTAGAACTTGGCTATTCAAAGATTTCATACAATTTCACCACTGCAGTAAAGGAATCCATATCTCCACGCATCCCTGTGTGACTAATTCATCCAACTTAGCTAAATTTTTTTCTCCATCGTTTCAATCGTTCTATTTCTTGCCATTACTTGTGATCATATTGCATACCACGCAGTGGCATTGACATGCAATATGATCGCTCGCATGCCATGCGAGCGGAAAAAGCTACTCCAATAGTACTTCTTGTAATTCACTCGTTTTTGCGTTGAGCTGAATGAAAACTTCTACTTTTTCTCTCCTTTCTCGCCTTTTACTCGCTTTTCAAACCAAATGTGATGTTGATTATTTAGGATTCCCTCAGTCTTTGAGTACTAGACGACTCCCTTCTGTGATGGTGTCGTTGTTATACCTTCACATTGTGTACAATTAACTTCAATAAACCCGCGATAAGTAAACACTGCAGCGGCTGAACGCACATGTAGACTCCAGATTGATGCGTGAGGTTATTATTTTTGCCTTGGTTAGAGAGGTGTGCAGTCTCCGGCATCATGGACCAATATCCATTATTATTGTCTTCCTAATGATTCCCTAGCTCTTACATTGCATAAAAACAGAAATAAACAGCTCTCAGACGATTTGATTCGTTAATTGACAATAGATTATAACTAGTATTTTATATTTTTCGTAAACGTTTTAAGCACATGGCTGGTTTTATATTTGTCTCCAATGCTAGCTACGTTGTTATTCAAATATAGCTCTGAGTCGTGTACAACCCTGGGATACTTCTCACACCAATGGATAGCAATGTTATATATTTTTCATCCAGCTCTATACTGGTTTTGGTTTCCGTTGAACCCATTTGACGGACAGTGGCTACTACTAAATAAGCTCAACTATCTAATGATTGTTATTGTATTGCTGAAGAAGTTCTCTCCTGTGTAATCCCTTGCACTTATATTAGTCGATCCACCCTAAAATCTTTCCGAAACTTTGATTCCATTTTCAAATTCATTCGTAGTCTCGTAAATTTCCGTAAAGCCTTCAGCTCGGTACAATCGAATTCCAAAATATGAAAGTATCCTCCACCTCTATGTTAGGGTATTTAAATATCCTCCCGCATCACTTCCCAGTGATTATCCAACTGGACGCATCGGATAGGAGGAGAAGGGAATTGAAGCAAAGGCGTGAATGTGTGGAGGAAAGTCGCTCTATAAGCTTTCATTTTTATTTTCAAGTTATGAGGGGGTATTTGCCGGAGCACACCACCGCTGCTGTCTCCGGATCTGCAATGCCATTGGATGGAATCACTCTCGGGGGGTGCGCTGTTCTGGATTCCACAGGGGGAGGGTGTTTTTAGACGCTAAATCGAGGGGGTGGGTGGGTGGTTGGGTTTGTAGATGGGAGATTGCTTCAAACGCTCGAATAGCACCTTGTTATCTCGCCCAAGTCACTCCCGTCCCGCAGCGCCTCCCCCAGGTCCCCTCTTTCCAACCTTCCCCCTCTCGACACCCCGTTCCCTCCTCCTCTCATGCGTGATCGCCATCTCCTCCGACCAACCCCTCTCCGCCACACCAAACTCACCCCCGCTACACATCTGTAACCCCTCCGCCCGCCACCCCTACCCCCCTACCTCACGTCCTCCTTTTGAAAAACCATCCTTCCCTTCCTCCCTCCCTCCCCACTCCAGCACTCCCCTTTTTATTCGCCCCCCGGTGCTTCTTTCGCCTCGTCGACCTTGCAAACGCTCTGAAATATTCGCGCTACTCCCCTTCCCCATCTCTTAGCAACCTGCAACCCTCCTTTGCCCTCCCCCATTCCCAACCCCCTCACCCAACCTCCTCCTCCTTTACACTCCACCTCTTCCCTCCTCCACTCCTCCCGCACCCTGGCTTCCGTTTTTCCAAGTTTCTTCCGGCCGGTGAAACAGTAATCGGTGCTCATATCGATACATAGCGTTTTTTCCCTTTGCCAAGTGTTGAGCTTAATTCAAAATTATTTCCTTCGCGTCAATTACGGCCGCATTCAGCGACCATTTTTATAAGACATACTATAAGTCATTGTGTTTATTTTTTATGCTGCAATTGACCTCTTGAATGACTGTAACACTATGCCATGATAATAATAACCTAATATTTTTCTTTCATTGCAAATATACTTCGCTGATGAGTGAGATGAGAACATTTGGGCCTAAATATGTAATAAGTACCTTGCCTAAACAGACTCCAAAAATTTCAGGAAAGCTTATATAATTTAGCACAAAAAATAATCGGTCCATAGAAAATGCGCTTAATTTAGGCTCATTCAATTTTTATTAGCAAAAAAATATTCATACTTAAATTTCTGCGATTTGTGACTTTGACTTGATTCATGTAATTTTTGCACGTAATCATTTAAATCGGTGGAGTAGTTAGTCGATAATTATCCATTGAAATTCAACCAATTAAATAAATAATGTTATTACATTGATGAGTTTACTTACCTCAAGTTACTCGTCAGGTTAAAATAAATACGTCTCTAAATATACTCGGATATAAGAATAAGAATAGAATAAGAATGCTTTATTTGCTCTGGGTACATCACCCCTAAGAGCATTACAAAAGTTATCTAAAACAAAAGTTATCAAAAACAATTATCAAAAAAAAATTATCAAAAACAATGGGATTTTCAGCTCTCACAATATACAATATACAACAATATAAGCATAAAAAACGATATACAACAAAATAAGCATTTAAGAACCACAGAGAGTGAAGAAGGTGTGAGAAAAACTCATTCAATGTTTATCAGTGAGAAATCCATGGTAAAAAGTAAAAGGTTCGGAACCAAAGACAATGTACAATAAACCAAGCATTAAGTACCACAAAGAGAGTAAAATATGTAAGACAAACTTATTAGATATCAACCGTGAGAAGTCCAAAGTACCAAGTTTGGAATTACTTTGCAAGCAGGTAATGATATGTTTTGGATTTAAAGGTATAGAGAGTCTGACTGTATTTTATATGGTACGGTAGAGAGTTCCATGTTGCCGTGGCGCTGACTACAAAAGATAGGTGATATTTTGAGGTACGATGCGCGGGGCAGTACAGATTGGCAGGGTCACTCCAGGTAGACATGCTCCGAGATAGTGGAGGTCTACTAAATAGGTCGTAAATGTACCGAGGTTCTCTCCGGGAAAATAGCACGTAAAGAAATGTGCAGAGCATGTATTGGCGTCTGTTTTCTATATTGAGCCAGGCTAGTTGTGCTCTGTATGGAGTGATGTGCTCGGCACGGCGAATATTAAAAATGAATCGAATGCAGGAGTTCTGCAACCGCTGGAGTCTCTCTTTTTGTTCATTAGTCAGGTCACTGAAGACTAGGAGAAGATATAGGGGGGAAGGGTGTGGGGATTTGACTTTCTGAAACCATGGTCGAATTCCAAACGGTGCTGTCTTGTGTGGTTGGGTACGGGGAAGACTGAAGACGCATCTTGGCAAGTGCATTGGCGATTGTTCATCCTTGCGTCCGGCAGTGTAAAGCATTCATCGTTGAAGAATTCGAGGCTACATTTCGGATGTATACTGAGACAGTTAAGAATTGGATCCCAGTGTTGAGGAAGTGGAAGGAGGAATTGGACAAAATATTTGTCCTTTTGTTACAACAAGGATTTGGCATCGCTGGGTGGTTGGGTGGAGAACGCATTTGATTCTCCAAGAGAAGGATTGTAGCAGAGAAGGTTGTCTTGGTTGGGATAAATGGCTAAGGAATGCTGTTGGGCATTTCAACAAGAGGTTTGCTCTAGTTTAATATGATTATTCATGCGAAATGAGTTATTGTAAATGGCCGTCACTTTTCAGACACCAGAAAATGTGTTACAATAAGATTGATGATGTCTGAGAAGGTTCCATTAACCCCTGGGGTTAAATTAAATTATTTAGAGCAATGTTTGTTTGTTCAATAGCTGCTCATAGTGTTACTGTCGTTAAAAGATTTTTCCCACCCATCTTTAGCTTTTTTTTATCCAGGTAACCTCATCATAATGGTTTGTTTATTGTTAGTAATGTGGTATAAGTTCATTAAAGCATCAGCTCTCACCACGTAAAGTAATGGCGTAAAATAAGCATTTTATTGAAGCGATTTATTCATAGATGTATTTAAAATTACAATTACTATTTCTTTGGCTCCTCATCCTCACCACTAATGTAATAAGGAAACTTTCCCATTTGTATCTCCTGGCAGCGCTTCCTCCATTTCTTTCCATGAGTGAGAGACCATCTCACAAATAATTTCAAAGAATTTGGCCTCGTTACAAATAAAAATATCTCACCTTACATTAGAATCCAAATTACGAGCCATACATAGCACGTTTTTAGATATTTGCCAAAAATAAATCCAACCATTTTCCATGGGAAATAGTACGGATGTTCTCTACAAGGGGACTTTGATGATTACGTGAAATATGAGGAATTTATGGTGCGTAGATCTTGTCTGAGATTCAACAGATTTTAGCTTCAAATTATTGTAAACTATTAATTAAAAGTGAATAAGTCACAACCTGTAGTCATTTTTGTGGAATCACTAAAAAATTCCATGAGTTGCGAAGGCGTTGTCAGAGTACGGCGAGAGAAAAATGAGTCCTGCTAAAGAGTGTTGATGTATGCAAATGTAGTTGATTACGGAGAATTTCATTCACATGAAGGAATGTTTTTACCTCCTTGATTTTACCATATTTAATTCATGCTCCTTTTAACTGCTGAGATAAAACAAAGACAATTCTAAAATGGAATCCTTAATGACTAGGTTAAAAACTTGCAAAACCGCCTCACCACTTACCCTCCCTGCCCTCCTCTTCCCCTCTTTCGCTCCCCACCCCCGGCCATCCATGACGATTCATGAATAGCCTTTCGAGGCGCATTGCGAATGTGCCGTTCATACACTTCTTTTTTTTCTTCGATGAATTGAGGAAAAGGAGCGGATGAGGGGAGATTCGTGGGGTTCGACTTGTGTCGTCGAGGTCGCACATCCTACCGTTCGCCTCCCGCTGGAATACAGAGTTTCCCCCATCTCGTTTCTTTTCGATCCAACTGGGTCATGGAATTATTTCCGTAAGATTGCTTCTAATTATAACCCGAGTCCTCTTTTGCCCTTCCTTTTATGGATTTTTTTTATTTTCACTCATTTTGTACCGTTTGCTCGGCGAGTTTGTGAATGCGGACCTGCACTGCGGATCATCATTTTCGAAAAGTTGAAATATTCTTTCCTTAAATCTCTTCTTTCTCTTAATGGTAACCGAGTCAAAAATGTTAAATCAATGATCTTTTTTATCTTAGATAATTTTCAATGTTGTACTGGGGAAACGATATGGAAATGTATTACCGCCTTTCTTAAAGCACGGTTATTTTTTAAAATTCCTTGGCGTATTTCTCTGGAGAAATTTCACCTTTATGTTAACAAGAACTCACACCACTACATTTTGGTAACAATTTAGTGTTGTGAGAAGTAATTTTTGTGGAATCACTAAAACATTCTATTGGTTGTGAAGGTGTTGCCAGAGGACGGCGAGGGAAAAATGATTCTAGCTAAAGACTCTTGATGTATCCAAATGTAGTTAATTGCGGAGACTTTCAGTTACATGAAGGAATGCTTTTACTTGTTGTTGTGTTCCCTAACTTGCCTTTCTATTCAACTGTTCTTGATTACAAAGGATTCAAATTACCTGCGTTTTTACTTTTTTTCTTAATGCTTCAACTCGTGTTGTCGTGTCACTATCATGCCAGTGAGTCAGCATTATATCAGCCATGAAAAAATGTTCGCCTATTTTTCAACTTTGGTTAAACCTCCTAGTGGTAACTTGCATCACAATATATTCAATTTTACATTTTCGATGCACTGAAGTTGAGCCATTTCTCTTGTTATATATTTCATGAGAATGCATGATGTGCACGAGATACGCTGTGTTTACATGAAAAACTCTATCATTTACTTAACAGCTGAGTTTGCTTACAATTTCTCTTATTTCAGATAGTATGCCAAGGTAAATTAGCATTCATCATCAGCAATTCATGCCTTGAAGTCATTAAAATATTTTGTAACTTTTCAAATGTAATACACAGTTTGGAAAAAGCTTCAATGGAGGGTTGCTTTCCCAAGCCGCTACTTTTCTACAATAACAGCCATACAAGAGTTTGGTAAGAATTGGTGATAAACATGATACGGTTTCAAGCACATGATTACCATTTCGGATAATTTTTGTCGATTGTGTCAGATTATGTCACATTCTGAGTTCTGTGATTTGTCTAAAATCAAAACGGCATATTCTTTCCTATTCTATCTATGTGTATCTGGTATCTGTTTCATGTTCTGGGATGTATCAATGTGTTCGATACATTTCCTTGGAAGAATTAGATAGCATTAATACTTTTTTACTCAAGGTATTTTGGTTTGAGTTTTTCTTTAGGCCATCATACTGCCTACGCGTAAATATTTCCTCTTTTATCACTATCCTAATGATAATTTTGTCCTGCCTCCTAATGTGCTATCTTTTTTCATACCTTTTCAGGCATCTTATCTTGATATTTGACCTGAATAGCTTCTTTGCTTTTTAATGTATTATCCTAACATTTCCCTTAAACTACCGATTAATTGTCGATAACTGTATTCATTGAAATTTTCTGTCTCCATCGCACACTGAGTTTCATAATGCTTACCCAAATGTAGTAACCATTGGGCATAGGCAATCGCTATAGGAAAAGTAACCTTATATGTCTGAGAAGATGATATGCCTCATTGATTTAAACCACTCCCAATATGAATGTCTTGCCTTTCTGTTCAACTGTTCTTGATTACGAGGGATTCAAATTACCTACGTTTTTAATTTTTTTCTAAATGCTACAACTCGTGTTTCCTTCCTCCCGATTTGATGTACCCGGCCGGCCGGACGGCGGACCCACACGACCCCTCAAGCCTCATCCCACCACCTCATCAACCCATCCCCCCCTGCATCCCTTCCCACTCCCCAACAAACTTCCTTCCATCTTTCTCCCTACTCTCTTTGCCAGGAAGTTTTCAAACAAACCAACATTTGATGATTCCGCATCGCTTGCCCTGTGCTAATCAAAGAGTCACCCTCGGACGCCCTTGCCCACGCCGGCTTTTTTTAATTTAGCGCCGACGCTCAGAGGTCGCTGGGATGCAATTATGCTTTATTTTTTTCCTCCTCAGTGCTTTCATCCTGCCTCATTTGAGCATTTCCCGTTTTCCCTTGGAATTGCCGTAACGTTGGCTTTTTCCTAGATACTTGGGTAGTTTCCATGACCTTAAGCAGACCACTTAAGAATCTGTATGAAACACTTACCTAACCTTTATTTGAAATACTGCAGGAAATATAATTTATGACTTGATATTCGATATTGTATTCGAGAATTATAACCAAAGGCTTATGTTGAGGTAACGTTGGAAGAAAAACTCTTAGACATCTTTTGGCAATTTCTTCTGTTCTTCCTCAAAACGTTGGGAAAGAAATTTTATCATATGTTTAATATATATATTATTTGGTGAAACGTCATTAGCCATCGAGTAATGGGATGCCAGCTTAAATTATTATGATATACTTCCTTGTGTGTTTTGACTTATACGATGGTTGTCTATCAGATTATCCCAACGTATGATGACGAATTTTCAATGTCAACTGCGTTCACAAGAGAGAATTAATTCTTTAAGAAGCTTGGAGCCTTAGATAAATAATTTGTATCTACTTAGTATTTTGATACTCATCATTCTTCAGTTTTATGATTGAAAAATTAAAGGTCCTTTATACCCTAATATCTTATTATATATCCGCCTGATTTTCCCTAGTATCGTGATAGAATTCCTTTTAAGGTGGGCGCCACTTCTAGAACTAAAATTTCAAACTCTTTCACGAATGATACCTGCCCGGAAAATAAATACAGGTTCAACATTAAATATTTATTTTGCAGTTTACTATCAATTACCATTACAGTGGAATTAGAACGATTTCATGGATATTTTTCTGCCTTGTATGTCATTGCATTTTTGTGAGTGGTGAAACAATTTAATTAAATGGAAGTTTTCTCTCGCTGGTGCCAAAATCATTCGAATTTTCTTATAAACCTCAGAAACAGCTTTAGGCATGAAAGCAGCTAACAGCTTCCCGAAGTCCAATCTTTCTGCTATCGTTTCAATAATATCTGTTTGAGCACTGGTGAGCCTTTTACGTGGAGTTTGTCAATGGTTAAATGCATTTCTTCCCGAATCTTTCCTTCGATCACTTGGAGAATTTCTTCACTGACGACAGGCGGACCTCCTTATTTCATCCTGCACATTGCATATTCCCGATTTTAGTTCAAGGAATCATTTTGACACATTTTGTTTGTTCATTACACATTTAGTTTAGTTGGAGTCGAGTAGCCGATGATGTCATTATTGGCTCTCTTTTTCGTGCCAAAAATGAATCACACCACCACCCTCGTATTTGACGAGATTGAGAATGGACCAGACCATTTCCAAGTTACAGTGACACGACAACGTTACCACAAAATCAGATTGTCTCGTCCTTTTAATTTTTAGAGACGTGACGGTGCTTACAATCATTTGAAATAACTTTCAATGAAACAGTATCAGACATGCATCTTTACTTACCGGATATACCTGATTTTTAGTGTTAAACAAAAAAAATAAAATAATAAGCGTGTGGTTCGGGTGCAGTGAATCATTGGAAATGACATGTACATTAATGAGAAGAGGAGCAGATGCAATGCTTGGAGGAAGAAGCTTAGAGAAAAGCAAAGAAGGTTAAGAGAAGGTGAATAAGCTGAGAGACCAACAATTTAACGAGAAAAGAATGCCCAAATTAAGTGAAAAAATAAAAGGATAATCACGACTGAATAATGTGTATATGGAAGAGAAGATGAATTACTTTGTATTCTCGGATGAAAAAGTCAAAGAGAAATGCTACTTCGCTCTGCTTAGGCCACACCTCGAATACGGCGCGAGCATTTGGGACCATGGTCATAAAGATTTAACCGAAAAAATTAACAAAATACAAAGAAAAGCAGTACGCATCGTTAAAAACTGCTAAGAACGAACATATAGTGTTACACAACTGTTAGAGGGATTAAGGTGGGAGCCCCTAAAGACTCTGGGGCTGCACGCTAGGCTTCGGCTGCTTGAGATCTCCAGAACTGGTGTGTTTCAGAGAGACACAGAGAATATTATCATGACGCCTTTCTACATTTTTATATATGACAGATACGATAAAATAAGAGAGGTACTCTGCAGATAGATACTAAAACTCGTTCTTTCCGCGCACAATTAGCGATCGCGACAACAACTGAGCTCCACCAAATACACTCTCATATGACATGTTACCATTACACCTCCAAAACTTTTACATCTTTACACCGCTGGTGATCTACCACCTACTGCCACACGCCCATGCGGCGGCTCGCGGGGTAGTATGTAGATGTAGAAAGGAGTTGTGAATATCGTCGTATCGTGTTTACTCTGAGAGGTACGAGCGTAATACCAAATGTTGAAGAATTACTTTCATTGCAAAAGTGCAAGACGCTCGATGGTTAGAGGGGAATGAAAAACGAGATAAGCCGTAGGGGTCGCGATTGTGCGGAGGCGTTGATCGCACTTCCGCCGCCCACTTGTGCGGCGCCTGGCAACTGAGGACTCAGTTTTCCATTCGACGACTCCCGGCGAGCACCACACCTGGCACCGTAACTTATTCCGCAGGGACTCCCCAGGGCCATTTGCAGCATCATTGTCACCGCTCTCCCTCCCCCCCCCCCTATTCCCACACTCCCTTCATCGTTCCCCCTCCCCCGACCCTCTCCCCCGACCCCCTTCCTTGAAATGAATTACGGTCGGCAGCGGCAAATGGTGATCTCAGAGCTCACTACAATCCATAGCCCACGACCAACATTCCTCCCCATATTTGCCGCACTAATCAGACCAAGTTCATGGAGACAAGTATTTTCTTTTACAGAGCTCCCTGGTGTCGATATTTTTCCACCTTTAGCCTTCTCAAGAGTTTACTCAAAATTCATGTGTTCAGTCAATGTTAAGGAATTTTCCGAAATGGTGGCGGAGAAGAATCAAGCTGACCTTACGGAAAATAAAATTGTTCATCTTCATAGGCCTTCGAGCTGAATTTAAAATTTGGTAGACCTTTGTGTAAGTTCACTTTTTGAGATTGTGAAGTTCATATTAGTGAGTGGAATCAGATAAAATTGGTAACTTCCTCAAAATTGATTGGTATTAAACTCCGACCGGTGTAAACACTTCGAGTCATTATCAAGGGATAATACTCATTATAAATAAAAGGTATTGTTCCTTGATAACAACAAGAAAAGGATAGAAATCGTTTGGGATTTGACACGAATAAACCACGTGGTCAAACCCCAAACTGATTCTACCCTTTCATGTTATTATTAAGTGTTTCGTGTTATTATCAAGGGACAATGCTTTTTATTAATACTGAGTATTATCCCTTGATAATGACTTGAAGTGTTGAAAACAGTCGAGGCTTGGCACCTATTAACTGTGAGGACGTTACAAAGTTTATTTAATTTCCTTCTCTAATATGAATCTCGTGAGTGTTCAGAAAGGACATCTCTCAAAGAGGAGGCTGAACTCTCAAGAAGCTTACTCTCTTTATACGGTAACTACGTCATATAATACTTCGCTGGTCTTCGGACACCCTTTGAGTTAAATTTCAAAGACTTTCGTGGTCAACTTTCCAATATAACAATTAATTTTGAGATTCTCCGCACTTTTGTTAGTTAAAAACCCATCGCTTCTTCTACTCTCCGAGTGTCTTAATCAGTGGACATTGTTGAGTGCTTGAAAAGGCGCATGTCGGTTCCAGGATATGTTTTACCTTGGAAGGAAGGATATTTATCTCGAGTAGATAAACATCATTTACGGTACACCTCATCTCATGTGGAGGATAAAAGGATTGCTAAAAACGTGGTTGCACACCTCAGGAGGGCGGGGTTATATTAATTCAGGTCATTCTGAACTGCCGACACTGCCCGCAATAAGCCATGTCGTTAATGGAGACCCTATCGTCGCCAGCGAGCGTGAATGACACCATGACCGTACTCCGTGAGCCGTTGTAAGGGAATGGCTGGGAGAGGTGCATCGTAACTGGCTCAGATTTTAGAGGCCACCAGACAGAAATTGCATGTGTACCTAGTGTTTTCCAGCTCTTCATTTTCCCATGTGATTATTTTGTAATGAAGATTATTTAGCCTAACCTAATATAATAGTGAGCTGACGTCTGAGTTCATGAAAATCCATTTAATTAATGCACCAATAAATTTAGCGAGATGCATAGCAAAAGATGCATCTTCTTTTCCTGTAATTTTTTTGTAATATCCTCAGAATGTTAATCCTGGAATATTACTTATATGAGCCTGTATAAGCATTGTCACTGCCAAATCTCTATTGTTCACAATACTGTGAAATTTAAACCTTCACCTTCGGTCGCAAAGTTCAATTCTCAAGTTTGTTGAAGTTGAATTGAAGGCGTTCTACGTTCCCAAGTTCCGGCTGCCTCCTTTCATTACCTTTTCTAAGTGGCATTTAATTTATAACGTTTTCCTGACAAATTTCCGTTTCTTCCAAGCCTGCAACGTAATCTGAGATCAGCCTGTGCTTGTTTGTGCTGTGTTGTTCCATATCTATTTATTGTGGAGTGCACCCCATGTTTTTGCGTTCAAATGTTGCCCTATGTTACATGTACGTTCTCTTTTCTTGGAATGAAATGCACATTTTATCCCGGTTCTATCGTTTTATTTGAGAAATATTGTTAATATTTTGCTCGTAATAACTTTTTTGCTTATTTTATATCTTTTGTTGCAATACTATGTGATTTATTTGTCGATAATATTCTCCCATTTCTTAACTTCTCTGTCTTCGATGCCAAAAATCGATCCATTTGCCCATCGTTTTGCGGTCTATCAGTTTTATTTGTAATTTTGTCTCAACTATCACCTTTTCTATGGCTTTGGTTCAGCTAATATTCTACCTCGTGTTTCCGGATCGTATTATCCAGTAAATCAAATACTTCCCTCCGAATCACATCCCTCTTCCATCTATTCTTCACTTAACTCCGGACTCCCCCGTCTATATTTCCATCTCCTCGCGACAGCGAGTCCCCCTCCTCCGAAACCGGCTCTCGCAGTCGCCCGTGGGAAAGAAAAGGCAGCATCTCCAAACATCCGACTCATCGTGCTTCCCTTCCCTCCCGCCCCCATCCCTCCCACACATCCCGTCCCTTCCCCTCCTCTCTCTCTCTCTCTCTCTCTCCCTCCTATGCGAGATCCATTCACACTCTCATTCCTTTCATTCCCTCACTCTCCCCCTCCAACACCCCTTCTCCGCACCCTTGTTTCCCTCCCAGCCCAGTTTTCCCCCCTCGCCAAGTCCCTCGTCTCGTCCCCTTTTCCATGCGCACCTTTTCAAACACCCTGGTCGTCCGGGCAACGATTAAATCACGCCCCAAGAGACGCGTTTCCTCACTTGGACCGTTTTCTGAACCCTCTGCTTCTCTCCTCTCCCCTCATACGTTAACCACGCATTCCACCTCCCGTCCCGCTTGCTTAGAAAACCCAAGTCTTTCTTTATTTTTTTGTCAAAGAAAACTTTAAGTTCCCCCCCCCCCTTATTCCTTCCCCTCCCTCGTGTCTCCCGTACTTCTCACCCCCTCCGCCCACACCCCGATGTCCACTTTTCTCTTTTGGGGTAAACGCCCTTCGTTGAAGTGTTTTATATTCAGACGTAGAACTTTGCAGTACAAATTTTGCACAGATGTACCTATGCTCACGAAAAGAATAGCTTTTGTTTTTTTTAGCGAAATGTGATGTGTGTTAGCGATATACAAAAGTGATCTAATTTGTTTTTCTTGTTATTTCCTAAACGCCTTCCTACAAGGTAATATTTTTGTGCTTAGGGGTTTCAGCAGGTAGGTTTTTCTCGAGTCATCTAACTAAGGACTGCTTTATGTAAATTATCCAATATTTTTAAAAAATCAATGACTTATGGCGTTCTTTTTTGAGATATTTTTAATAACATAGACGCCATTTGGAGTGAAAAACTGAACTGGAGACCTACAGTTTTACTTTCCACAAAGAGATAATTAAACCAAATACAAATTTGACGGCGGCACATTAATTTCCCAAAACTCGCAACAGTATGTAAATCTTATGATCTGTCAAATGCTTTTGATAGCAAATTTATAACTCACCAAATTACTTTTTGTATATTGCAATGCTGAAACTTGCGATGGTTACGAAGGCATCGGCGAACGATGTGGAATAAATCTCAACCTAAAATATGTGGATTTCTTCATTACTGAGTGCATCAGTGAAAATAAAATTATTTTACACTCTTGATTATATTATCTATGCATCAAGCACCTTTGAATGTCATAAGATTTCAAATAAAATGCAATGGTCTCCATTGTATAAGTCTCTATTGCTAGTGAAAAAATCTCTCCAGTGATCTCAGCACCGCAATCCAAAGACACTACGGGCTTCCTCAAGGAATTATTCGCTTTCGTGACTGCGGATATTCCAGATCCACACCCTACCAACCAAACATCATCGATTGGCACTGTTTCGATCATAGTTGATTGCATTTAGTCGCTCACGACAAACTCAAAAGAAAAAAAGGCTCCATCATATTCTGATGTATCATTTAATTCTTCAGACAATGCATAAAAGTCAGTCCTTTATGGGCAGGCATAAATTTAGTTGCAATTACTTGTGCACGTAAGGTGCCCCCGTGAAATGAAAGTGCATGCAGTAGTCATCCAATTACTTTCAATTTATACGGTTCAATTGTAAAATTTTAGCCTCATAATTGGTAGATATGACTTATGTTTCCGGTGCCTTCAACAAGCAGCAGATCTAAATCTTGGTTGGCAACAATGGAACCGCCGCCCTTCTCGTCTCGACGCCGTTACCAGGGTAACCGTCCTCCATCCCCCGCGTCGCCACCCCTCCACCCTCGCCCTTTGAAGCAGTGCGCCTTTCACCCTCCCTTCAGACCCCCCACCCTCTCACTCCCGCCTTCCCCTTCAAATCAGTTCACCCCCCTCCCCTCTTCCCTGCATTCTCCGTCCACCGACCACACTATACCCTGCCCTTATTCGTTTTATAATAGGCTGCGCCTTGCCCCTCCTCTCCTCTATTTGCATTGCAAATTGACTCGCGAAATTACTTTCCGAGCAAAGCCTAGTTTTTTGTCTCCTTTCCCTCCTTTGGCAAGGACTTGGGTCTTTTTGTCCTCGCGTTTTCAGCGGTCGCGCGAATAGTTTCAAGCCGATTGACAGGTTTTGTGCTCAAATGCCCTCTATTCACCGTCAGTGCGAAATAAATTGTCTTTTGATTGGAAAATTTATCTAAAAAATCTTTGATGTCCTTACGTCAGAGGACATTTACATTTAAGTTATGTCATGCATCGAAAGTTACATTTTGGTTTTATTTTGCTGCGCGTTCAGCTCCAGGGCCAAGAAAAATATTCCTCACTAGGTCTTGTTTTATTAAAGGATCAAGTGTGGGCGATCGCTAATTCATACACAGTCGTTCCACAGCTTAGCATATCTTCCACTCCTTCAGTAGTAATTAAATACATTTTCCATCAGTGCATGGAATAAGTACAATAACTAACTGTTACCATCGATTATAAAGTAATTTAGCTTGATTTTTTGGAACATTGGGGAAGAATAAAATACGAGATACCTTTATGAAAGAATTTATAGCGACAGGTAGAGTGCGAACTTAGTTGACTTCAGTTAAGCACCTGCACTATTTTTTAAGCTGAAACTTCATCAGTGAATAATTGTTGAGACCAAAATATTTACAAAATCTACCATGCAAACGAAATGAGTGTCGAATTGGTATTACGGCTGTAAGTGATATTATCAAGTCATAAAACTGTCCAAAATGAAAACGCATAGCTAAATTAGATCATTTAGCGATATTTAAAGTACTTAAAATTTTCAATTTAGTATTTCAGTGTGCTTCATTATTATAATTCTTCCTTTCGGTGACAATAATTATATTTTTACAAAGTTCGAGCTATTTCCGATACTATTTTCGGCTTCGTCATGTGGGCCTAAAGTAGGCAAATGATGAGTGGGTGAAAGCTCGCACTTTGTAAAAATGTAATGTGTGTAACGGAAAGGAAGATTTAAAATGGTAGTCAACATTCTCCCTACCAGATAAGTCTTTTCTAGAAGCACAAGTCGTATTTCTACTTTACCTGTAACTCGTTTACGTTTTTTAGAAAACTTGTTCCGGCATTTTGGTTAACTGAGCATATTAGTTGAGCTTCCCTCATTTTCCCATTTATTGACCGTTATTTCCATTTTTCCCCTCAATCAAAGTTTTCTCATGATTTCCGCTGATTCTTGAGGATACGTTTCTAATGATTTTAGTAAATTCTTGATGAGACAAATGATTATGATGATTTGCCTCATTTACCACTGTACGAAATATTCCTCTACTCTTATTTTTATATTTTCTGTAGATAAATAGGATTTCTGGTGATGGATATTCATCACGAAAATAGTCTTACATTCTACTACACCTATGTTAATAAATTGAAGCTGGTCGTTTCGTACACCCTGTCCCTGATGCTTTTCTCACGGCGTGCATCATTATATCGTAGAGGAGGTCACATTTCGGCACGAGTAGAATCCCACTGATGAAACGTGCCTCGAATTATCTCACGCCCGGATTAACACGCCACCTTTCGGGAACAAAAGGAAACGCGGTGCCGCCTTGCTAATTGAGCCATAAAGCTGCCTGTTCCGCTGCGCATTAACAACGCTTTTGCGCCACTGAAAAATTTGCACAGGGGATGCATTCGACCTACTTCCCCGCGCCGAGGAGATAATTAAAAACCCTTGATGAGTGCCATTCGGAGCTTTGTCGGATCCAATTAAAAAGCGCAGTGGTTTTTGTTTTTCTTCCATCCGCCGCGCGTTCCGTGGGCTCTGCCGGCGCGATCTGAATGGAGGCTGGCAAAACACGAGGAAAAATGGAATTCCGACGCATTATCACGTTGTTATTTTGAACAATGAAACTGATTAAGCTTTCGTTTTTAAACATGAATTCCGTAGAATTTTTAGCGCTCCAATTTTTAAAAAACCTTCTCCAGGAAATAAATATTCTCCCAAAAATTTTATCTTGCCATTTTAATTAGCTAATAATAATTATAAAAAACACAGGATGTTATTTCATGACGATGATTCTGTAAATATATGAAAAAACTCTGAACGGTAAAAGCATCTCAATAGTTATTCTTAAACTCTATAAGGTAAACTCATTGTTGACAATTGACAACTCATGGTGACAAACATGACTCAAGTATGACATCCTCAGCTCCTTGAGATATTAATCTAGATGAGTATACACGTCTGCGTTATCCTCCAAGAAATTTGTTTTCAAATACTCTCTTAAGATATGTAAAGGCCTGTGGTATGATATTGTTACCTGTTTCATATTTTTATTATCGCAATACTTAAATACATAAAGATTTCTCATGAGTGATAAGTTGCACCTTTACGTCACTTTAACTTAAGATTAAAAATGAACTTAAAATTTAGATTTTTCCCCAAATAAATTAATGCATAATGCGTGTTATCATCATGCTATCAATGATGTTATAAATGGTTACCAAAGTTACTCATTGACACCGGTTATAATTCCGTTGATATTAGAAAATATTTCGTTTGATACCAGAATCCGTCTCTCTCTATGAGAGAAATTTTAAAAAAGGCAATTAAGCCGCAAATAATGTGTATTATTCTGGTTTCATTCCCTTGGACATGTCGCCAAAAATATATAGCCTCTAATTTTTTAATATATGCATAAAAACATGAACAATTGCTATAATTATTCCACCATTAGATTGAAATGATATGATTTTTCTTTGATCGGACATTGTATCTTAGAAGTCAGTCTTTGTAAACTCTTCTCATTGGCGAGATATAGTTACTGATTAAAATGTAGTATCAGGCTTAATTACTGATTAAAATGTAGTATCAGGCTTAACTTGTTGGAATCTTTCTTTCTTTCTTTTCGTTCAAAATTGAACAGTATTTTTATGAAGGAATTTTAGCCTTTTGTTCATTAGTTCTCGTAGCCAGACCCGTAGTGCGCATTGCCTCAAAGTTTACGAGGAGATATTCAATATATAATCCGCGTGAATGTCACACTGCACAACTATTACTTATGACGGTCTATTTCCCCACTGATAAGTCTGTCTTCGGCCCGGTTTTCCATCTCCGATTAAAGAAGTTATCCGGTAGATTCCTCTACTCGCCGGAAAACTCATTATTATTTTTCAATCTTTCAAGTCTTATTCAGGCAACGAATATATCGATAACTTACCTGTTCTAACCATTCACTGAATAGTAACGTAATATCGTGAGGATATGTCGTGGAAACGGTGTTCTAATGCTTACAAGCAAAGCACATAGGCCTCTTGCACCGCCAATTAAGCCACTTATTTTCACAAGCTACCGTCCATTACTGTTTACGTTTTCCAGAGTACTGAATCTCCAAATCAAAGATTGCTATTTCTCTCTCACTCGTAAAAGTCAATGGCATCGTTATTGGACGAGTATATTTTGGCAGGATAAATGTCCTGCCGGAAAAATAGGGAAAAAACAGCATAGTGGTTTTGTGTGCAAGATATTCTTATCCGCTGAACTACTGTCGGCAGCTTAGTCCGAAGGCAGAAAAACCTGGCCTATGGCTCTAAGTAATGTGAGGTAAACCGTCAAATATCTGTTATATTCACTTCCTCTTTCCACGCTTTCTTACCATCGTGACCATCTTCCTGCCTCTCTGTATGGCCCACGTCCACTTTAACTGACGTCTTCGATTTTCCAAAATCTATTACCTTTCACCGTCCTTAATCTAAATCTGTTCATTTGATATTCCTCACTACCCAGCTCAACCTTCAACTAAAAAGCTTCCAAGTCCCTACCCCCAACCAACTTCCTAGGTCCCAACTTAAGTCTATCTAAACATTCCCCCTCCGCAAAGATTGAGTGTCCTAAAATCCTAAAAAATTGCCTCAAATCCATAATATAAAGCAGGAAGTAGCCCCTTCCCACAGTTTATGCATTGTGCTTATGGCTTTGGCCACCCGCGTTGTACCAAACAATAATTGCCATGAAGATACTCATACTTGCCGCAACTTAGAATTTGCCTCGTTAAAAAATTGGCCTGGACCATGAAACAAATTGAGGAATTTTGGCTTGCCAGTTTCCTTTTCCGCTCCCCCAGCCCAATTTTTGCATTACCCTCTCTCAGTGAACGATTTTCACTCACTCTCCCTCTCTTCACCACTCTCCTCAACGCATCCAAATCCCTCGGATTCCGCCCAATCCGACCCAGTCGAGTTCGTCTTACACGCTTCAGACGTTGAACCACCGCGTCCCGTCACCCAAAGTCTCGTCTTCTTCGACCGAGAACGACAATGAACACTCGTCTACAGAGGTCCAAGCAAGCGGGTGAGGATCGCTTCTAAAACCAGGATTTTCCTCCCCGAAAGTCTGCTTCGTAAATTGAATCCGCGATCGCAGCTCGTGCCTTCAGACGGGAAGCGGTCTCTTCCTCCCATTTCAACCCGCCACGAATTCCTCCCCAGCGCTGAGTAAAGGCCGATAACTCTTTTTTTGTGTGCGAGCAGGAAATTCTGCCAATTCCGCGCGCGAAGATAAAAGTGGGGATGAAAGGTTTTGCACAAAGTGAACGACCTCACTGCGCTTCCCAGACGGAAGTGGATACTCCCTCTATCTCTGCGTTCCTTACCTTTTTTATCTAACCAGCGTTTAAACTTTCATTCGACGCTTCACTTCTCTCAGGGTATTTTTACGCTTGCATAATAATTTGTTGGCTTTTTAGGTTGGCAACTGTTTTTTTTACAAATAGTCCATGGATTTGAGGGGTATCGATATAATTTCATGCAAACAAGGGATATTTTTATGACAGCAAAAGTTGTTCAATTCAATTATCTCTTTTTTTATTTTTTAAACTACGGGTATTGCATAAGTAAAAAGATGTGAACCCCACTACACGTGAAGCACCTAAGTGCTTTGTTCATGACATGAGTTCCATTTTTTATAACAATTTTCAAACAATTACATTTATTTTTGTATTCATTTCTTCAGACATGAGATTCTACGCAGTCATTTGGGCGTTAGGGTCGATTATTGTATCTCTAAATGATGAAGAAATTATATTATTCCATGTTATTATATGCTAATGCCCTTAAAAACAATATACCTAATAGAGACACATTCAATGTCATGTCACATGATGTCGGTCATACTATGTTTAAATATCTAGCGAAGGCTAGCGGAAAAAATATTTTTGTGTCTGTAATCAGAAACCGGAGGTAATACATGAATATCATATACTTTTTTACAAAGTACTTGACATGGTCATGGGGGCTAACAAACCTGTTAACAAGAAAATTTCACCAGTAGAATCTTTCGTTGGAGGTCCAATTCCATTGTTCTAATATTAATGCGCTTAGTTAAAAATAGCCTGAACAAAATTCCTGCAATTTCCCGTAAATTCCTCGTTAATGTGAAACATTTGAAGATCAAACTCGACACGCTCCAAAAAGATACCACAGAGCGTTCTGGGAGACCAGATCGCGGAAACGTTACTCAGCTTAATCTTGATTTTATGCATTTTATTACAAGCTACGTGATTTTTGAGCTGATGTGAGTTAGCCATGAACACAAGAGAGACATTAGCACCCGATAAACTAAACACCTCTTGATTTAAAAAAATCCACCACTCAACCAACTGATCTTCAAGATGATAGCTAATCCGTGGATCTAATGTCAAGGTTTTTTTGACCTCGTTAACAACATTAATTAATACTGAGATCATTCTCAGAGGATCAAGTGTCGGATCGAAAACATCTGAGCCTTTTACACTTAAAAAGGCTCTATTAATGTGGAGGGGCCAAAACTTATTGTTGAAAAGGGGAATCATTCAATGTTATACATTTTAAACAGTTCTTTGCGGCAGAGAGATCTGTACCCTGGCAGAGACCATAGGAAATAAGGTTCAAGGTTTTGAAATGCTGCTGTACAGACACCTTTTTAATGATCCCTTGAATGGATCATATGAAGAATAGAATGGGATGTCAACCCGAACTCAAGTTGATGATAACCAGCGTTAATTACAAATCTGGAACAAGTAATGAGACCAGAGGTTAAGTACCGGCTTCTTCAGTTTACCATCCAAAAGGGAGTTTGAAGGAATATTGGGTATGGATGATGGATAAAAAATTTTTGGGATAACAAATCCAGGAAAGTAGCAGGGAGCAAAACAGTTCAAACTCTGCCAAACTGCATCAAGCAAATCGTCACAATGATAGCCAACCCTCGAACTGGATAAGGTGCGCGAAGAATATTATGCAATCTTCAATTTGAGATGTATTAGGGAAAACTTTGACATCTCCCAGAACATGAAAATCATTTTTTAATGGTTATTGTCATATTTTTAGTAAAATAAACTTTCAATAACCATATTTAGTTGAATTTATTGTTACGCAATGTTCATTCAGTTATTTATTTCAGCCAAAGCCGCAATTGCGTTTTCAAATTTTAATATTATTTGGATTATTTCATTAAAGAAAGGAGATTATCATCAATATTCATGGTAAATTTACACCCTTATCCATTTAATATCTTTCTCAGTTGGTGGTGATCTATTTCAATGTTGAAAACGGGTATACTGAGGCATGCACACCTCTATTTAAGAGGATAATTCTATCAGTTGGAGCATTACTGCAAGCATTGGGAGATGGATACGTTCTGATTGAGGAAGAGCGTCATATGCCATTATTTTATTTGTAAATTGCGCTGTTTTATATGCATGAGGTGGTATAACTTTTGCATGAAAGAAAGGATCGGATACAACTTGTTTAATGTTTTCTGATGATATCCTGAGGGATGGAAATCACCGCATTGATCTTTTTCCCTGCTGGAGACCATGTGGGTCGCCGCCTTCGAACACTTTTCTCCCTTTTCTGTCTTCACCACTTTGTCACTCAACCCTCGTAGCCCTCTGCTTCGTCCCCTGTCATTCATCCTCTGTTCGTCACCTCTCACACAGCCAGGACTTGAAGTTTCCTCCTCACGTTCATGTTAAAAATGCCTATGCCTATACAAAAAATTTTGAGAAATATTCTTGTGAGATCCTGCATTAATTTTTCTTATGACCTGCTCTCCAGAGCATCATATCTCCAATATTTTATATTAAATCTGGAAAAGAGACTGAGAATAAGGTCTTCAGAATTATTTTTCTGCGGCGTAAAAATCGTGGAATTATTGAGGTCAGTGTATTCGGGTTTTTCCCGCGTTGATTCATGTTAACTGACAACAGTTTCGCTAGCGTTACAGATAGCGTCGTCAGGTCCTGAATGAGCTGCAGAAATTCATGTTCCTTTATATACCTAACGCCTGAGCTAGTCAGGCGCACGTTGATTGGCCGGCTGGACCTTTGAATTCAATTGTTTTAATAGCCGTTTGAACGTAGATGAGAGAGGATAACCGTCTTCCCTGTTAAAATTTTCTTTTTCACCGCGGAATGATGAAAATTTTGGCGGTGGCTGAGCACGCCTGGTCAGACCCCGGCCACGTCATAAACTTTTTTTTTAATGTAAGATCATCGCCAGAGAAGATAAATATTTCCCTTGGCTAATACGAGAGGCGATTTAAATGGCCAAAAACAAAGAAAATTTCAACAGGGAAGACGGTTATCCTCTCTCCTCTACGATCAAATGTCTTTTACAACAATTGAATTCAAAGGTCCAGCCAGCCAATCAACGTGTGCTTGACTACCTCAGGCGTTAGGTAAAATATATAGGAACATGAATCTCTGCAGCCCATCCAGGACCTGACGACGCTAGCTGTAATGTTAGCGACACTGTTGTCCGTTAACATGAATCAACGCGGGAAAAGCCCGAATAAACTGACCTCAATAACTAAATATAACGAAAATATAAGATTATAAAAATATATTCTCGACTACAATATTATTAATAGGAAATTTTAGACAGTGAATATTTGCGAAAATATCAGATAACTCGTTATTGGGCAACATGAAAATTAGTTAGTAGCAAAAAGTCGCAACATACTTTTTGAATAAAGAGAAAAACGATGGCAGTTAAAATAATTACTATGGGCGGTTTGGGTAGGCGAGAAGTCCGGGCATTCGGGCGTTAGTGAAGTTTATGTCTGAAAATGTCATATAGATGACAGAAAAATGCAAATATAGTGTAGTTATGAAGCATTAAAATATCTATTACTTTGGCCGCGAGCCATCGATGCTGACTGTGGATGGATAGGATATGTGGGGAGGCGACCGACAACTGAGGTCATTTTCGCAATAGGCATAGGTAAGGGAGGAAGGGTGGATAGAAACCCGGCATCGGCAGTAGCCTGCTCTTAACGAAAGACGCCAAGGGGACCACGGCTTAACGTCTCATCCGACAGACGGAGTACTGTACTTGAAGTGCCCTCCACAAACACTCAAGTAGGGATCTGGTTTCCTCTGAAAAACATCTTCCTCTGCAGGGATTTGAACCCTGGCCACGCGTATGGTTTGCCAGTACTCTAGCTACCACATCAACCCGATCCCCGGTGCTGACTGTGGCTTCTATAAAGCATTCACTCAGAAATGTGTATAATCTGAAGGAAGATTTTGGCATCGATGAGGAACAACAGGAGATTTTTTATGCACCAGGAATCAAAAATCACTGAAAATTTAGAGTAGTATTGCTCTTTTGAGAAACGTCGTTGAGGCCCTTCTGAGAAGGAAATTTTTCCTTTAAAACGCAACTATTCACATTTTCCCGCGCACTTTGTCACCCGTTGAGTGCTCCATAGTCATTCCAACCACTTTGCTTACCCTTCTTCAACTCATCCATACTCGCCTCTTTAGAGATTGAACAATTATAACACCTTATCTTCTTCCCACAGTTTCCTCTCCCTTTCCTCCACTTTGGCCACTCTCGCTTTGTTGCCTTCTCCCCACACAATCCTCCGTTGCACATCGCTTTGCCATACGTGGCAGAATAACGGTGTCATTCCGCATGTGGCCTCTTTCCCAGCGGAGCGCGGGGAAAAAAAAACCGCCCTTTCGAGCGGTTTGGCGCCGCGCGTGTGCCGCGTGTCCATCCGCCGTCCGGCGGTCACGTTTTTCTATCATCGCGACGAGAGAGGTGGACGACGTGTGTGCAATGCTATGTATTCCACGTGAGCTTCAATTGTTTTCCCGCTCACGAAAATCGCGCACGAAATGCACTCGGAGCCCGCGTTTCATAGGTCGCCGTAAATCATTTTGCACGAAATTGAATTTCCCAAAAAAAAACTCGGCATGGGCCGCTCTGAAAAATTTCGTGAAAAAAATGCATATTTTTATCCTTGCAGGTCAAGAGTTTGCAGTCGAATTTCAATTTTGGCCCCCGACCTGAGCTAGTGTCCCAAAATTGCTGCATTGCAGAGAACAAGCGGTCATAAAATAATTTGAAGTTATGACAAATATTTAAATTATAAAAAATACCTTCCGAGTGTCAACATCTAAATAATATCAATTGACTTCAAACGTCGGAGTATTAAAGTTTAAATAGATTTGTGGTAAACATACTTAATAATACTATCGGAACATTGAGATTGCTCTGATTGCGTCTAATATTAAAACTCGATATTTTCATGTCCCACTTTTTGCTCATTTGGGCAGTACAATCGATGAATTACTTAATATTTTTGGATCATGTGAATGGTTTTTGGAAATAATCAAGTGTGGTATTTCAGTAAATGTAAGTATTTAAAAAGTAAATATCAAAATTTGAGGATCATATCTCCTAAATCTAGTCGGTTTTCGAAATATGATTATTTTTGGCTGGTAATCCCCTCTTAATATCTAATGTCCCAGGAAGTATCTGCCCGTCGATTTTCGATTTAACCAGGCAGTTCTTCTTATGTTCAATTCATACTTTTAACACGAGATTTTTAAATTGCTCAGCAGGAAAGCATCATGGAGAGCTGGTAGAAAATGCTTGCTAAAAAAAAGGATTCGTCATTTTAAAGTTGGGATTAATATTATTTTTCCATTTTAATAATATCAGTTTTAAAAATTTCCTCACCAGATTATATTAAACTATTGGATTAATTTATGATATTAGTCCGCTCGAAGCATAGGTAATTAATACAGTAAAGTTATGGGTTCTGAATCCTTTTAATGTAATTGATCGTTGGATGAATATTCTTCTCGCAGAAGTTTTCTCAAAGTTCGGTAGTTCAAACTGTATTTTGCTTCGCAGTCCTCCTGAGAGGAAGCGAGAGGAGATTATTAAGGAAGGGAGGCTGAGAGCGGCAAAGTAAGAGGAGTACAGTGGCCGTTTATTAAAAGCCGTTTTTTGAAAGGAGAGGATTTTTGGGAGAAAGGGCTCTTTTTTTCTGAATCGGAACACGCATACGAATTCTCCCCACTTCCCTTCGCACACCCCTACATAGCCCTTCCCTCCCCGAAACGGGTCCAGGGTGAAAACTATTTCTCCCCCGCTCGTGAGACCCTCACAAATCCCAAGGCCATCTGTGGAGTCTTTTTTCCAGCGATTCCGCATGCAGTGAGACTTCGGAGGTCGCATAATCAAACCCTCTTCCACCCCCTCCTGGTTTTCTTGACCTTCCGCTCCAGCCGCTTCTTCATTTATTATCAGCTTTTTCATATTTATTAATTTTTTCCCTTTAAGAGCCCATTCTTCTCGCGGTAAAAAATTTCTTACCCCGGCCGCAGAGATACGGTCCCTTCTCTCTCCACTAATTTTAATTTTTGCTCTTCCAACTCCTCCTCGTTCCTTGTCCGTCCCTCCTCACCCACCCCGCCTGCCCACCCACCCTCTCGACACCCCGTTAAGCACACCCACCCCTATCTCCTTCCCCCACGTCTTTCCTTTGGCCCACCGATTTGCCATTCATTATGCATGTTCTTCCCCTCCGCACTCCGCCCACTGCCCCGCCCCCTTTTGCACCCGCCCCCTTTTGCCATCTCTCGTCCTCCCGCTACCCCTTCCCGCCGTCGACTCTTCCCTCTTCGACCGCTGTCAATCTCACTCCTCCCTCCGCTCCTCAGCTCAACCGTCCCCGACTTCCCCGCTGAAGAGACTCGAACACTTTCTCGCCCTTCTCCTTCCCTCACCCCGGCCAACCTCCTCCTCCCTTCCCCGAGTGGAACTTTCTCCACCCTCCCTCACCCCCAACTCTAGCGGTGACGGTGACTCCCACCCACTCCTCCTTCTCCTCCCCCCTCCATATTTGGCTCAATTCCTGGCCCCTTCTCGCTTTTTAGGCTTTTTTGTACATTCTTTTCTTGAATCTCCGCAGTGAATCTGCAATTTTTATGAGCGCTCTCGATTCCTCGAAGATCTCTCTAGCGCCACCCTTTTTCGGTGTTGTGGTTTGCTGTGGGGTGGCAAGGCGGTTTAAAGAGACAAAAACTCGTTTTCCTGATTATTTTAAGTGCGTCGCTAGTCACTTAGACACTTATTGCGTCGCATCTAGCGAAGATGGAAGTCGGTTCTTGCATTTCTCTTGTCTCTTTCTTTTGAATTATGCGTTGTTATTTAAGCCAGTTGGAATGAAGACATGGTCTTATTCATGTCTTTGAAGCTTGAGCTTAACAGTGCAAGATAATGCAGTGACGGATAAAGTTTGTCGCAGTTTTACTGAACTACTACTTCTCTACTTTCAATTCTACTGAAAATATTTTATTTCTTTCCCCAAGTTGGTTTACGGCAGACGATTGGGGTATTTTATGAGTTCAGAAGTAAGTGTGAACTCTATACTGAAAATTTTATTGCGTCAGCAGTTGTAAACCATTCTCCACCGCCGTGAAATATTTTTTTTTTTAATTCCTAATGCATATCCAGATTTTGTTTTTGTTTATGCAAGAAAATTTGAGTCACACGAAGTTCTAGTTAGTTCATTTCAGTAGTAGTAGTTTTGGAAACTTTTCGTACCTCCATTTGCGATGGATAGCAGAAAGCAGATGGAAGCAGAAAAGAAAAGAAAAATAAAGTCAAGTGTCCTAAAATGTTTCCAACCTGCAGTAGTTTACTGCAGTTCTATAATGGAAGCCGATAAACCGAGCCGAAAGTACAACGTGAATTGTGTATCCCAGATATAATCCAAAAGTAATGTTTCTTCATTGCAATTGTGTGAGCGGTGACTATAAAATATTGACAAACAGATTGGAGTTACGTTAATATTACCGTAAACTGTGCAGCTACAAATAAAAGATCAATTTTCTGAAGATTGTGGTTAGAATACGTTATTGAAGTTGAAAACTATATAATCGCTATATTCAAAATGGAAGTAGTAAAAATAAAAACTTACCGTAGCAATTGATAAAAAAGGCGGTTTTAGTGGAAGATATTTCTAAAAAATATGACGATAGCTTCAATAAAAAATAAATCCAGAATTACAATCCCTTAATAAGAAAAATGTTCCCTCAACAATAGAAAAACAATCCCTTAATAATAATTGCATTTCCTTAAGCACAAAAAGGGTTCTGGGATCTCCTACGTTTGAAAACGATGCTTAAAATCTTTGTAGATTGCCAAACACTCCAGGAAATTTGGGCAATTTTTCGCCGTAGTTTACCTCAGGAAGTTAAGTGGTGATGGGAAAGGGGCCACCGTAAACTCATATTTTGGTCTTCAGCACATTTCCGAAAATGAGACATTCGTGGAGGACAGCTGACATTTGGAAGACACCAACTCAGCCACCACCCTTCTTTTTTGAAGAACGATTGTATCCGCAAGGCATTTGCTGCTCGTCAATTGAATTTGTCTCATATGTTGATCTGAAGATGTAATATAATGAAATAGAGTCAGGCCGTTTATCAAATGAAATGGAAGGGTCTTAATAAATGTGTTCGCTCATTCATGTCACTCAAATTACTTCGCTCAAATTCCAGGCTAGTGCTCTCATTTCTCACGTCTTTTGACCACAACAATCGTCCAAGGATTTCTATATATTGCTAGAGCTTGTAAACTATTCGTAGTCTAGATGATGAGTATATTTTTTTCATTTGGAGTGGGCCATTTCACTTTGAAATAAACATAGTACCAATTAGTACGTGTTTGATAATATAAGGAGCTCTGTCATTAGGAAATTTTTCTTGCAAAACTTCATTGCCACCGAGCAAACCTCTTGACAATTATTGCATGAGCCTATTTTATGTTTAGAAATAGCGTCGAATCAATAGAACCCGATGATTCTTTCTTTGAAAATCGTTTTATCATCATATCTGCAAGTAACAAGAGCATATTAAGTGAATTTTTCCCAATCGATTCTCCATTCATTTGTCTTGCTTTTGTCGAGTAAAATTATCTCCGTAGTTGTTTTGTTGTCCCTTTTGAAAATATGAGTAATTTTCTTAGCTGAAGATACTGAAGAACTGGTCTTAATTTGCCTCCATTGAAAGGAAATACCATAATAAAGGAGCATTGGGACATTATGTTACTGATCCCGTATATTTTAGAATAAATCATTGCACATGAATGAAAAATTTATATTTATATATTTTTTGCAAAATTTATGCTACCAGAGTACTTTGCATTTCATTTTTATAGATAGAATTGTAGAATACAAAAGGTTTTTTGCGCAATTTACCTTAAAACAAAACAGGAAAATTATCTTTTATTAATACCAATTTTGCGCTGAAATCTTCCTCCTTGTTGCTGAGATCAAATAATATTTGTTTCTCTTCTCATTTTGATGAATATGACGCATTAGAATGCGTCCATTTCATCGTAATGCAAATATTGCTTTCGTAAATTTCTGAAATTTTCAGCTTTCCTGAGGACTCAGCTGAGATCACTGCTGTCGATTCCAATCCTTTTTAGAGAGTCAAAGTATGTTCCATTATTTCCTCCCTCTCTTTGTTAAACTCGATTCAAGCTACTTTCACACGTAAAAAGATTCCCAGCCGTAGTAGTGGCATTTTACCTATACTACTAACACTACTTACTTTAATTCATTTTTCATTTCAGGCACTACAGAGTGGTAAACAATAGATAACCCCTAAGGATGATCCTATATTGAGGCTACTAACAGATTAACCATGCAAAAAGCAATAGCAACAAACAAAAATGATTTAAATTTATCAATCAAATGTTTAAAAATACGATGAAGAAACTAATACAACAATACAAAAAAATGACTCGGAGATATACGGAATGATACACGGTGGTTACAAAAAAGAAACACATAAATACATGATCAGGCACACTTATTATAGAAATGGTATTACGATAACACTTCATTTTTTACATGTAATTCAATAAATATTACATGCAAATTTCAGAACAAAACCTCGATGTTTTTTATAAGTAATAACCAAGTTTTTATTTCCTTAAGAAATTTTCGTATGTTTTTTTCTTCCTTGATGTGTGTCGGAAGGAAATTAAATATTTTTCGTGGTATATACACAAATTATCTTTGAAATAAAGTTATATTAGGCTTAGGTCAAGAAGCAGTATTTCTTTCAAGTAAGCTAAGGATTTGTGTCCAGGGTAGCAAATTCGCTTCTTCGCCACTTCTTAAATAGAAATTCTTCAAGACTTAAGAAAAATATATATCTGAGAGGCAATATTTTCAGTTATACGAACAGTGATAATGCATGAGAGAAACAGTTTTTGTGCATTATCACACGTACTATCCTCTTTGCAGAAATATTCCAGGATTTATTGTATTTCTGTAGGCTCCTCCCCAACAATTTAAGGCATAACTTAATTTTGACTGAACCAGTGCCAAATAGATAACTTTTAGAAAATTCAATGGACTTCTGTTTCGTAGCTTTAAGGTAGCGAAGTATAACTTTGAGATACAATGCCGAAGTGTTTTGGTTAGGCAATTAACATAGTGTTTCCATTTTAATTTATAGTCCAGGATTACCCCCAAATATTTAAATTCAGTAACATTTCCATTCGAGATGCAATTTAAACAGTTTCCTACAGAACAGTCCGGAGAATGATATATTACCTCCCAGTAAATTTTATACCTGTTGCATAAATCATACACCATGTATTTGGTCTTGGAACTTAAAGAAAGTTTGTTAAAGAGAAATCATTGCCTAAGAACTATTAAATCTTCTACCACCTTTATTTTAGCAATGTCCCAGGATGCACTTACATAGTTTAGTGCAACATCATCAGCGTACACTGTGACATGTTCATTAAAATTATGATTACAAAGGTCGTGTATACACATCAGGGAAAGTATAGGTCCCAGTACTGAGCATTGTGGAACGCCAGCCTTTATTTCTTTATAATGTTATAACAGTTATTCACTCGAACACACTGTGAGTGAATAGATCGATAGCTATTGAACCGATGAAGGACATTTCCTCTGACTCCGGCTTGATGAAGTTTTTTAAATAGAATGTCGTGGTCAAGGGTGTCAATAGCTTTATGGATATTGAGGAATGAGGTTTCTTTGCATTTATTGTGATTGAGTTCATTATAAACATTTTGTAAATGATGCATTAAAGCATCTTCAGTTCCCAAATTACTTCGAAAACCAAATTGCTTTCGGCTGAAAAAATGAGTTTTAACATGGAAATTCAATAACCTTATTTTAAAGATTAAAAAAAAAGTTTTTTGAGAATCTCGTAAGGAGCGATATCGGTCTAAATTTTCCAATTTTTCTTGATCACCTGTCTTGAATAGAGGAATTACGTCTGCCTTTTTTATAGCCGAATGAAATTCTCCGGTTGAAATGCTCAGACTGAACACGTATTCCAAGACAAGCGCTATAATTACTATTGTCCTCTTTAGATTATTGATGCTAATGCCGTCAAAGCCTCGTGTTTTGTTTAAGGGGATACTTTTACCAGAGCAATGATTTTGTTTCAAATTACTGGCTTCAAATACAACGACTAACAAGAACCGATCATGGAGCATGAATTTTTCAATGGATAAGTTGTACTTCCATTAATTTTAGATTGAAAAGCTGGGATAAAACATTCATTAAATTCAGATGCCAATATCATAGGATCAGTAATGACCGTGTTCTCCCTTTCGATACATAGATCAGGGGTTTATGAGCTAGTTTGTCCAGTTATTTCTTTCACTAGGTCCCATTGAGCTTTAGGATTACCGCAACTATTTTCGAACTTCCTCATATAACAATCATTGCAGATCTTTCTCAGCTTAACCCTTATATTTTTTCTAAATTTTAAAAGTTCCTCCTTTAAGCTGTCGCTTTTGGTATTACGCCAATACTTTTTTAGGATGTCATTTTTTTATTTTATCTCTTTTGAGCAGAGATGTGGTCACCCAAGGTTTTAATTTTGTCTTTTTATTGTTTTATTGTTAGTATTGCCCGGTCAGTCGCAGATTTTATCAAATCCAACATAATGGAAAAGGCCCTCGAGGAGTTTGGCTCATTAATTTCTGGAGTCCAGTCTATTTTGCTCACTATCTCATGCAACATATCATAGTTTATATAAATTGTAATTTGAGGTTTTTCACGTTCAAAGTTAGAGTTAATATTGATTTCTTTTGAAACGACGAGTGTAATCATTGAATGATCAGTAATCCCCAACTGTCGGACGTCTGCCAACATTTCTAGTTTAAATGCATAATAGAATCTTACAAACATGTGATCAATACAGGTTGAAGATTGCTAGCTAATCCTGGTGGCCTTATTTACTAAAAATGAGAATCCATTCGTGCACATAAAGTTATTATAGTGATCAGAGTCATCATTTTCATTCATTAAGTTAATATTTAGGTCACCAACCACAGCCATATTTTTTCCTGCGTTGTTCAGAGTGGGTTCCAACTCCTATAAAAAACCAGTCACCGGAATATTTTAATCCCTGTAAATACTTAACAGACTTAATTTTTTATTAATTAACCTCGTGAGTATATACCTTAAGATGTACACAGTTTCTTGTGTAACATTCGAGTGACATTTCTTCACACAGAATATTATCACTTACATAAACTATCACACCTCCTGCTCGATTTGTTTCACAGCCATTAACAAATGTATTATAACTAGATATTTTATAAAAGTTCACTTCATGTTTATCTATCCATATCTCTGACAGAACAATAATATTAGGTTTATTTTTCATTCGACTCAAATTAAACAATAAGAGTTAAAAGTTGCTGCGTAGGCTGCGAATATTTTGATGAATTAAACAAATAGAATCACTATAAGTAACTTCGATCTTTTGCTTGAGAATCATTTTTTCAGGTTGTCTAAGTCTTCAAAACGATTTATGACAATAACACAATAACTTTCATGTTATCGGTCAAACAGCGTGATGTTATGGAAAGTTTAAGATATCAGTCTAACTTGGCTCGTTGTCAAACTGAATATTTGCACCTTAAGCCCATTAGAATTCCTTTTATATCGAGTTTCTACATTTCTCATTTTCTAAGTCATCTCGTTAGTCAAAAGGAAAAAGGTGTAAATCAAATATCTCTTTAAACGCAGAGGGGTGGGGGCAGAGAGAGAGAGAGGAAATGATTGGATTACCTGGCCCAGGTGATCTGTGTGTGTAGCCATATGTATTGAGAACATCATCGTACTGTGTAACTGGATATATGAATTTCTTGGTGTGTCTGAGTTTAACGAGAGACATTTCAGGCATTATCTAATCATCTGGCATCTGTAATAATGCGTAAGGATGTTTACACCGGAAAAATTAACTTCTTACTTCTTTTTTGTTTTGTTTTGCTTCCTCGCATATTTATATTTGAAACTCTTTCAGAGAAATGGAAATCTTCATTCCAATTCAGCTGAAGTAATCTCAATTCCAGCTCCTTTTCACCAAGTGAATCCTTCCTCAAGTTATTTAACTTTCTAGCATTATATTTCATGGTATTTTTTCGGAATCCCTCCTCTTCCTTCCGTCTCCTCCCCATTCGTCCCATATTTCCCTCCCTCGTCCCCTCGATTCATTCACCGACTATTATTATCTTTTTCGTCTCCATTCCACCCTCTTGCACCTCACCATCCCCCACCGCTACTCCCCCACCCTCCACCCTAACATCTCCCGCGCCTTTTTGCTCACCCACCTCCGCCATCGCTAATTTACATTCCCTTTTAACCCGCGAGCCCGATTACCATATTCCGCTCACTCCTCTCTCTCTCTTTCTCTCTCTCTCTTTCTCTCTGCCTTTACCTTTCTCAGCTCTCACTCACTCCCCTTGTTCACTTCCCCGCCCCCCCGGTAGACTCCACACACATACATACACTAACGCTGCACATTTCCGCAAAAAGCTTTCCAATTCTTCTCCGCGACGACAATCGCAATTCATATTTCCTTCCGCCCCTGCTCCAAGTGTACGGATCCCAATTCCTTCCCGCCTCTCCCACCCAAGTCTTATGCCTTCACAACCCCAACCCCGTCTCCCTTCCTCCCTTGGAGATCCGTCACACATTTCCTCCCTCGTCTTACCAAAATAATCCCGACCCTCCCTCCTCGCTCACCTCGAGGAGAGTTCTTCACCTTCCCTCCTCTCCAATCTCTTTTATTCTCATCTCCCGGTGGGCTTCTTACAAATTTCCCGGATTTCCTTGTTGTTAGCTTCCCGTAGAAATGGTGCGCGTTGTTCTTCGACCATCCCCCGTTCCTCCTTTTTCCACTTCCCTATCCCCACCCTCCCTCTTCCCTTCCTTCCATCTCTCTTTCTTCTTCCTCATCTCCTCTCGTGCCTGACTCCTCCGACGCAATTTTTCTCTCCATCCGTCCTCCCTCCCCCTCCCTCTCCCTCCTCATCTCTCCTCCTCATCCCCCTTCCTATTCCTCCCAAAGGGCATGACTGACTCCAGGAGGAGGTCAACCTGCCTCATCGCTCCCCGTTCCTCCTTCAACCTCCCCCTCTCTATGCCCTTAGGTCAAAGGGGAACTTTTTCCCGCATTACATAGTCATCGCTTCTTCCGTAGGTAAACCTGACAACTCTGAGTTGCAAGAAATCGTTAAAGGAAGCTGCGTGGAAATACGCGTTCTCCTCAATGGGATGGGGATAGAGTTTTGTTTCACGAGTCAAAATGTTTAGCTTTAGTTTCCGCTTATGCAAACCTTCACTCACCAGAAAGATTTCCTGAACAGCCTTTTTGAATATACATGCTTCATAAGTGTTGATGTGCACTTATATTTGAATACCGCTCGAGAAAAATGTATATTTGTTCTTCTATCCAAGTTAGCGTACGAAATACGTTGAACAATTAAAGTCTAGTTTTTTAAAATTATAGTTTATATTGATTCACACCATCAGTGTCTCAGAAGTAAGTTATGGTACCGAAATGATTATAGGGACAGGTAGATAAATATTTTTATCTCTTTTGACCACGTTTCAATTAGCATCCGCCTTGTTAATTTCTGAACAAACGTATTTTTATGGAGTGATTTAATTTTAAAATACAGTGCGAGAATAGACATGACTATTATGTATTAACCTTCGGTAATAACTATGAAAAGAGCAGCAATTTTTTAAAAAAACTCCACTGAAAATAAAGCTAGGTAATTCCGAAATTAGTGTAGTTCAACTCAATTTTTCGTTTATTTTCTCATCTTTCTATTAATTTGATTATCACTTTAACGTGAACACTTACCTATTTCAGTTATACTTTATTCATTCTAAAATGTATGGTTTCAGTTATACCTAATAACGCACTGCTCCCTAGACGCGAGTATTTCCTCTCAATCGTGGATAATTATGACCAATTCTTTATTATCATCGGCTCTGCGAAGTCTCTTAACGAATGAAAATTGGAATTATTATGTAGGAAGCTACTTACTTAAATGTAGACGCACAGAAAGAATTTTCCGGATTAATACCGTCAAGTAAAATTATTTCACCATCGTCCATTTTTATACTTTTCCTCTCCAAACTCCAAAGCTTGACCGTAATTTTTCCCATGAAGAATTTTCCGTATGCATTCAAATTTTAGTTTGTCTTCATGACCAAAATTATTCGTATTTTTCAATTTCCAACGCTTTTCTTATGTCTTACCAAGCTAAGTAATTTGGTCAGGACTATAAATTCTGTGCCCTTTGATAGCCGATATTTTTTTAGCGTTCTTTCATGTTTTTGAGTTCTCATACTCAGCATTCAACAGAACCCTTCGTCCATCTGGTGCACACCTTTCTGAGGTTGAATTAGTAGTGACTGAAATAAACCACTCTCAGTAAAATGGTAAAACTACCATTCTCAGTGAATTCAAAAGTATTCCGGATATCATGGCTATCTTATCGAGTTACCTTCCTCACATTCTCATTTTCTATAATATTGCATTTCTCATTTCTATAATTTTTTTGCATTGCATTCCGGTAACTAACTATCAGTGTCTCAGAAGTTGAAATATGGTGTCGAGATTTTCATTTTTGATAGCTTTGTTTATGAAGATAATCGTACCTGCCGCAAATACGGCGATGAAATTCATCGACATTGCCACGAGAGAAATTGACCTGCACCGAAGATCAAACCATAGACCTTTGGCTTGCCAGACCTACACTCAGACCCCAACGTAACCCAGCTTACTAATTATCGCGGCAATTTTGGAGGATACAAGGGAATTAGATATTAAGCTCTCATGGTCCATCAAACATTGCAACGCAAGAGAGTGGAGAACTTCAAATAAGCCACAAACCATGCGGTTGCATCCTGTTCTTGCACTTATGCCGTGATTAGCAACGTATGAAGATACATATTCCTATCTGCCTCAAATACGGCGATGAAATACATAAATATGAACATCTATTTCTCCTGTATTTTCAAATAATTCCACAAAAATTTGGCCTTTGCATTGGCCCGACAAGCCAAAGGTGGTTCGATTCCCGGTGCAAGCATTGTTTTCTTTCGGCAATTTCAAAAACTCTTTCTCTTCCTCTAGTGGCAACTTCCCTTTGCCCCATTTCGCCTCGTGGGGATCAGCCTTCTCCGCCTCACTCCTGCCAACTACCTCAGTGTCCCTTCGATCTTTACCCCTCAACAATCGCCATCTTTGCTCACTCAAACTTCCCCCTCTCTCCGTGGATACGATGCCTCGTGAGACCGGTGAACATCAGAGGCGTGAAAGCTGTTGAAGCGGAACGATTAGTAAAAGAATCGGAAAATGCTCGAATGCAAGGAAACACAATAGACATTTTATTTCCTCCTCGTTTTCTCATATGATGTATGCTGCATTTTAGGCTGTGAAGTTGTCAAATCATAGTGTTCATTCACTGCAGTGAAATAAAACTCGGTTTCTTCACAGCTCTTTGAAAATCTGGATACTTCGTAAGTACAGTTTGGAAAAGTTATATCAAACATTTACCCCAACATGTAAACTAATATTTCGTCAAATTCCGGCTAGTACTTTCATTTCTAACGTCTCTGGGCCAAAACAATTGTCCAAGGATTGCTGAAGGAACGCAAAGCATATTACTGTCGTGGAAAGTAATTGAAATGACATTTATCCCATTTAAATCCATTTCAAACCAAAATACTTTAGCCTCTAGCAAAAAGTATTTTCTCAAAGTATCTTAAATTAAATTTGAAAGAGCGTAAATGTTTTACGTTTCTATGAATCTTTTTCGGCAATCCCAATCATGCATTTGATTTGCATCTTTGACTCATGAATGTTGAATGATCGTCTTCACAATATGTTAATTTATTTCTGACCGATTGTCATTGATGCAAATTTTTCTAAGATAATTGCGTGCATTTTTTTATCATTTCCGGGCACTAAAACTGGTCGATTTTCTTTTAACCTCTCTCTTTTTTCGATCCTTCCACATGTTTTATCAAATGTTACACATTTTTCTGTGTAAATTTAATATATGTGCAGTACTCTACATGTAAACTAGTAACTGTACATTAATTCGTACATGCATTGTGTTGAAACAAGTAAGCATTCCAAAGATATTTCCTAACTTCTTGGTGTTTAATCCAATGGAAACTTGAGCAGTACCTGGTTTTCGTAGCATGAGAACTTTGACTTCTCATCCCAAAATGTGTAAAAGTAATGACTGAGTAGCACAAAAACGACTGGCCATTTCCAGGTAGCTTTTGCTGCGAATTCTCAGCCAATAAAGACTCTAATTGTTAAAAATTAGGTCTCCATTAATTCAGGAATTTCCAAAGCTTTCGTTGCCACATACAATCTTCCATACCCCCACAGAACATGAAGCTGCCAATGTCATACACGCTCCGAGTGCATGCATTAATATTTTCTCCTCCATTTTTTTGTGTCATTCGTGGTTTAAGGCTATGCATCATGCGAAACGTCGCTCCGGACCTTATTTAATTAAAGCAAGCCTCTTTTTATTGCCGGTGCGTAATTGTGGTTATTATCGATTTAATGAATCCAATTCATTATTCCACCGTCCGCATCCGCTCGTAATTCTCTTATCGCCGCCTGCACTCTTCCCCGCCTCTTCATCCTCCTTCTACTCTCGTTTAGTCCCCTTTCCTCCCTCCACACACACACCCAAACCCCGGCACGCATCGCCGCACCCTCCCAACCGACGCCGCTCCCCTGCTCAACCCTTCATCCTCCTCTGGCGGGAGCGGCGGGGAGGGACGGCGCGGCGTGTGAGGCGTCCTTCTCCTCGTTAAGAGCACGTAAACACCTATCGCGGCTAAGTGGTGGGTGTGGTCCGCACCCCTCGCCTCGCTCTCACCCACACACCCTCTCCCCTCCACCAATCCATGCAACTGCTCCCTCTCCTCCTCAACCGACTCCTATGACCCGACAAATTGTTTAAGGTAGTCCGAGCGAGATAGTTCCTTAGCCATAATAGAGACCATATTCGAATTATACGTTTTAATTTCACCAGCTCTAGGACACATGAATTAAATATTGCATTATTAATGGTGCAATAATACAGTTTCATATGACAGAAATGGTAAGTAATTAAATGAAAATATCTAAAGAAGTCTTTAACTTGACTCATTTTTTTCGCAAGGTATATTCGTTTGAAACTCCATCAAAACGGAAGGTTTATTATGATCCTGAAGAATTGACTACGTTGACAATATGATTAATTTTCAAAAATAGTTGAGAAAACACACAAACTACACACTGTTGATTTTTTGACGAGATCTAAGTGTAGGAAATGCCTCATTGTTATATAAGGTCTCTCTGGAGTGCATACATGTACCATTTCCAATGTAAAATGGATAGTACTTTTTTGCAAATAACTCCGAAAGTAATTTGGTATGGGGTTTAATTTTTGGTGTCATTAGAAGGGGATATATTGTCACTGTCATATAATGTCATTAGAATATTTTTCGTTAAAATTAGAACAAATTCATTGATTTCTAGGTAAAATGATATGTCACTCAAACTTCCTTAAGCTCTTCTATTTATGCTATGAGAGCATTACGAATAACAGTACTTTCAAACCTACTCTCCGAATGTTCATCTAGAGCCCAATCAAGCAAACGTTTCTCACACCGAGGTTAATATAAGCAAAATAATTTAGGAAATAATATTCGGAAACTTGAAGACTCCTGAATTAGCAGTTAGCATAGCATATTTCTCAGATGTTAACCAACATGCCGCTTTTGGCGAAATAACTACTACGCGGATATCCATAATGGAAATCCACGATGGAGTCCACATTCGAATTTGAGATTTATAATTTCAACTCCTCTAAGAAGCGTTAATAATGTAATATTAATAGTGTCAAAATATAGTTCTATCTCACTAAAATTCTCAGAAATAAAATAAATATATCTACATAACTCCATAACTTAGTTTCTTTCACGCCTAATGCCAGTGGGTATAGCTCCATAACTCCTTCACAACAAACAGTATTTTGCGATTCAGCAAAAATCACTGCCTTGAATAAGTTACCAACTTTACTCGTGAGTTTGCTTTTTATATGTTTTATATATTTAAGTAAAAAATATTTCATTTTTTAAGGATTTAATTGAATTTCACCGGTATGTCAGGGCCAAATCTTGTAATTGAAATTAAACCTACTTCCCGATAACGTAGAGCTCCAAAATTGTATCCATAGACTCACTTTTGGTGTTAATAGAACGTATAAACAGAGATCAATTATATCGTATACCAATTAATAAACGTCGCGTATAATTCTAGAGAAATTCTATTTCGCAAGGACTAGTATCATAACTTGGGCTTTACTCTAGAAAAAATGACCATAATAGCAATGACATATGGTGGAGTAATGCGTTATCGAAAGGAGCGTTCTGCAATGGTAGGGAGCTGACGACAGGAAGTTTTGGTTACGATGTTTAGAAGAGGTTGGTGGAGAGTAAAATATAAAGTGTTGCGTTGAATGTGGTCAGAAACGTGGATTCTGAGAAAATCGGACGAGATTAGGTAGAAGGTTTTCGATATGTGGGTGTAGGAAGGAGGATGGAGAAGGTTCGATGGACGGCAAGGAAGACAAACAAGGAAGTGCTTGGTATGGTTTGTGAGGAAAGGAATCCTTGGAATGAGATTTGTAATGGGCAAAGTCGGTTGTTGTTAGAGGTAATTAGGGGGGGGGGGGTGGGTTGGTTACTTTAGACCGTGATTGAAGCTAGGATGCTGGGCAAACGGAGAAGGGAAGGAAGAAAAGAGGTTTTATGGATGGAATGAAGAATGGTAGATCTTACACTGAGATAAAGAAACAAGCACCCTTGTTTTGATAGGGGCCTCCATTTATGAGAGCCCAGTGGATTTTGTTGTCCTTCATTTAATAGCTACCCTAAACGGTATATTACGTAGAATCAATATTTTTGATATTTCTCATCAATCATCTTCCCCCAAGGCTATCAGAATATCAGGCACTCTAGGTCTTTACTGAACTGCAAACGATCAATAGATCCTCTCCTTTTGGCATTTATTACCTATTAAATATTTTTCGTCTATTTGACTGTGGATTTTTTAAAATTAATGGCATGCGGTACAGTTAATTTGGTGAGCTCAACTTCGACGGTAAATTTGAATTAAATTACCTGTTTCAATTATTTTTTGTTTATCAGATGCAAATGCACTGCTTCAAGTCTACTTTTCTCAAGGCTTTTTGATGGCACATATTTGATATTCTCGCTGTGAATTCGTCTTCCTTTTCCTTCAAATACTTCAATGCCAGCAAATAACATGAAGTATCTATCCTGCATATGCTCCTCGTCGAAATGTTCGTTCTCCATTCGGTGTTTACTCGCCTTATAAACCAACTTAAAGGTCTTTGCTGTTAAAACTGAAGTCTAACGGGGGCTGACGGATTGGTTTAGAGGCCAAGAGGGGAGAGAAATCCTGCATTAGTGGCAGTTCACATCGAAATAAATTCGTCATCTCCCTACAGTTTTGCACGCCATCTGATGGATGGAGTACTGCACTAGACATACCTTTTTGGTAGAATATACGACTGAAATATTTTGTCACGCATTCTCAACAGTTATGAAATTTTGGAGAGATTTTTCCGTATGCATCTCAGATCTCTTGAAGATATTGCATATTTCTCATCGGGAGGAAAGCTCTCCGTCTAATAAAACGGTTGATAGCATTGATCTACTGCTGGATAGGGCGCTCACAGCGCGGCCGACCGACCCGAGTAGGTGCTTTGGATGGCCCGGACAGACAGACAGACCCTCGCTTCGGATGCCGGATTAAGAACTCCAGCATTCGATATAGGCACTCGTATTCGATTGTGAAACGCGATAAAAACTCGGGTTACTCGAAATTTATGCGGTCGAGGGGAGTTAAGTATGGGACCGCTGCAGATGCGGAGTAAAGGATGGAATCTCCAAAGCCCTTTAAGCCCCTTTTCGTCGAAATTTATGGCCCTCGGGGTTCAGCCGGGAGAACAAGGACAATTGGCACTTTGGGGCCGCCGCCGCCACTCCCCCTTCCTTTGCCTCTGGGGCCCATCTCCGCCTCCACGTCCACCGCCGCCCCTCCGAAGTCCCCTTTCGAAGTCCTTTGGATCTGGGCCCCGGGATGAGGAAGACTATCACTTATTGCAGCCTGGTATCTAATGACTCGATCAAAACCTGACATTTGAACCATCCCTTGCGTAAGCAAAACGGGACAAAGTACATATGATTACCTCTTCCCGATCGTTGAAGATCGTGCGCATTGAGTAAGGATTACGCTTCAGTTACAATGTACGCCACTGTTTGAATGATTATCTCTGGGTGCTAGCTAATTTTTGCCCGTATATAAGATAATGTAATTTATTCTTATTACCATCACTCGGAGATATTTCCGACTCTTTTGAATATAGTGCACGAGATAATTCCTTGGAAAATAATGCGAACCATATAACTATATCACTTGTATCTCTGCTCCTTTAATTCATTTGAGGATTTGTGACAGGACTTGCTGTCATAGCCACTCGTTAGCCATTATCTTGCTACTTAGCATTAATACTGTCCTGAATCGACTACTTTTATATGAATTTGTCATAGTACCTAATTGCCTCTGGCAGCAGGAATTCGGATACTGCCACCTTCTTATGCCTCAAACATTATAGCAGTTCCTTCATTCCGTTCCAATAATTATTAATATGTTGGTACGGTGAGATTTGACAAACAGAATAAAGAACATATTGTTACCATTTTATCAAAAACGATACCACCGCTTTTCCGCTTAGTTTGGCAAACCTGGGCTTGCTTGGGTTTTGATTGTTTTCATAAATATCTCAACCTAAGTGTTACTAAATAGTTGAATCACGCATCGCGAATTGAGTTAGCCCTCTATTCTTATGATTCAGCCTATGATATCCGTCATAGTGATTACGTAGCCCTGTAAAGGAACGAGTTTACTTTTATATAGCATATACTCATATATTATAAATATTCATAACATTCCCTTCCTCTCTCCACACCTCACGTGGATTTTAGATTCCGCGTAAAATTATATGGGGCTTGTAAAATAAGATTATATCTCCGGACAAATATGGCGTGTTATTTAACCCGCTGGATAGTAATTGAGCGACAAATCCTGTCAAAGGTTGTTTTCATCTGGAAAAGCAGTAATTTATAGTATCATTTTTAGCAACGATGGCTGCAGTTGTGAGATTAGATTAGCTGAAGTCTTGAGATAACTTTTGTGAGATGACATAAATGATGGGAATTCCTAATGCTGATGGTAATTGTTTTATTCTTGAACGCGATAATTAATTTTATGATGATTCTGTGCTAGCGCACGAGAATCCATTTGTTACTTTTTTGGATTTCCCCGCTAATTAAACACTATTTAAAGTCAAGTAGTAATTAAAGAACGGTATGAGACGTTCAGCTGCTCGTCTTGGTATGAACTTTCCAATCATATGAGAAGAAAGAGGATAGGATTTCCTTTCGTCGGACTACCTTGACTGACCACTTGACTGTACTTTTCATTCGGTTTTCTGTTGGTTTTTGATGTTACTAAACACTTGCCATTTCCACACATATTGAAAGTAATTTTTTCAAGTGAAAGTTTCTCAAACATATTCATGGTTTTGAATGCCGAATCTATAATCATAGAATACTTTTTTATCTGTTGAGCGGACGAGTGCTAATTTTTATCTCTTATGAGTCTCTGTCTTTGTCTCTGAAGAGTGCTAATTTTGAGACTCCTAAATGTGACCATTAATTATTTTCTTTCAAATTATATAGTTGTTTTTTCATCTCCGATTTCCGTTCTCAATACATATAGTCATGATATTATAGTAAATTTTACATTTTTTCAAATGATTTTATTGGTCGAGAATTTCCTAAGTCGGTTGCTTTTCTGTTCAGTTGGTCCCAATTACTATTCTTTATGCATGGCTAAAATTTTCATTTTACTGAGGAAGTTAAATTAATTCTCTTTTTTATAAAAACAGATTTTTATTTATAAAAGAAACAATTTTCGTACTTCATATTTTTGCAATTATGATTTTGTTGTTCGCCTTGTGGCTAGGGACACACTTTATTTCACCCTTGTTACATTTTCATTAAAGGAAGTGTGTTTTTATTCTTTCCAAAATTTATTTTTTTTATAGCTCCCCTCCATATTATTAATGTCTCGACTGTTTCCGTCACAATATTGACCTGATGGTATGTGTATCTCCACAACAGGGAAAATTTCCCCATATTTTCTCCCTATCTCACTATCATGCTGCAAAAAAATCATGAAGAGCAAGAGGACTCCCCCCCCCCCCCCCCCAGCTCCTTCTGCACGCAAAGTTTCTGAAACACTAGGTTAGTCCTCCAACTCCGTATAATAACTCCCCCTTCCACTCCCTCTACTCATTTTCTCAACGTCCGTTTCCGAAGACTAATTCTCCAAATCCTCTCCTCTTATCTTATCGACTCGAATCACGAATTTTCGGTCTCGTATCTTATATTTCTCGCATCGGCCCTCATATATTTGAATGAAACGGCCGCGACGCGAGTAGCGGAAATCTCTCGTGGTTTTTTTTCAGAAGGCTTGGGTAAGTTCATTCGTTTTTGAGTTCTTTTGCCTTTCCTTCAGGATGTTGGATACTTCAGGATGTTGCCATACATAAAACTACCCAAGAGGGTGATTAAATCGTTGTTTATGATTAAAAGCTTAGAAAATATGTTTTTTATGTTCATGTTATTCCTTCAAGGTGTCTTCTACAGGAAAGGAAAGAGAACTACGATACTATTTTAAACTTTGAATATTTGGTCCATGAGAGGGATGTTTGTGTTCCACGTACTTGTATTTTTAAAATATTTCTACTCAAAAAATGCTATTCATTGCGATCAAAGAATATTTTGTGCTTGGGGAGTTAGAAAAATTGAACCAGTAACACCCAAACCAAACGCAATGGTTTTTATATTTCTTTCGATTGTTAATGATATAAAATGACAGCGCTGAAACTAAACTGAAAAGCATATCGTGAAAAATTTCGATCCATGACTATAATGAAGTAAAGAGGAAATTTATACTTTTATCTAAATGAACATTACTTATAAGGCCCCTTTCACACGGGACGGCACGGCGCCGTTCTGTTTGATCAACGTTAGCTTAAATGAGCCTTTACACGCGACACGGCGTCGGCCGTCCACGGCACCACGAGCAGCACGGCGAGCTTCAACATTTTGTCCGGCGGTGTGCCGTCCAAAGTAACTAGTGTACAAACATTGGAATGCACGGCGGACGGCGTCGCGCGCTACCGTGTGAAAGGGTAGATCAGATGTGAAAATGTATCATCATACTTTGTACAGTCGGATGGCTACGATTATACCATTTTTAGTCTTGGCAATCTTTGTCTACCTTTCTCCTTCGTTCATAAAATTGTAAAAATGGAAGAATTCAGAATATCACATTGTGATTTATAGAATTTCGTTGCTATAGGCCTCTTTTTATAGGTAAAATACCCTTGAAGTTTAATACCGTAAAAAATTTACGTTCTGAATTGGTTAATTATAACAAAATACAACCCAGTATTCCTTTACGCAAACTCCTTTTGCAATTCTTTGTCATTTTATCGCTTGCAAAAGCTATAAACTGACTAAAAGCTATACAAAACTCTGTAAGAGTTTTGAAAAACAATCTTAATAGTAAAAGCAAAGGAAGTAGATTCTTAAAAGCCGTTAAAGTTTTCGTCGCGAAAGTTGAATTCCACTCAGTTATGCATATATAGCCAGCACAGGGTATTTCAAGCCATGAGGATACTGTCAAAATTCCTTAGCAATGCAAGTAAAAAAAAGCTCTAAATTGGCATTAATTTTCCACGTAAAGTTCGGAGCATTCAGTTTTTAATTGGTAGAAAGAAAATAGGTACAAAAATTTAAAAGTTCAAAGCTTTGGCCTAATTTTGGCGCAAGAAACAAACTCCTTACTCAATTATTTCCTATTTTAACGAATTAAATGAAATTTTCTACCGGGAGATTTATCGTTTCCCCATTTAAACCCATTATAAAACAAAATCCTATCCGAACTAAAATCAAAGAGAAAAATATCAGGATTTTCGAATTTTTCCTGACTAGAATGAAAACTCTGAACGTACCATAAAAATCTCATGGCTCGATTAGAAATACCCAGAAATTTGTATAAATGAGTGAATCAATCAGTCAGTTTTTCAGCTTTATATATGATAAAATGATAATACTATTTTGTCTAGCATCGCAATGAAGACATACAAAGGTGATATGGTTGAGGTTGATAGGGATGGAGCTGAATGATACTCAAAAAATAAGACACGACGTATCACCTTCACGTATTTAATTTTGCCATTTAGAAAGTAATCAGCGATATGAAAGCCCTTGTTGGTGCTAACCCTCCTTCCACTTGCTCGAGTTCTAATTTCGGCGGAGAACACAAGTGTGGCAGACGAGGAGAGAATGAAGAGTGAGAGAGACGGATAAATGAGACGGTGGAGGGAAGGGGAAAAAAACACGCAGGTTGACAGGCGAACGTGAGGGAAAGGACGAGCGCTGGAAAGAACGAAGCGAGGAGGAGGAGAAAGAGGTAGATGCGGAGATGAGAAGCGGCGTGAGGATGTGCAGGAAGGAGACGGAGGAGGAAGGAGGCTGAGGAGGGAGGCGGAGGGAGAGAGGTGACGGAAGGAAGGAACGCCGCCCGTGGATGTGCGTGAGATGGATCGTGTGTAGTGGTTCTGGAAGGGAGAGAGGGAACTTGAGATGGACGCGCCTTCTCTCTCTCCTTCATCTCCTTCCTTTGGCGCCCGGCATCGCGTTTTCCGTTGATTTCCTTTGTCCCGGCCCTCGTTTGAAAGGGCGAGAGGGAATGGAGGAGGACGTAGAAAGGGGTCAAAACCTCGAGAGGAGGAATACTCGTGGAATGTTCCGTCGACCGACCCCCGAGGAGAGAACGTGTACGAAATTGAATTCCCTCACATAAGCCGCCGCCTATGCCAACTGCTCGTGCTCTCCGAAGAGACGAGAAAATGTTGTCCGCATGCCGTCCATCCCTCGACTTTATCCTGGGATGGTCAGGGGAGCACGATAGCGTCGTCATTGTGCTTCCTTTTTTGATCCTCGCCCTCCAGCAATCTCCTTGCTGGGTTAGCAGTATGGGGGATAATGCTCTCCATTGCAATAAATGAGGGTCAAGTTCATTGCCTTCTATTTCTAGGCCAATAATGTGCCCTATAAGCGAAAACTGAGCGGTGACTGCGCCTATCTGTGATTCCGTGCGTCCATAAATTCAATTATTCAATTAATTAGAAGATAAACTTGAAATAGAGTGCGTCTGATATAACATAGTAGACAGGAATGAAGTCATATTGTAAACACGTCCAACATTGTTTGCAGAAGGAAATCACGTTACCGAAGAATCCATGATGGTGGCGTTTGCTTAAATCATACGGTCATGAAAAAATTGTTTACTTTTCATTTTTTACACCAGTTCACTACCTTTCAACTGCGCCTTATCATGGGTGGACGCAAGTCCAAGAGATTTGAATTTAATTTCCGACCTAGGATTTGTCTTTAACTGCCAGTATCAAGACAGTTAGTACCAGTTACAGGAAGAGTGTACATAGGTGCAGGAAGGATCAGGAGGAGTGTGAATAAAAGAGGCAAGAGCAAAGGGTGAAGGAGTAGGATTGTGTAAAAAAGGGGTGATATCACTCATTGAGACACTAGTAAGTTTTTTATATCAATTTGATTTTTCTACATCTTCCATGGTCCATCTTCCATTTTTAAATATAAAGCACATTTAATTTATTTGTCTTTCACTTACACGGATACGATAAAGAAAAGTCAAAAGCCAACCAAATATCTGATACATATGACCAACTTGACTCTTCTTATCAACATATGTTTAAGTCTAGGCACTTAAATTGCACCGAATACATTTCCGTGTATTAGATAAAAAATATTTTGATATTTTCTCCTGAAACCATCACTGATATTGCATTTAAAAGAGTGACAATATCCTTTGGTTTTACTCCACAACGACATAGTCATGTAATCAGGCCACGTGAAATAGTTTGAGGCTGTTAAATTTTATGAGAGAGTAAATTTAAGAGACTATTGATATATATGTTCAGATGGATGTATTTTTTATTCCAATGTGCTATAAAATAACCTAAACTGAAATACACAAATAAGTAGGAGTTTTTACAAGTAATTCAGTCGAATCTTTGACCAAATACCATTCGCGTGTAAATTTATTTGTATGTATTTGTGGAAGACATCTACTATCAGAGGAAAGCTGCTCACCAATTCATTATTCTTGTCGTAGAAAAACATAGAAATCCAATTTCTTTTTAGAAAAACCGCAAATCGAGCGTGTTTTGAAAAAAGAGCCGAGAGCTCAGGTAAATTGAACTCGTAACACAAACGAGGATCGCTAAGCGATGGCCGGAGGAATTAATGGACGAAGCATACGCAGTACGAGCAGAAAATATTGCGACTGGATGAATTAAACTCCATCGGGGATTCGGGAAGCGATAGAAGCACTCTTGCGGAAATATAGAGCCTCTGATTTCATGGATTGTTTGTTCAAGAGAGAATGGTAACTTTTAATTTTGCTAGACAATTTTCAGTTATTTTACTTCAGCTTAAGCTGGAAACTACTCTTTATATAGCCAACACAGAAATAAAATCTCAATTATTTATAAATAACTAATAAAATGTGAAATCCTCGAGTTTACCTGGTGAATTCATTCTAGAAAGAGTTAATTTGATTCTACGTTGCCATCATATGAGAACTTACTTCTGCATCATGTGGTAGTTCTTTGCAATATATTATGATAAAAACTATGTTCACGTCTTTTAAAACGTCACTTTTCAGATAGTAGCTCGGAATTACGGAGTGCTACACAGAATTACCTGACAGAAAATATATATGAGGAGGAAATGAACCGTGATTGGTTGTGAGAAAGTTTGAGAGTCTGTTACGGAAGACTCCGTCTGACATCCAATTTTGCTCGCCTATTCCGTTTAATGTAATCAATTGATGATTCATGATATAAATATCCTCGCAATTTTATAACAGCAGCCCTAATTGTACTCAAAACCCTTCAAAAAAAACAATTCTATCACGAGAGGGTTGCCATTAGTGACTACATTTCCTGATGGTAACAGTGAACATCTCTAAAATTAAATATCCACCACAAAAATGAAATAACATCTAGGAATATTAATAGTTGTAATATTTCATCATCACGTAATCAAAATCTCATTAATAACTCCAAATTATTAGGATCCTAAAATATTCAATTGCGTACTCGAGAAATCATTTAAAATATTTTTCTAATAACCTTAGCTATTTTTAGTAATTTCTAAACCAGGATTCAAATGTATTTCTCTTGAAAGGAGCAATTTCCCGGCCAATGTGTGTAATGATAGTTTTTGCGTTTGAAGAGAGGGCAGAAGCGGAACTCCGATATTCACAGCCGCTTAGCCCGCTAGCTTCACAGGGGATGCCACCTTCGGGAGGCATTCCGAACTAGTATGTTGCCCTTGTGTCCTTGGGGGGCACGAGGGTGGGGGGTTGTTGGAAGATGGGGAAGGGGGTGGGCTTGTGCTTGCGCGTCGGAGGCGCATGATACGGCATTTGGATCTTCTTTTGTGTCCACACCTAGCAATCGTCGTTTGAAGTGAAATAAGGAGAGGAACAAAAAAATTATTTTGAAGATGATGTAATGTAGAATCTCGTTCAGATAAAGTGACTCACATTTAACTTAAAGCCCTGAAAGTGATAGTCAAATCTTCGAATTTTGGAGAAGAAATTAGTTCAAATAATATCTATTCAGTGGCATGCATTGGTATGCATCTTCTCATAGCGCGAATCAAACTACTGTAAATTTTACGCATGACCGCATCAATGATTATTAGGTTGCTTTGGACTTGATCTTTTCCCGGCGAATGAGGGAAGTCTACTTTTCTCCGGCTTCCGTCCGGGTTCGGTGCGTGTGTTGTGTTAATCTCTTTGGCTCATCTCCCTATCCAGCTTCTATTTTCAATTATTATTAATTTAATCTACAAATTTCATTATTATTTTATTTTAATTATTTTAGGTTTTGGCACTAAATACCATATATCACATTCTAAATAGAATCCACAATAAATAAATATCTTACTTTGCGATCTGTTAGTAATGTTAAATTTTTGATGAGGTTTGCCGTAGCTCAGGATTTTTTTAGACGCAACCTAGCTTTCATGTAAATCATATGCAATTCAACTTATCAGCGTTGTTTTTGGAAGCAATTGCTTTACTTTATATTGCTCTCCAGATATCCAAAGTCCACTCCGTGTGTGCGTGGGGGCGTGGGGGAGGGGGTGGTCGATGGTGGGGGGTGTTAGTAGGCCCGGGGGGAAGGACGGGACGAGTGGAAGGGAGAGAGTTGGGGAGGAGGTCGGATAAGGAGTCTGAGACGAGTGTGTCTCTCCCCGTGGTGCGTGAGAACTGTTGTTGTTGGGGGTGGAATTGTCCGGGTTTGAGATGGCAGGGGATGCCATTGGGAGCAGCGGTGGAAGACTTTGGGGGGGGGAGAAAGATAGAGGGAAGCACGTTCGGCCGAGAGCGCGTACTTTGCGTGTAACACACCGAAGGGTGTGCGTTCGGCCTCCCGGCTCACACTCGCTTCCCATCCCTTGCTCCTCCCGAGGGATGCATCAACAGTTTAAGTCCACCCTTTCCTCCCTCCGCCCCCTACCAGCCTCCCTCCGGACCGGCCATCGACATTTGCCCTTCGACTCCTTCGTTCTCCTTCGCTCGCATCAGTTCTTGCCATCTAGTCGCTTTTCCGTTCCATTATCCGATATCCGTTTCATTTCCCGAGCTTCCGGTGAATTTTTGTATTTCGTATGTGAATAGCATATTAAAGTGTGGAATGTAAATTTTAAATCATTTTTGTTTGTTGCTATCGCTTATTGCATAATTCATTTGTCAGTAGCCCCAACACAGGATTATCCATAGGGGTTATCTATTGTATACCACTCTGTAATTCCTGGAAAGGAATTAAATTATTATTATATTATATGCGATAATTTCGATGAGTGTTTATATAGCCAAATTGGAAAAAAATATAGATTCTTTGCCCGATTTGAGCATGCATTGAATGCATAAAGAATTTATGGGGCAGAGCTAGTGGCACTTCAATGAAAATTAAAAATTATAACTTGAATATAACTCTAAGCTAGTACTTTACCAACTCTTTCGTGCTGAGAACCGCTTGCTTACTCATCTCTCAATATGGCACCCCAAAGGTACAGCAGAAGAATATTTTGCATTTTCTTAGTGCTATTTCAAACTTATGTCGTCATTATCAAACATATTTCACACGACCCTGAACTACCAATCGCCAAACCTTCAGGGTTCACGTACATCTAATCAGAATCTGTTGAGCAACAAACTGTACAGCACAAACTAGGAATCACTTTGGCATCCCAGTGAAACAAGGGTACCAAATCTAGCATATCCATTTATTGTAGCAACCCTATGTATAACTACCATGATGTTTTATTACGTAATTATTCACCTTTTTCACCTCCCTGCTTTGAACACTATATTTATAGATTCTCCTTGAGAACCTAAATAATTGATTGGTTAAATGCAGGGGAAGGAAAAGGGCAAATCGGAGGCTTTATTTTCCAAATGAGGCTGATATCCTATTTATCACCCGGTTGTTTGTACAGCAACGATTCTATCCAATGACGTGAAAGCGTGACTTCTCTACTCATCTTAAACGCAATTGTATTTCCGAACCCTGTGAAAATTCATAGTCCATGCTGCGTTTCACTGCGTATATTACCAGAAGGTTTTATATTTGCAGAACCGTTTTACAGGTAAGAGTTAGTCACCGTTTCGACTTTTGCTGCCACAAAAATTAAGGTAGATGAAGGCACAGAATAGAATGGACGAGACTAGAATATCCGCGCCTTTTGATGTGGATATACAAGAATTTGATGCAACTGGATTTGGATTATCAACGTGGTTGTAGGACGTGGCCCGTGCTCCTCTCGGACACTGAAGAATTGTGAAGAGGGTTGGCTGGTTGGAACGAACGAAGGGATGGAGGGAGGCGAGAGTGGAGCTGGCAGGAAGGTCGCCGGGTCCTGTGATGAGGTTTTATAGAAGGCCTAAGTTTTTTCCGGATTGGGAACGGGGCGGCAAAAAATAACTCCTCTCCATTTTTTATCCACCTTCCTCTCCACCCCCCAGGCGCCATTGCTCCCAGAATTGGGGAGAGATGGTCGAGTGAGGGGGCGGGAGGGGAGGGTTGTGGGTGGGGGGAAGTGGGAATGAGGGCAGGCGAAGACTGGTTGAGGTGGTTTAGAGCGCGTGCTGGAGAAGGGAGAGAGTGAGAGGAGGAGGACGGAAATGATGTCACAGCGGACCAATGGAGTTCCCGGGGCGCCCCAAGGGGGTTGCAAAAAGCGACAAGGGAAGAGCCCCAGAGTTAGAAAGTGAGATTGGCGATTGCAGACCCATCGGGCCCTTGTGCCGCGAGGAAAAATCTTAGCTTTGTATTCCGCTCCATCCGTTTGCCCGCGGTAAACTTTTATAGCGAACTAGTTAAGGAGACGGCTGAGGCGTTGATCAAGCTCGGCATAAGAATATTTTCAAATAGTATTCTTATCCAAAATAACTCACAATAATAAAAATTAATTCAAAATAATTCTGCTTGACTACTATTTTTATGATTGTTGTCTCATAAGATATTTCTTTCCTGCGGCGTACAACGTTTTACAATGTAAGATTGCAGTCTACAACAAAAAATAAAATGCTTAACCTCTTATCGTTCCGTTTTGCTTCTTGTTCTTTCATTTGTCCTCTGTCCTTGAGGTGGAAAAGTACTGGGAATCTAACGAGTGAGGGAAGTCCGGTGAAGATAATCGTACTCGTGAAATTATACAATGCGTAGATAATTTTGGTGAAGGTTCAGACTTTCCTTGCAGGAATTTAGTTGTTCATTCATCACTATTTTGAAATATAATAATCTCCATTTCTTTCATGAATTCTCAACGAGCGACAATATTTGACGTGAATCAATGATAGCCTTTTTGCTTTTACATTCATAAATAAAAAGGTTTATCAAATGTTACACCTAATTGGTCTTCCGTGGCTAGCTGTAAAAGGAGAATGCCATATCACGCCATGTGCATATATCGTCTACTGACTTGGAAAAAATATTTTTATTCAGTTTAATGTAAATCTGTTGCCACTTCAAAACCTATGATTGGCAATCCCTAATAAAAGGTAAATATTTGTGTTCAATGTATTTTTTTAATTGTTTACAAACTAGGCATTCTTCATTTACTTTAATGCTGATTAGTCATTTTTAACTTACATATTATCACATGTATGATTAAAATTGCGGCTTTGACTTAGAACAGTGCCTAGTCGCCCTCATATTGAAGATACTGGTTGTACGGAAATGTCATTCCATAGTTTCCTGTGTTTTTCCTTTTAAGCCCTTCAATTTTGTTACGCTCGCTTTGCCCGCCGGAGGCGACATCGCCCCCTCCCCCCCCCCCCGCCTCATTTCCGATCCTCCTCGCAACCCCCAGTTTCTCCCGCCCTAACATTCACCCCCTCACCACCCCCTTTGAGGGCGCCACATGGCGACTGCCCCGGAGACTGGACCGCACGCCCGAACGCGCTCGGCTCCTCACGCACGGCAAATGGAAGCTGTGGCGCGGGGACCGTGTGCCCGTTCCTCCGGGCAACAATTCTGCCGGGGTCACGGTTTCCATGGGAAAGGGAAAGAAGTAATTGTTCGAGGCGTAGTGGACTCCGAATAAAAGGTTAGGAGGTCATTTAGCCACATATGGACAGTGTTTAGGCTCCCGGCGTGTCGTATGAAATTGCGTTCTTCGCGTGCGAATTTGTTCGCTCAGAAAGGGGTGAATAAGGAGAGAGAGAGAGAGAAATTTAATCTAACGCATATAAATATTACAAACAGTATTTTGCGATAGCCATATTATTAGATGACTACAGTTTAGATATAGGGTTACAGGTGGAGAAGTGTGCATTTTGAGTTAAAGATGATCATAGGCTAATTCACAGTATGGTAATGATTTTAAAGCTCAGAGTCTGCTGATCGCTGTCTCGAGGACTTTCATCATTTGGTTGAAGGACAGGGCTAAGCAAGCTTCGTGAGTATTCTTTTATCTCTAAGAGCCATTCGCTCTTTTCCACAATCTCAAAATTGAAGTAAGAATGCTACATACTCTTGGAGAATCAATCATGAATCGATTTATCGGATGTCACGGATTGTGCATATCACGGCATTGCACTCGAAAGTCAATTTTCTTTTTAGGTGAATTTTTATCAGTGTCATTTACATTTACACACTCTAAGGGTTTAAGTTTGTAAAATGTAATTTTACAATATTTTTCCCGAGAAAGATAACGGTTGGTAATAATTCGATGTACTTCCTTCATAGTACACGAAGAGCGAATGGTACTACATCTATAGACATAACGTGTCATTTAAAATATTTAGTGACTGTATCGCCTTCTTCTCTCAGAACCCACATTTTTATCGGTTATATTTTGCTCCGAACTTTAGATATTTATTTTTGGTTGCCTCCTCCCTTCCTCCTATAGAGTTTCCTTCTGTTAACTTTCCATCAAATGGACTCCTGTAATTACATTGAGTGTCGATTATATGTTTTAAACATTCTGACCACAGTATACGTGTCTCGTTTAGTTGCTAAACAGTATTGTCCTTTTAAGATTAAAGGCTTGAATGGCAAGTGCTTAGAATGTAAATTTCTCGAGTTTCCAACCGGGTTATGGTGGTTTGTGGCACCATGAGTGTCACAAACCACCATGTAGCATGGTGCTACCAACCACCATTACCCGGTTGGAAACCCGAGAGCTTTACATTCTAAAGTTATCCTTTATATCTTTTCTTCTATTTCTCATACTATTCATCTTTCCAGAGATATGTGCCAACGTATATTTAGTCTGCTTGATTTGGCTCGTGATTTATAAGTTTCAATCCCTCCGAATCTCCTTGTTCATGATTGCTCCCATCATTAACGACTCTCATTGCTTATGACACTGAACGCTTCCTAATGTCTCAGCGTTTCCAAAATATTATCTCTCTCTATTTTACCAGGAGTTTGATACATTATTTTGAATCGCTCTCCTTTTTGATCATTATGTGAAGCCATTCTGCTATGTGACGTGTATTTACTTATTTTTCAGTAATTTATATAACGCGTGACATTTTATATTTTTGTTTGAGAATAAATATAATATTGATGCTACTAAGAGTATACGTTTGCCATCAAGTTCTATCAGTTTATTTACGAAATGGCCTGTCCTTGTGCGTATAGAATATGAAAAAAAACATCACGCACAGTATTTAAGCAAGTTAAATAAACTCCGCGTAATGCATTCTAGCATGCAACTCAAGTCCTTAGGGAACGAAAAAGCGTTCTAACAATGACGGTGTAAGAAAAAAACCGTTGGTCATCAAATATGTCCAAATCGAGTGTAGGAGGCGTCTTTCGATTATCTACGGGACTTAAGCTGAACCTCATGGGCTTTGCTTAAAACCTTAAAAAATTGACGGAGGAAGAATAGAGAGGGTAATGCGATCGGTAACCCTGAGATTAGCTAAAGACTTTGAGCAAAATATTGTTCCTCCAACTTGTTCCTCCAAGGGTAGAAAATTTGTTGACGAGTTGGAATGTTTTTTAATGAGAGATGAAAATGATGTGATTTGTTAAATTTGAAAACTATGATCCAGGCGTATCAAGTAAATATACATAGTATAGTTATCTATTTAGAATGATGCAAAGGAAAATTTGATCGGTCTGATCACTGAAGGGAATAAAAGTGAAAGTTAATAGAACGGTAAATTGAAAGAAAATGGTGTACTGTGGTGCAAGTACTCAGAATTTATTACCACGGTGAAAAGAGAATGCACGCGTTAATGGGAAATGAGTACCATCTCAGATTACTGTCATGAATTAATTTCCGACGGCAGGTATTTGAAATATCTCATAATTTTAATTGCTAATCACTTTTATCCAGCATTTTGATTGTTAGAGAATACATGACTGGTTTCTGAGCTGTTTAGTCAGTCGTGATATGACGTAATAGGGGATTCATCCCATATTTTTCACACAATATTATGAAGTACTGCTAACATCAGCATCATTCTTAACATATTACAAAAAGTTATTGCCAATACAAGAGTTTAGGATTTCATTTATGCATTCTTCTCAATGAGCATGAAGAAAATAATGTAAGAAGCATTTTCAAAGGAGTTAGTATGAAAGACGGACAAATACAACATTGGAAGTAAAAACGTCTGTTTTATAAGAGTATGCGTGACTTAGCAGTTTGTTAATGAGATTTATCAGTTTTCTCTGACCATTCATGCGTACTAACTAGTTCGAGTAACAAAAGAGAAAAAAGAAGATAGATTAGTCCTGAAAATGAGAGGCGGTCTGAGAATATTCATTTAACTTTAATTTATAACTACCATTCTGCCTGAATTCAGCGCAAACGATATACGTCACCACTTAATTGGAGCAACGTAATTATTTCAGATGTGGACTATAATTGAATATCTCCATTACTGCCTTTATGCTCTAGGGCCTCATTACGTTGGAGCTCTCAAAGAATTCAAAAGATATCAGATCAAAATTGAAAAAAAATTCAGCCCGTGAATTATTTTTCATGCCAGCTTGAAGTGATTAATGGAGTCTCTTTAAGGACTATGAATTCTTTTCCTACCAACTGGAACGTGGAAATCCTCAAATCATAAGTTGTGGCGTTAGTCTCGCAGTGCAGTGAATTAGGTCGTTTACCCTATTGTCTCGGGAAGAATAGACTTCTAAAAAAAAGTTTTCCTAAGTGTCCTCATCAGAGAAAATTAATCACCTCTTCAGCCGCATTGGGCTCTTTAAGCCAAAAAAAAACTTCCAAGTGTCATTGGCAGCCGGAAAGTTATTGGGAGTTATTAATGGAAATTGCCTTGCTTTTAAAACCGCCATTAAGGGTAGAAAATATCGCCAATTACCTGAGGATTAGTTGGCTGAATATATGGAGTATTAAAGTTTTGGTGCCTCGTCCCTCCCATATGCATTTGCGGTGGCGGGCAGGGTGATATGCTAATTTTTATTTGGCACAAAAGAACGTAAAAAAGTTAAAACTTTTATTGATCTTGAACCCACTGTTCTTAGAACTGAGCATATTGCCTCTCAGATATATGGATTTTTAAAGTCTTAAAGAATTTCTATTTATGAAGTGGCGACGAAGCAAATTTGCTACCCAGGACTCAAGTCCTGAGCTTGCGAGAAAGAAATACTATTCCCTTACCCGAGACCAATTTGACTTTATTTCAAAGATGTTTTGTGTATATATCTCGAAAAATATTTAATGTCCTTCCGAACCACACTAAGGAAGAGAAACACGTAGGAAAATTCCCTAAGAAAATAAAAACTTATTACTTATAAAAAACATCGAGGTTTTGTTTTGTAATTTGCATGAAATATTTATTGAATTAAATTTAATAAATAAAGTGATATAAATACCATTGTTATTGTAAGAGTACTCGATCATGTATTTATGCGTCTCTTTTTTGTAACCACTGTATAATTCCGTATATATCTGAGTCTTTTTTATATTTTTGTATTAGTTTATTCACTCTATTGTTAAACGTTTTATCGAAAATTTTAAATCATTTTTGTTTGTTGCTATTGCTTTATGCATGGTTCATTTGTCAGTAGCCTTAATACAGGGTCATCCTTGGGGGTTATCAATTGTAGACCACTCTGTAATTCCTGAAAATTCCTCTTGCTATGATGTTGCCGTCGTTAAAAAAAGAGACATAGTATGTCTGGGTTCTCGGCTATTATAGCCAGTATATCGACTTCACCGGCCGTGAAACCATATTGACTGTGACTTGTTAGCAGTTTGTATCGTCCTTAGAATATTGCTAGCTCGTATTATTTTATTTTCAACTTAAAGTGTCATTTGGTAGATAAAATGGTCAAAAACTAGCATCGCATTGCCTGCTCATAATTGGAACCCACAGTTTATTTCGTCTGCTACAATTTAAACGATTTGAAAGTGCCAGGGCACGGCGGTTATTTCCGTAATAGTCCCCAAAACTTGCATAGTTTATGATTTTAAATTTTCACTGTTACTTAGCACTATTTCTGGAAATTTTGAATTAGAATAAAAATCACCAAAATGATTTAAAGAAATTATTTGTTCTTGCGGTTTTTAGCTGTTGAAACTAAGTTTCGACTAATCTAAGGTTTAGTAAACTGAGAAAAGAAAGGAGATTCCGTGAAGTGGATGTTAAAATGCTGATATGGTAACTGCCGTGTAGTGTGATGAAATATATGAAATTTTAACTTGCGTCTTAAATATGATACTGTCAATAAGATAATCTAACTCCGTAATTTAAGAAAATTGTAAGTTTGCTTAGTATTTATTCTCTACAATACTTAGCCTAGAAACGAAATTTATTTTTAATCATTATTGTTTTTCTATTTTCTTTTGAGTTTATTTTTTCTCCTATACAATATTTCCCTATATTCAATGATTAGCTTTTTTAACCTCCCCACAGGTCTCCAAAGGAAAGGAAGTTATCAATCAGGAGTAAAATAGTATCGCCGTACGTATGGAATATATAAGTTAACTGGAGAAAAGGAATATATAATAAATCACTTGGCTTCCTTTTTAAATTAAAGTTTGAAATATCTTTAGAATATAGATGACTTACTTTGTATGCTGACTGTACAGTTTAAACTAGAAAGGAGTTGATAGAAATCATTTATTTGTTAGTTTTATCGTGATCATTACATTTGAAATTAACAAACTCCTATACTATTACAATTTTCGAACCACGTACAATTTTTCAACCAGATCAGAAATGAATTTTAATGCGTTCCAAATTTACGTCGGTTTTTGAACTTATACATCCTTAGTTGGAACACCATAATTAAGTGGAAATGCTCAGCCATAAGATTTTTCGTAGAAATTACAAAAGATTATTGAAAGCAGCTTCAGTATGAAGCTGAAATAACTGATACTTTGTTATCACTGAGTAAAACCCCAAGCGGTTCAATGTCGTTTAAAGTAATATTGCTCCACAAATCCGCTGGAAATAATCCGTTCTGTGGAGTCACTTAATTACACTGGTCAAAAAAAAATTTTTCTGTCCTAGACATGTTTTTGGATGATCCTAGAGGTATTTTTCGTTCTGATTCCGAATCTGGGCTCATATTTTTTCTATCACGTTCAGTTTCCTTAGGACAACCGGATTAAATGGGAGTTCAAGGGGGTTTCAGCAAATAAATCGTGAATTAAAAAAATGTGAAAAAATGAGTATTTACTTAGGATTTTCTCGCATATTTAGCATCTGGCAAGTCCCTTATCAGTGTCGAGTAGTAATCTGCTAACATGTTGCTGAATTGGTACCGTTTTTCCATGTGTAAAATACCCTGGTGGAAACGCTCACCGTGTTCATCACTAACGGCGCTAAGGTTTGGTGGAAAAAAGTCCAGGTGTGAGTCGAGGAAGTGAATTTTTGAAGACATATTGCAGCCCATTTTTTGGTACGATTTAATTAGATTAGCCACCAGATTGCGATAATTTTCAGCCATGATATTTCCTAGAAAATGTTCAACTACATTTTTGAATGCGTTCCACGCGCTTATTTCCGTTGAACTCAATTGCTGTTGAAATTTCGAATCCCTCAGCACTTCCCTAATCTGTGGCCCAACAAAACTTCCTTCTTTGATCTTTGCCTCACTGATTTTAGGGAATTTTTGTTTCAAATAAGTAAAACCAGCACCATTTTTGTCCATGGCTTTCACAAAATTTTTAAAAAGTCCTAATATAATATGTAGAGGTGGCAAAAGAATATTTTTTGGAACGACCAAAGGCTGAAAAAGGACATTTTTGGATCCAGGAACGAGTGCTTTACATTCTGGCCAATCTTTGTTCAAGTAATGATTTCTTCTGTCTCTGCTATCCCACTCGCAGATGAAGCAACAATATTTCGTGTAACCAAGCTCTAAGCCTAGTAAAATTGCAATTACTTTAAAGTCGCCACAAATTTTCCACTTATATTTTTCGTAGTGAATTTTTTCTAAAAGTAACTGCATATTCTCGTAAGATTCTCTCATGTCAGTTCCATGAGCTAACGGTATCGAGGGGAGTTCATTTCCATTATGTAAGAGAACAGCCTTTAAACTAACCTTGGAGGAATCAATGAACAAACGCCAATTATCTGTGTAGTATTCAAAATTAAGAGTGTCCATAACAGAGAGAACACCACTGCAAAAAATAAGGTTGTTTTCTTGAGAAAAAAATCATTTAAATTCGTCATGGCGAGATCGATACATAGAAATTTTCGCATTTGGATCCAGCAATTTCCAACCCTTTAATCGTGATCCTAAGATTTCACTCTGCTTTTTGGACAAATTTAAATCGCGCACTAGATCATTTAAATCCTCTTGCATTATAAAATGAGGTCCATCAGATGTACTTGGTCCAAAATTTGGGTCCTTTAAGTTTTCGAATCCTTCATTCTCACATTCTTGATTAATTTATGAATCTTCGCTAAGTTTAACATTTACCGGTGGTTCCGGCACTGGTAAATTTTCGGAGTGAGGCACCGGTCGTATCGCTGATTCCAGGTATTTGGATATTTTACTGTGTGTTTTGACTTCGGTGTAATTCCTTTAATTTTTGTTAAACAAAAATAACAGTCTGAAAAATGATCCTTAGGTTCCCGCCAAATCATGAGGACGGCAAATTTCATATGACTTTTCCCTCAGTCCAACCAGTGAGAAGCCTTACACTGGTGCTACACATCACATGAGGCGCCCATCCTTTATCCTGGTCACCCAATGGACAGTCAAAATAAAGTTTATAACACTGTCTCAAAAAGGGAGTAATGTTCCTTCTTTGAGCCTTGAAAGTAATTTCACCACACACATAACAAAAGTTTTTTCACGCACTGTCTAGGCATAATGAAAGCTAAGCCACTTCACAACTATTACAATGTAATAAGCTGCAATTTCCTGCGAGCAACAAAACTCTCAAACCGTCTTCAGAGAAAAAACAAACGTCTTCACGCGCCGACAGTTAGTCACATACTGATGTGAAGTGGCAGCTGATTCAGCATTGCTTTGAACAAAACGATAGGATAGTGCAAGTTTAAACATGTTTTGACAGGATAGGAAGGCATGACATCGTAGGACAACATGTTTTGACAGGAAAGTTTTATTTTCACCTGCTCATGCTATCACGATATATAAATGAAATAAATTACCACTTTCGTTGTAGCAAAAACGTGCATTCAGCTGTCCTAAGGAAACTAGACGTAATAGAAAGAATCTAAGCACAGATTCAGAATCAGCACAAAAAATACATCTAACATCACCGAACAACGTCTCTAGGACAAAATCTTTGTTGACCAGTGTTATTTAGCCGCCACATTCAAAGCATTATTCGCATAAATTTCCTTGCTATTAATTGAACTCGTAGTTTTAATTACTCCTTAATTACCCTCTCCGGAACCATCATGGTCAATTTGAAGCAGCACGTATGCTTTTAGTTAACATTTTTCCTGATGTCACATTTGATAAAAAAATCACCGCTAGTCCATAGAAACCATAAAATTTTTTCTGTAATTACCAAACTAGTTATATTCTGTAAAACCTAAACATAGAAAAACTATTTCACATGATTTATGGTTTTTTATACAAAAATATCATCCTGCATCTAATACGACAACAGCCTTTTCACTTCTTTTGAGAAAATTTCTACTTTTGTATCACTCATTTGTGGTTCGTAAGAATTCATATTCGTGTATTAATTTTAAAACAAGCTCCAAGGGTGATTATAAGTGCGAATATACACACCAACTGGATGAATGCTTAGGCTGAGCAGCGAATCCGTTGGGTTTCTGGTCAGCTTTATAAAGCCTCATGACTCAGAAAAAGAAATAAATGAAACAATGATAATGGTGGACTTTTTTATAATTAAAGTTTATAGATATACTCAGTGCAATCTGCAATATTTTTTTCTTTCTATTCGTGTATTACTCCATCCTTATGGCAATTTTTTTATTTCTTTACTAATGCCTAGTGCCAAGTAAATATTGGCGTAGTCATAATTCAAATCTCAGAACTTTTTCTCACGCGTGACTAATGAAGAACCCTGAAATATGTGTCTTTGCATGTATAAAACTTTGTATCGCCATTATTCTTATTCTTCACATTGGGGCAACACACGTCGTTCGCTGAAAAAAAAATAAAATTCTCTCACGGAATCTCCCTCAACACCATTTTCCCGAAATCCTTTACATTAAGCTAGGCTTAAATATTCTTTTTTTACGGCCCGTTGGTAGTAATACTTATGAAAACCAATCCCCGTACCACGAAAGAATGAAATTGTTGAATATGCTTAACTGTAAGGGATTGAGGTGGCTTTTGTCAATTCCTCCCGTGCTCGTGTTTTTAATCCCAACGGAAAGAACAGCTGATGAGAAAATGGTGGGAGAGGGGCATTTTCTGAATAAACCTCCGGGGATGGAGGTTTGCGGAAAAAATTGAAAGCATTTTTGTTAATATTCACTCTTGGTGAAGGTCCCTCGGTGCGCGGAGAGAGAGAGAGAGGGAGAGAAGCAAAAAAGAAAACAGGCTCATATAATCTCCTGGATTCGTTTGTTCACGCATTCGTTCGTTTGCCCACCACCTCGTCGGCGGCGGCAGCAATGACGGCACCGGGGACTCATTAAGCCATTTCGGAGATGTGATTTTAGCGCCACGCCCTCGCATAATGCCCCGGCAACCCACCCGTCCCCTACCGCCTCCCCCAAAATGCCATCTCCCGGCTATTTGTTCGTGTGCTTTTCCCTTCTTTCTTCCCTGCGGGAAAGGGGATTTCGGGAAGTGGCAGTAATAAGCGTCGAGGTATTTTAGTTTGGAGTGTGTGTGGGAGGAGACGGGTGGAAGACTGGGTGGGAAGTGAGAAGGCAGCTCGTTTTTTGGGGTGAAGTCTAAATTATGGAGGGGGATGGTAGAGCGCCCTCACAGCGGTCAGTTCCGCCCTATCTATCCCAGAGCGCATTTTGCCGAGGTTTTCACTTTTATGCTCGTAGCTTTCTGATGGACTCGATTGGAAGTCATTTTTGCCGCAATGTAAAAATACTTTGCTTGGTGAATTGCGTACAGTTGCAAAAGAGAGGCGATAAACGCTTTTCCCTGGTCACCTTATCTATTTAATGTGTGCATAGAGGGAGCAATATGAAAAACAAAGTTAAGGAGGAAAGGCAAAATGGTGAATGGGAAATCAGTGTATTGTACCCGGGTTTGGCGACGGCGTTGTTGCTCATGACGATCCAGAACAGAGCATGCACCACGTGTTGGAGACTTCTGAAAGAGAACTTAATAACTTTGAATAAAATATAAGCACATAAACAAACCAAAGCAACTGTGGTAAATTAGTTTAACTGCAACATAAGAGGAAAACTTAAAAGAGAAAACTCAACCAGAGATCAATTAAAATAATTATGCTACTTGGGCAGTGGACTGAAATAAAACAAGCAAAAAACAAAACGAAGAGAAGCGTGGTTCAAAGAAGGCTTTCAAAGAAAGTGTAAACTCCCACCTCGCCTTGTACTCAAGGAACCGATTTGTAAAGACCTTCGAGTATAGCTTTCTCACATATCTGTTTGTTCAATATTCATATTAGAGAGACAAGAGAATAATAGGCTCTAGGCAGCCAAAGTGTAGTTCTGGAGGAGAACTACAGAGAAAGGTTGGTTCATGGGGAAAATATGTGAAAAGGTTTTTTAAAATGTAGGTGAAAGATGGCCGCGTCTTAAACCAATTCACCCAGAAAAATAAAATTCGTTGGTCATTAAATGAGAAAAACGAGTATATTTAAAATAGAGTGGAAGAATAATTGCTAGGGAAAGAAGGGAGGACGGCATGGAATGTACTTTCTTTATAATTAAATGTCAGTCAAGTAAAACTCTCGTGGAGATGTGGAAACAATGGTTACCTATAGAGACAAATGGCAACAGCGACAGCTGTAAGGTCGATAATTTGAGAAACGACAAAATCAGGTGGATTATTTTCTTAGAGATCCTGTAACCTGCTCGAGCACCATTGCATTACCGGATAGAAATCACTCCCGTTTCAGCACTCCGTCTTGCAAACACAATGAGACGCATAAAAACGGTGGGGACTCGTTGGTTGGGACTAATGGCGACGATGCGCCGGGTCCATCTCCGCTTTTCCTTTCCATGGAATTATGCCGTCTCCACTATACAGCCCTTATACCTATTTTCCGCTGCTCCTATGTCCTCAGCTCACGGTTGACTCCTCTAATGAACATTTTTTTTACTACTGGTTAATGGGAAGGGTGAGAATTGAATGAAGTTGTAATGTTGTCTCTAGATGGATTTATTTTGGGTTTTAGCTGAGCCTTGTTTCCTGAGTTTCATAGCCATCGCCTACTATAATATTTCTGCGGTTTACCTGAGAGAAAAGCATCAAACATTTACCACTTATTCTCTTGAGCAGTGTTCTGTTACAGACCTTGATGCTATATATATTAAACACCTAATTGTACATAATAGGACATCTTCATTTCCATTTACCTTCTGAAGACAACCTCTAATTAGAATGACTCAACTCAAAAATATGCAATACCCAAGTTAAAATTAAGAATATCGGAATTCAGGAGAGTTTTTCATTTCTCTATAAACCAAAAAGTGACGCCTGATGGTTGATCTTTTAGTAAATATTTAGTGAACTCTTATTGATAAAATGGAACGTAATATGAGAGGTTAATTTAATATATTTTGACATTAATCATTTTATATTATTCAGGTCCAAATAACCCGGAGGAAATCAAAAACTTAATGAAGTAAAACTAACTGAAAATCAAATCTTTAATTTTCAAACTTAGTCATTATCGCGGAAAATGATGGTGTATGATTCCGTTATGATCCTCATATTTCTATATCTATGCTACTAAGTAACTGTTTTTAATTTATAGCAGAAAGCAAGTTTAATATCTAAAACCTATGTATTTACCTTATACCTATCAACATTTAGGATGGACTAATACCTAGTAGTGCATTAAGAGCAAAGGTGATCCCTCAAGAGCATCCTACAACTGGCTTGGATTTCGTAGGGTTTTTTCTAATTGTTTCCTCTGGGCAATACTTCAATTTACCATCAGTATTTCTTTTTGAAGTCATGTCAAAATATCTATCCTATAAAAATAGTTACAATGCATCAAAAAATAGAAGAAACTCATATAACAAACGATATATTCTATGCAGGTTTGGCAGAGAAAACTAAGGAAAGGAGGCTAATTTTACGCTGTACCGGTAAGATCTATTATGCACGCTCAAGGCAGTGCAGCAATAAATAAGATAAGCAGTTAAAATAATGCAGTGCTGGAACAACGAGTTAGTGTGAGGACTAAGCACATTGCACTTATTCTATGGTTAAACTGACAGGCAATCTTCTCTCTCAGGTGTCGGAAGAAATAAAAGTGGTATAAATAACGTAAATGGTGATTGTTGAAGATCTATGTGGACGTCAAAAGAAATCTCACACAAATAAAAATAAGCTTCAGTTAAAATTAAAAGAATAATAGCTAAAGATCCTGATCAAAGACCGCAAAAAATGGACTCACCGGAGCCATTTTAGATAACGATTAAGGATTAATTTAGATAAATTAAGTGTCACTAAATTTTTGGGACGCTCCGCCGAGTGAAATGTGAAATCCCCGGAGATAAATACCAATCCACTCCACTGGACGGGTGAGTGAGATAATAAATCAGAGGGCGTTAACGCCGTCATACCCACGTTTAATGCTTCATTCATTTCATTTCGTCACGAGTCGTGTCACTTCTGGTCCGCCTCTCGAAAAGCTTTGATATGCTCCGACTTTCACGGGTCGCAATTACTGCGAGCGGGGGACGAGGAGGATAGGTGCGAGAGTTAGGAGTGCGGTCGGTGGAGCAGAGGCGGTGGAAAGCTCATAAAAGGGGAGGATTATGGGTGCAGTATAAATAGGTGCCGGTGGGGAATTGATGATGAAGAGAAATGGGAAGGGCGATTGGTTAAAAGGAGGGTTTCGAAAGACGGAGTGAATGGGAGGGGGTGTGGAGCCACCCGTCTTCAGGAGAAAATGATTCAGGAAAAGCGAAGGGGAGAAGAGATGAGGAGGGAAATGAATGAAATGGGTGATGAATCTGGTGGGAGGGGTTCGGCTAAGGGAATGGCGGGAAGGAGTAGCCGACGGAATAAAACGCTCGGAAGAATGGAGCGGGAGGGATTGGCGGGTGAATTAGAGGGGAATCGGAGTGAATTCACGTGTGGCGTGGGGTTTGGTGGCTGGGGGGTGAGGAGAGGGAGGAGGGAGGGTGGGGGCGAAAGCGGATGGAGGAGGCGAGATGAGGGGGGAGGGGAGAGAGGGAGTGGCGGCCTGGGACGCTCAAAGGGGAAGAAAAGTGGATTTATTGTGAAGGGGGGAGAATTTGCGGATATTTGGCGCGGCTTTGGGTGTTTCCATTGAGCTCCATTGGAAGGTTAACCAGAAAGAGAGACTCCGTGTGAAAAGAGGAAGATCGTCTCTCCCCACATTGTCTCTCTTAGTTGCGGTGAGCCTAAATGTCAGTAATGGTGTGCGTGTTAGGGAAAGGCATGCGAGAAGTAAGATAAAATCGATTGATTTGTCGGAAAGCTTCGTTTAAAAACTCTAACCTGCGAAGGAACAACGTCAATCCTTCCACAACACTGAGGCTTTTTGCAGCATGATAGTGAAATAATTTTTTGGCAATGAAATTTTTAAATCATGATTGCTATCTTAGCCGAAACAAATTTTTATAGCGGTTTTAAGGTCTTCATTTCAAGTCTGTTGGAGTATCTTACGTTTTTGTGGTCTACTGCTAGGGAAAAAGTAATGTGTAATCGATGTACCCTCTTTAGTAACAATCATCAATGTATCCAAGTAAAGAGAATTATGGTTTTAGAATTAGATTGATTACGATCCTATTAGTTAGCGTTTATCATTTAAGTGTCAAAGTGTTATCACTTTTGTATGTTACGGCGCAATTAGTGACCTTATTTCTTCAAAATGTGATTTTTAATTCACGATTGCTTTTTTTCTAGAACTTACAACCTATACGTTCGAAGTTAAATTGAGTTGCAGACAATATTGACCAATAATTATTTATAATTGATTTTATCTTTAGTGCCATTTTCAGAGAATAATTAAACCATTGCTTTGCGTGGGTGGAAAAATATTTAAACTCTTATCATCGTAATAGCCCGTAATTTGCAAACTCTGCCTCAATATGCTGTGGATGCGTCGTAAATATTTATGCTCACGCAAACATGACGTTGGAGCGTTCAGTTAAAGTGGAGAATATGTCCAAGTTCAATGATGATCATCAACTATTGCGTGTGCTGCCATGGCAGTTTATTCACGGAGTAACGTGCTGTATACTCACGAAATTAATGGTCAGTATTTTTAATGTCGTTATTCGGAAAAGTCTTATGGGCATCCTTAGTTTATGAGGTTTGCAGCATAGAAAAGAAAGTACTAATGGGATCACATACCCTCTCAAATAATACCTATCAAAGCATCAGAGCAAAGAGAAGGGTTCTCGGTTCTGTGGATTTGTATTTTATTATGTGAGTTGTCAGTTTTATCTATTTTGTTGGCTTTTTTTATTCTTAATCAATTCCCTTACACCCTAAACAGATTACTTGATTCCTACGCCCAGATGCTTGAAAGTACTCAAATCTGCTTTTTTGTAGATCCCTAGCGTGAACGATTTTCTTTTTCTATTCCCATTTTTTTATCTCTCTCTCATGAAGTTTAAAATTGACCATAAATGTAAAATACTTCCTATATCAGATGTGTAAATAAGTATTAAATGGATCCTTTTTTCTTGCTAGAGGGACGCTAAAACTGATAAAATGTTTGTTCGCAGTCTAGAATAATTCCATCAAGCCCATATATGGCAATAAAAGAATATTAGTAAGCATTCAGTTGGAAAATTTTCAGTCTGGCTACAGCGCTGTATTAAATCACCGCTCTGACACTTAAACTACCTGGCGCCCTCGAAACGACGTCGAGCGCGTCTGGGGCGTCGCCGTTCTGATGTCCACGTAGCTGCCGGCCCGGACTGTTTCGAAACCTTCACGGTAATGAGTCCCCGGGCATCGTTCAGATTAATAACACTTCACTGAACGCCGCGGCCAACCCTCAGTTTAATACCGCGCCCGCTGATCACCACCACTCCCGGACGAACACCTACAAACGAAAGCACCGCTCCCCTTTCGTCCTTCCCCTGCCCGACGCGGAAGCCCTCTGCGGGCGATAATTACTCGCTAATACTCCACAGCGGCCATAAAACAAGCGGTTAATCTCTTCGCGGGTCCGGCGAATGAAAAAAAAATTACCCTCACCCCCCTCGATGCCATCCCGCGCGTTTGACGTTTATGCCTCTTCTCTTTTTCTACTATCATTTTTTTACCTTTCCCTTCCCAGCACATGAACGCAGACAACTGCAATCACACGAGCGCGACCACTCTCACTAACTTATATCGATTCGAACCCTTCCTCTCCTCACTCATCCACACCCCCTCGGAGGCCTCGCCCGGCCACCCCTCCCCTCTTGTCGCACCGTGTCGAATGGCTTTCGCGGAGGCCGGGGGTGAGGGACGGGGGTGTGGTACGGGGGTGAGGGATGGGGGTGCAGACGCCCACAGTGGCCGGTAGGGTATCCAGGGGGGAGGTGATGAACAGCGGAGGCAGGGAAAGGGTTTACGGTTTTTTTTTATTCCCGAGGGTCGACTGGGTGGAGTCCACGTCCTTCGGGAGATAGCGCGAAAGAGGAAGAGAATTAGAGAAAGAAGAGTGCGATGGGAGCTTAAGCTCGTGCGAAGAGGATTATGGGAATGCTGAATGATCGGAGAGGGGGACTGGTGTTGCGGATTGGTAATAGTCTTTTTCTGGGTGAGGTTGAGGACTTGAAGTTGTTTCTTCTTCCTCCTACCTTCTCAAAATCGTTAATCGACATAGATAAATATAATTTGCATCAGGGATATCAAGGAATTCCACCAAGTAAGGCTTGAAACTATCCTTTACAATTTGTATTGTAAAGAATAGTTAGCAACAAGGCGTTGAGGTTGGGATGGATAGATAGGTGGAACTCACAGAAAGGCGATCCATGGCGACACCGGTGTCCACTGCTCTCGGAAGCTTTCGGGTGAGGATTTTCTCCCGCTGAGGAAGGGTTCTCACCCGAAAGCTTCCGAGAGCAGTGGACACCGGTGTCGCCATGGATCGCCTTTCTGTGAGTGTCCACTGATATACCTATCTATCCATCCCCAACCTCAACGCCTTGTTGCTAGCTTATATTTCTAAATTTATTTCTAAATTTATATAAATAAAAATATAAAAATAAAAAATATTAAATTAATAAAATAAATATATAAATAAATAAATTAGGAGAAAGCTTTATGATTTAACTTTATTTCCTATTCCAAGTTATGGGAAATAAAAAAGTAAAAAGGGCTTTGTTTTTCAAGAGTATTGGGACTTTTTTTCTGGATATTTATGATGATGGTATTCATTAATGTATCACTTAATTTTTTTGATGATTAGGCCATATGAAGTTTAACTTTTAAAAATCGAAAACCAACTTTTTTGTGCGGTAGTGTTTTTGTTTAACAAGCTTCAATGGTTTACGTCATTTTGCACTTGCAGTGTGCCACTTGCGGACATGGGCAACAGCTTACGGACGAATATAGCTTTATGTGATCTGAGAAATCAGTTCGGAAGGATTACACTGTGGAAGGATGTCCCTTTAATTAAGTTGGCGGAGTAATTCACCCAGCGTGGTTGCGATGAGGAAATGTTTGAAGGGCGTCGGAATGATTTTGTGTCCGGGGAAGTTAAGTCTTCGCGAGGAAATCGGTGGAGAGTGATATTAAAGGCAGGGTGAAGAATGGGACCGGAGGCAACATAATGTGATTAAGTACGTATTACAGGTGCTGAAAATCATCGCGAGCTCCGGTTAATGCTTTTGATCAGAAGGTGTTGCTCTGGAAAAAGAGAGAGATTGAGGTCGTCTTTGGCAGCACTGTATGGCTTTCGGCGCGTGCAAGGCAGGTAGTACATATTATTTCAAAGATAGGAAGAGAGCGGAGATGACAAGAGTAGTAAGCCTTCCTCTTCCAAATTCTTAAATGGACACCAATAAACTTCTCTAAATACCTACTGCCGTATGATATCCAGGAATTTTTCCCATTTAAAGTTTAAATAATGTATTTTTCTTGTATTTTGCAGGTTTTTCTCCTCACCATTACCATTATTTTGATTATTCAGAGGCTAACGCACTACAGCTTTTCTTCTTTTGTATCATTTTCCTCCACGATAATTGTGATTTACTTCCTTAAAAAATGAAATGCTCTGCGATTTGCTGAAAAGGAATCCAGTTACTACAACAAGAATTATTTGAACCGTAGCTCGTTAAAGGTCTTAGTCCACCAATTGGTTTCATCTGTATGCCCCTCTAAAATTATGGAGAAAAAAGTATGCATATTACGTTTTGAATAATACTCCACTTAAAAGATAGCCCGAAGTTTGATTCCTCTTCCTCTTATATTTGTCTTTCAAAGGGGCATAGCCGTCTGTATCATATCGAACATTATAATCCGGAAATGGATACTATTTTGCAGCTTTTAAATACGTTTAGGACGGAATACATTAAGAAACCTGTTTCCGTTCTGTGTTCAGGCGAATCCTCAAAAAAACATTTTTCAAGTTAAGAATTAAGAGTATTTAGTCCATTTGCTCATTTGTAATAGACTTGACTGAATTTACTTCTTAAAGGTACTAAGGCTTAAAATTATTGAAACAAATACTTTGTACTTTCCAACAGAATTATTATTTTCCACACAAGTTTTCGACGCGTTTCACCATTTTACGATATCGTCAGGAATTACCTATTCTTCATAATAAATTAAAATGCTCTAGCAGCGTTTGGTTATAAGCCATCTATTTAACCTAAATATTGAACTATACCTTTATTGGTGAATTAATTCTAAAGGAATATTGCATGAATAAATAAATAAAGACTGGTAAAGGTAAATAGTTTATCTTGCCTAAAATATTCGCCCTTTTAACGTAGAGTGTGATAATTACAACATTGAATTTAAGAAACTTTTCCCCAACAATAGCATCGATAATTACATTTACGTTATGCAATGAATGCTTTTCAATACATACAATTAACTTGTCTGCAAAAAGTTACATGACACCATTGCTTGCGTACTTCTAACCCGAGAATGAATAAAATTCAGTTCATTTGTAAATTTTGTATTCTTTATGCCATGCCTATCAATATTATCAATCGAGTACAACCCATTGATGAGCGGTTGAAAATTTATATTTCATCCAATTTGCCGCTTGATAAAATTATTTTTGGATTGAAGGGGACTTTTTCCGAAAAAATTAACGAGACACGTGAAGTTATGCAGGACAGAAAAATTAGATTTCCAGATGAAATTCCAAAAGAGCATCTGTATTTTTGGTTGCATAAATTTAAATAGCTTAACAGACATATGTTTCTAGAGGTACATTATTTTGGTTATATTCAATTCAATTCTGTATCCCACTTTGAACTGTAAATATATTTGAATGTGTTTAAGTACTTCTAATGTAAGAAAACATTTTTCAACTCGGTCTCAAAGTCTCGAATGGAGGTCCATTGGTTTAATTTTAGTTATAAGTAATATTGGTTTCAAATACAGTAACCGGCAACTTATCCAGCATCCTCCAATCTTAAACCATTTACGGCGTTAGGTGTTAGTAAGTTTTTACTTGATAAAAATGTGTTCCCTTAAAAAGTGAGATTTTTAGTCAAAACAGTGGGAATAGTATTATAAACTAAGTAAGTGTCATAAGCTTTTATTGATGCATAGAATTAGTGAATATTGGTTATATTTAAGGACATCATAGTTATTTTCATGCCGTAGAAAACATTGTGTCAAAATATATCGTTGTACCTCAATTATTGCAGACAGTTTCAGAACTTTCACTTTAATGAGATGATTTGAAATTTTTGCGATAAATTGTATCCTTGATGCTTTCCTGAAGTAATTTTAAAAGTCATTTGCTTTTCCCTTTTATCTAATAATTAACATTGTTTCACAAAATTGATATCTAATACCTCAATATTTCATACGGTTTTTATCATTGTTTTTACCTTTATATTGGATGATTAAAAAGCTGTTGTGTATACCAGGTCATCTTTTTATTCTAACGTACGCTCGAAAACTGGAAATGCTGTGTTTTTAATTTAATCGCGATTTCATTAATGAAGTAATCAATTTGAAATGGTTATATTCACAGATTTTAAGAAATACTCATTCTTCATACATTTGCGTACTTAAGTAAATCATTTTGGTTTCCCTTATCTTACAATATATCTCACCTCCTCACACATTCTCAGAGATTCCCAGATTTGGATTGAACTCTGCATAAAGACGGGAAAGAAGCCTTGATAGCGGTGCGTCCCCTTTACATGCGTGACCCAGTCGTAAGAAGAGTAGAGGAAAGAAAGAAATAAAAGTGGGAGTATGTAGGTGTGTGTGATCCAAGATAGATGGCTCTGCTGGAGGAGGAGGAGCGGGTGCTAGGGAGGCAGGCCCTCTTTGGCGCGGAAGGGTAAAAAGCGATGCGAACGGGGGACACGAAATCGATTGGGACATTTGAAACCATTAGGGTATCCTCGGACTCTCATTCTTCTTCCGTTTTTTCTCTCGATTTCTTCTCCTTCGTGCTGAGGATAAGAGCGAGTGGTCGCCTTGTGCGTCTCTCTTCCGTCGAACGAATCCTTCTCTCTCTACACTGCCCCTCTGAGGCACACTGCGTCTCTCCCACCCACTCCACAGAACACTCTCACTCAATATCACCACCTACCGGGAGTGGTCAATTTTTTACCGCACGGGGTCCCTCAGACTTAGAACCCTCCCCGGCGGCCGGCATAAAAAAAGCAGCTTCGCGAGGCCCTGGCCGCTCTTCTTTCCCGCCCCATCGTCCGATATACCCCTTGGTGGCCTCTTTATCGCCATTTTCCCCAGTCCCCCTCTGCCCCCGCCGTCCCCCCCTCCGCTCACCGCTTCCGCCCGTCCACCCTGTATGCTTCGTCCTTTCGCATCCCTTTCACTGCTCGTCAAAAACACGCAAAGAGGAGGAAAAGGGCACAAACATCGGTGGCCGGCCATCATCCCAGAATCTCCACGCAAGCGCGGACAAGAAAATGAGGAGGAGGCCAAGGAGAGGCTCTTATTCTCTTTCAAATACATACACGTAAATTTATACATACAAACGCGTAAAAGACAGACTTACATGCCCATATGTATTTGATTGTTCCTGCGTGTAGTGTCACAAATTGCTTCCCTTTTTGGTGCGTCCTCTGGGGTCTTGTTGGATCGTCGCGTCGTTTGTTTTTCGGCCGAAAACTTATTGGAATATCATCAGTAAATATCATCTTTTACCATTGTTTTAAATCTCTATACTCCAGTCATATTACAAAGTTAACTATAAGATTATATAACCAATACTTAAATATGATTTTAGCGGAGAACTCATATCTTATCGTGTACATGCATGAGACGAGCAAGCGTTGCCAACTCTGCCATCGAGTCAAGAAATGTTAAACCGGGATTATAAAACAGGGCTCTAATGAGTCGGAAATTAAAATACTCTAGTACTGATCCACTAAATACATTATCTGCTAACGACCCGGGTTTCGTCACATAATGACCTGAAGATGTCTTTATGTGACGAAACCCGGGTCGTAAGCAATAAATCTATTTAGTGGACCATTACTAGAATTTCCGATGTGGAGAGGTTCCACAAAGTCAAGCCTGAAGTTATTAGTCATACTCTAATGATTCTTTCACCCAGTTAGAAGCGGTATGATATTCTTGACGATGCCTGGAATTAATTTCAAAGGGCTCAATTTTATTAGTTAAAACAAATGAGCATCGTCAAACCTCTCATCCAAATGGTGTCGGGACAAAGTAATAGCTCCAAGAGTGAGCACTACCACATCCCTGGATGCAGTACTTCAATCTACGGGTGTGAAATGAAAAAAAGGGTGGTAGTGGGACGCTGGAACCAGGGTCCTGACCAAAGTTTTCCATATATTTGCGTCCTGGGATGAATAAACCATGTATTGGATTTGAAATAAATACTTGCGCAAACAAATTCCCTTAGCCTTGTCTTCATTATATTTCTGCTTTGGTCTTTTAGAGTATGATTTTAAAACTTGCGGTTGGGGGCGTAAAGGTTTATGATGTTGAGGTTCGTGGATTTTACTCTTAAGAAAATTGTTCGCCATAAATGTGCTGTTTAAAACAACCACTTTATTTCAACAATGTACCTTTTACCGGTTCACACAAATTATTATCGTCTTTAAAATTAATAGCGTTTGGCGCAGGTTCTGTGGTCAACTTAAGCACGTTTCAATTTGGCATTACCAACTGCATAGATTGTAACATATGAAACCAGGTGGAGGCTCGAAAAAGTTTGGGAAGTACTGGGATAAAGAATTCCCTGTGCGTCGCAGGTTCCATCTCGCGGAATGCGTGGAAATTTTAGAGCTTCTCTATTTCGCTGAGAGAGGGAGGTCGTGGGGGTGGGTGTGAGGAGAGGAGAGGGAAGGGCATGCGGAAAAGGGCTGGAGCAGTGAGCACGAGGACAATCATCGAGAGATAAACTTGGTGGGTAACTCTAAACTACAACCGCCGTCCCTTTCACCTCCCCCCCCCACTTCAGACTCCGTCCACCCTCCCTCCCTCTAGCCTCCCTCCTCCGCTTCCAACTCCCACGTCGCACCAAGTTCAAACTCCCTTTCGGGCGTTTTCGGATTTCAAGATCGCTCCGACGACTCTCGGCGGCTGCAGAGAGTTCCGGGAACGGCGGAAGTGTCGGCTGCTGCTCGCTTTGGAAACAAGAGAGCGCCGGCGAAGGGATGAAGGCAGTTCCCTCTCGCCCTCTCGTTCATCTCCTCAAATGTAATCATCTCCGCGTATATTTATGCGCCTTCCCTCAAGTTTTCATTCCGGGAAGAACTCGTTTGGAACAGCGAGGTCAAATTAATTTCTATCACGGGGAGGCGCTCCGTTTCCCTCCATCTTTCTGCGAATCGCTCTTCAACCATCGAAAGCGATAATAGAGAATATGTGCTCTATTTCTATCCGTTCCCACCAATTTACAAATTATTGCATTGAACAAGTGGTGTGGCTCCGCGCGCGGCTTCATGTAAATACACCAAGTTTATGTAATTCGCCATGACAAAATCTAACCTGACCTAACCACGTCTTCTGAGCCGCAGAGTGCAATTGAAACATAGCAGTAGATAGGCACAGCCATCAAACATTGCAGGAAGCGAGTAGGCATTCCATCCTCTGACACCCTCCACCATTACAATCCATTTATTTTCTTGAATTATTTGACTCGAGTTTTTATATCCTTGAATACCATAGGAAAAGTAAATGGAAATAAATGAAATGCATTCAGCCGAACCGGGCATTTCAAGTATTACATCAAAATAAGATTTTGGAGGTTTGCTTAAATTACCTACTTGCCATTTAGGGTATTTGAAGTTGCGTAAATTATATGATCATTTTTAGATTATCCAATTGTTGAGATCGTCATTTTATTGCACCCAATTGGAAGTTGAATATCTAATTCCTTGGAATTGAAGTTCAACCATTTGATATTAATATCTGTGCGTCTTTACTTTTACACAATTTTGCATACCCTTTTACGTAAAAATCATTGTAAGCTAAAGGAGCTTTCATATACTCTCATGTGATATCTGTTCACCTAGACAGTTACACTATATTATTATATTAAAGAATCGATGTGTAGGGCAGTTTTACATTTTTCATCAAAAGCTGGGAGATAGTTTCAAAGTACTAAAATTTATGTACCTACTCCTCTAGATTCATTTTGCGAAGGAACTTCAAAATCTCATGCAATCGTCTTACATACCAACACTTTTTCCAACCAGTGGTCAACGGTAGCCAGATCCGGAAAGTCTTATTTTATAAATAAATGTTAACTCTTAGCAGACCTATGGCGCTTCATTATCTGCACTTAATAGCAAAGATATATTAAATAAGAAAACAACATTATTTGAAGAACCTATGTAGAAACAAATTAGTGATTTGAAGTAAAAAGGGTAAAAAAGAGGTAGCTGAACAAAAATACTCATACAGGGGTAATGAGATCGCAACTGCAGCGTAAAAATAGGAATCAAGTGTTAAGTGGCGATGAACTATGTGAAAAACCGTGAAGATAGCCTAAGCTAGATGTTAGTATCTCGTGAAAGACGGCGTTGACTGGCTGTATTGTTATTAGAAGAGAAGAAGGTGGAAACGCTTCTCTTCACACCAGCCATGACACCATCTTAATAATACTGAGTGATGATGAAGACTGGACTAAATAAAAGCTCCACAGAATGTCAGTACCAAATTTCAATCAAAAAATTTATGTATACTACTAGAAACCCGAAGAAGTACCCACCGTGCCACTCACCCGAGTGATGGACCGCACGCTATTTCGTAGATGTTGATGAAGCCAATATACGGGTGGGTGGGAATCGGTCGGGGACTTGGAAGCGGTGCCAATCATGCAGAAAAAGCATCAACCGATTTTATTGGTTTTTGCGCCATGTTTTCCTTATATCACCTCTTATATATCGAAAAAATACCTGGATTTCCATTTTCGATCCAGATAAATTTTAAATTGAAAAAATAAATACGCCTAAACTCAAACTCATAAACCCCACATTTTATTTCCAATACAACCTCAACAATGCTGCGCTATGGCCCATTTTTTTATTTTATAAACATCCGTAACACTTTAGGCATTGGGCTATCAACAGTGCCGTATCTTGCACAAAACGCACAAATAAAATCTATGCCAGTTACGCTCGGGAGACTGCGTATTTATCCCGCCATTTTTATGGGTCCACAGTTTGGGTATAAGTATCAATTCTTTTGGCGATGTTTATAGTTTTTACTGCCAAGCATAATCGTTTTTTTATTTTTATATTAAAGGAAACGTAGTCTCAAAATTGATATCGCGCAAATCTCATGAACTACGTTTACAACAATGTCTACATCTAAATGTTGTGTATGCTCTGCAAATAGAGTAAGTTTTTCAGTACAAGATGATACCAACACACCGCGCAAGTGATATTCCGACCAGCCTCAGTTGGTGAATATTCAAGATAATATATTTATTACCGCGATTAATGTGTGGGGCATTTTCATTCATAAGCTCTAAGTTGAACAAATTCCTCACTACGCTGAGACATTGCAACTCGCCCCTTTGCTTGTTCTGACACCGAAATTTTTTCCCGCTCCCACAATCAAAGACCGTCGTTCTGAAATTGATCCCTTCTATTTCAAATTTTGAGCTTCCGACCCAGACTTCAATCTAAATTCCGAAAGAGAAAATTGTCACTTACAACGACGTCACGCAGGAACTCCACGGTCAGATGACTCTAACCATCCCCCTCTCCTCTTTCTCCTCCTGCGATCCCTTTTCCGAGGACAGAATATCGGCCGAATTGGGGGAATGTGGGGTGCATGTGTATGCGTCCTAGGATAGGGTGAAATAAATCAAAACAAAGATGAAACGAGAACGGTTGAGTTTGGGAGGACACGAAGTGCGTCGAAGGAAGAGAAGTATGTGGGTGGAGAGTGGCGAAAAATGAACCAGCGGTGCTTCCCATCCCGGCCGTTTAATGGGGTTCTCTTTCCAGTGGAATGATTAAGATGGAGAGCGAGCCGTAATTATGTGAAGCCGAGGCTCGGCGATGGCTAAAGGCAGCGGGGAGAGGACAGTTTGTGGCCGGGGGAGAGTTAGCAGGATAGGCGGGAGAATTTTTTAGGGGCGAGCCATGAAAAGGAATACTTGAGTGATGCATGCCAAGCTACCTATCGGAGGAGAATGAAAATAAAAGGAAAAAAAAATTAGCGAAAACATCCAATACAGGCAGGAGCTGTTTTTATTTGCGTATAGCTATGCTCTCAGATGCCCTTTCAAAATGGAAGCAATCTCAGCAGTTACGGATCTCCCTGTTCCGATTAACGTAAAATTGACCATCATTGAGTAGTTGCGTCACAATACTCTCTGAAAATATTGGATCCCCATGTTACAATTACTTCCCATATCTGGAGCTTTATTTGAGTCAATACTACTTTCCATAATATAATTTGACGTCGTCCTCTTCTATAGTCTTTCTCCCTTTTCAAGTTCCCAACAATCTCGTACTATTACTAGAGTTCTCCTCTTTAAGTTCCATCAGTTACCTCTATCTTTGTTACATCCTTTTAAATCTAAGGTGTGAAATATTTAGAAAATGTGCAAAATATTTAGAAAATATGCAGTATCGATGGATACCATCTTTTTTAACTACTTCACGCTAGATAATTTCATATCTGGATGATCTCTTTCTTTTGAATACCCCATTTTCTTAGAATTAATATTCTCTTCCCGGTCACTGCATGCGGACTGTCTAAATATTTCAAGTACGTACTTAAGGAATATTCATCCAAGTTCATACATCGGGTCATACATTCATCAAAATTTTCAGGGATCCGGGTTCGAGTCCCGGTCAAGGCGGATGATTTTTTCTCTGTGGAAATTCGCACATTTGTGCATTGCGGGTGACTCCGTAAAAGTGAAACTCCGTGGCTAGTCCCGGATAGCTTAAAAATTAAAATTTTCTATTATTAGAAATATTTTTATTATGGCATGTCGGCAAAACATCAACCATGCCGCTGGGTGGGTTAAAACTCCCCATCCAACCGATTGTGAAATAACAATCCTGATAATCAAAATATAAATTATCTCACGAAACGAAAAACGGTGGGATCCGGCGCTTATAGTTAAATGCCATTATCAAACGAGAAATCAGGAGAGAGAGATATCACGCTCATTATTGGATACGAAGAAAAACTGCCATTGTTTCCAAAATTTCCTTGATAAAGTCGGTTGGACTCTGAGACCTTCGAGTATCTTTAAACATATCCCATATAAATGATCGGGATAAGGTGTAATGAAGAAGCTAGGTTATATTTGCAAGATGAACTTATTCATGTAACTACTAAAGGGATTTCGCTGCAGACACCAGCAAAATGGAGGATGTTAGTGATAAAAAATGACGCACGAATTGGAGAGCCAAATAAATATAATTTGACTGAAATGGACGAGGTGAAGTGATAATTCAAGTTAGAGCGATCTACCCATGGGCTCGTCTGCTAATACATTGGATGGATAGAATATGAACACCACAGTCGCAAGCTAAATCGTCTAATTACATTCAAAACCGATAGCTGTAACCGAATCAGTTGTAAAAGCAACGCAGGACAAGATATTTATTATTTTCAAAGAAAGAACTTCGAAGGGTTGGAGGATGTAAATTTTATGAATGCACATAAATTGCGCGACGAAATCTTCAATCACTCCAAGTGTGTGAAAAGAAGTTTCTACGTGTCTCCTGGCAATAACATTCATAACCCCTTAGAGCAAACCCTCCGGCAGCATTTCATTTAAGGTGCTCTTATTTAACGAGCTCATTCCATCTGTTAAGGTAGTCCGAGCGAGATAGTTCCCTAGTCATAATAGAGACCGTATTCGAATTATACATTTTAATCTCACCAGCTCTAGGACACATGAGTTAAATATTGCAATATTAGTAATGCAATAATATAGTGTAAATGACAGATATTGTATGTAATTTAATGAAAATTACTAAATAAGTCTTTAACTTAGCGGTGGGTTTGAAACTCCATCAAAACGGAAGGTCTTTTGTGATCCCAAAGAATTTACTGCGAAAACAATATGACTGATGTTCAAAAATTGTTGAGATGATATACAAAATACACGCTGTTAGTTTATTTACGACAACTAAGTGTTATAAATTCCTCATTTTGTAAATAAAGTCTCTCTGGAGTACATACACTTAGCATTTCCCATATAAAAGGGATGGTATTTTTTGGCAAATATCTCCGAAAGTAATGCGGTAAGGGGTTGATTTTTTTATGTAATTAGAAGGGTGATATATATTTCTTTAAAATGAGACCAAATTCATTGGTTTCTAGGTAAAATGATATTTCGCTCTAACTACCTTAACCCGAGTGTCCAATGCCTTGATTGTCTCAGTGAGTCAGCAGTTTAATACCCACGTGCGCATTCATGTTTATTCGCGCAGGCCGTGAGCACTAAACCGCTCAGAGCTGAAACACCGCAAAGTGAAAGAGTAAAGATAGAAAGATTTTATCCTTTTTGTCCCAAGCGCGCTGACCCTGGCACAAATAAACTGAGAGCAACGTTAATTTCCCTGATTATCCCTTTGGATAAATAACGATGGCCGCGCAACCCGTGGAATTCAAAGAAAGGAGGAGAGGGACGAAGCTGAAAAGCGAAAGCAGCAAGGAGAAAAGGGGAGGATGGAATATGAGAGAGGATTGGAGGAGGAGGAGGAGTGGGATAAAGGATTTGGACAAAAATAGGGTCGTTGTGGAGTCGGGAATTGAATGTTTGCTTTATTGTTCCTTTAAAAATTATGTTATTCGAGTTTGAGGCACAATGTATCGAAAATATAATGGCACTTCTATTGCCTTCACTTCAAAGCTTCCTATTTCCTCCATCAATAGACCGAAAACGCTTATTAAATATTTAATTAGTAAGATACTATTATGTTTGATAAATCAATGTTGATAATCACAAAACATCCCGTTATCTCATGACTCATAGTTAATTCATAATATTGGAAAAACTGTCTTAAAAACGGTGCAATCGGCGATTTTTTTTGCTCAGATCACTATATAATTATGTTAATTGTTCAATAAAAATTAAAAGGATGAAACTTATGGTGGGAAATTTCATTTTAGTGCTTTCAATAGCTCTAGCTTCCATGTCAATGGAGGAAATTCAGCCGACTTTGCTGTTTTTTTCTATTAATGAAACTCCAAACTTGCTGCATTTGTTTAAGGTCTCGAAGACTGTGCCATTTTATCGTTCCTAACAAAGGCATGCCAAAAAATTCAATATTCAACAAAAGTGTTTGCTTATAATCAACGGAAAAATAACAGTCTTCAAATTGATGTGGATGAGACAGAAGTTTACATCTCTGTGTTGCGAGATTTCACGCTTTTAACTCGGGTCACAAATTTTGAAACGGACAGTAGTTCGGAGCCTCTTCGGAGTTGCCTGAGTTCAAGTCACGAATATAGGAAGGAGAGGGTTGCTTAAGGGAGAGGGGTACGGGGAGGAGTACAAGGGGGCGGGGCGGCAACCGTCCAGGCGAAAGCCGGAGACTGGATCGGAGCGACGGTGGTTGTTAGAAGGGGGGCTCTGTGTGAGGGAGAGACGAAGGGGTTGGGCTAAACCCGTGGGTTTGGGGGAGTGGGATGAACGGGGGTGGCTGGGGGTGGACGCGAATGCGTGGCGTTGAATAAAAGGATGCTTTTGCCGCCGACGCATATCGGAGCATCCTCCCCGGTTATTACGACTGTGGAAGTTTCTTAATTAACTCCATTTCTCGTCGTCTCCACTCCCTTTCACTATTTCACCCTCTAGTCCTCCCTCGTTCACTTCAACCCACCCCACGACTCCCTATCGTGTGCGCTAACATCAAATCATTCCAACCAACCCCGGCCCATCTTTTGAGTTCCTCTCTATTTCGAATATTTTATTTTTTCTATATATTTGGGTAGGACTGGGAATGAGAGGGTGATGAAAGAATGTGGATAAAATGCTCCATTAATAGAAACATGTCTGAGCAAGTGCAAGAGTATATACAGTGGGCATATGGTAGTGTTTGCAATAAAATCAGAAGAGATAGGGTTTGAAATGGGTGAGTTTTAAAAGAATGTAGGCTGGATGCTTCAGCAATAGACATATATTAATGGAGTGTGCTCCGTTGGTTTGGGCAAGTCAAAATGACGGACGTGAGTCAAACAAGTAAAAATGTGTTGTATGGAAAAGTGATAGGAGTGAGAGGTAAAGTTCGAAATTTATGGGTGAATGTGATAGAAAATACTAAAGAAAAGGAATAACAGGAGTCTGAAAAACTGGAGAGTGTGTATGAAGGAGTGTACAGTAAAAGGGAAAAGAAAGTGGTTTGTAAAGATATAAAGGAAATATGGAGGAAGTAATGAATGGTAGATAGTTTTCTAAGGATAATGGCATTAACTTAATTCTTGGACTTTGCCTCCCCTGAAAGGAAATTGCGAGATGGGTATTAATGCTTGTGTGTCCTCGTTTTTGTCTCATTATCTCGCTCCAATCTCTCATGCCAAATAGTATTGTCACGCAGAGACCAAATTATTTATCACATCAATATTCAAATGCTACTTTTTGCTTTTCATTCTGTTTAAGGGCACACTACCGCGTGCTAGATTTAAGTAACTGCAGAGATAATACCTTTAATTCTACTACCTTTGTTGAGGATACAATTCAAGCTTCGTTCGTAATTTGTTTAGCGGTAGAAAACAAAACGACAAATATGTGAGTGGTAGACTTCTGCATGTTTTTTTTTAAATTCGTCATTCCAACGCATATATCGTGGCAGCAAAACTTACAAGACAAAACACTTGAGCACTGAAACTTACGCGCCTTTTCATCTCGGTAATTTATGATTTCCCTCGTCCTCTTCCTGATTCACAGTTAGAGATCGGCTGCTTCATCTCACGCAGCATTGAAGCTGCTCAAATGACATTCCAAATGGCGGAAATGTTAAAATAATTTAAGAATTTTTTTTACCGAAATAAGACATTTAATTTTCTAAAATGTTATATTCCAATATAAGCATATGATATAGTGTAAAACCAAACAAAAGAGACCTATTAATGATTGTGTGCTTCACATTCATTTTTCATCTCACTACGAATGCTTTTTATATGAGTCATTTACCATTTCGTTTTACCAAGACCTTTTTTAGAACTTTCTTATGTTTGAGAGGTTCATTTATTGTACTTCCTTTAGGAGCAACGATTCTACCTTCGTCCAGTGTTTAATGAGTCCTCATACATATTTACCTCATCATCTATCTCTATTTTCCCAACGTAGATTTCTCTCTCTTGTTTTCCTCTCACTTTACCCGGCCAATGTATTTTTCATATTAAACGCCATCACTTTTTTTCTTTTTAAGCTTTCCAATTCTTCCTCTCCAAGTTATCTTCATCCCAACATTCTGACTTTCTCTCATGCCTGTAAATTCAAACACATCTCCTTTCCCTCGTATTTTCTCCCTGTGTTTATTTACCTGCCCTTCTGCGTTCGTTTCCTTCCATCCGCACAGTATGAAGAGGAGGAAAGCGTGGCTTTCAGCCCACGCATCAAAATATTACGGCCTGGTCAAATGAAACATAACTGCAGTGAACATGCAAATGTATGCCTTGAACGCAAAATTCATGTGTTTCCTTCAACTCCATGGAGAGAGAAGATTTCGCTAAATTCCCTTTTCGCGCGATTGATTGTTTTTAATCAGCAATGATTAATTCTTCTACTGTTAACTTAAATTGCTAAATTTATGTATGCATTAAAAATTTTTAACAGTTAATGTAAGAAAAGAAAAAATAGACTCCTCACCCAAATTATTCCTGTTGCTAATCGTCAATCTCCCATCACCAACACGCTTATGGCTAACTAATGATCGCATATAATTGTGAGTTTACTAAGAAGTTTTAATGTGGAGAAGTTTGTTATGCCCATTATATATAGTTACAGATAGAAGCAGAGCCATTCCATATGTAAATATAATTCATTATTATTACTCGCAAGTGCAAGTAGCACAGTATTTGCTGTGTTACTTTTACCGATTATGATTTTTAATAATTTAAATGGAGGCATTCATTATATTAATTATATGATTATGGTGATATTTATCGATCCATTGATTTTTTCAAGGGCGAAAACCTGTAGTTTCTAATAAATTAATTTCAGTGGGTAGTCGGTTCGTAGATTCAGCAAAAATTTTTGACGCGAGGATACCAAATCGACGCTTTGTTTCTATGCACTGTCCATGTTTGATTGCCATCGGTAGTAGAACAACTCAAACACTAATAACAATTAGGTATAGCAATTTTTTTGAAGTCGGCCTATGTCACATTTCCGTGAAAATTCATTAGAGAAAATACTTTAAAAACATAGTTTTCATCTCAATTTGAATGTTCACCAAAACACCAAAGAGTTTTACGTAAGCGTTTCCCGTTGCATTCCCACTTTGAATACTTTTTGCCGTTTCTCTGTGATTCAAATTCTTTAACTTGACTTGATTTCACGATACAGTGTTGAGTACATTTCGGAATATCTTCCAAATTACTTTTGTCTGTACTCATGTACCTCCGAAAAGGTCTTCAGACTCACATTTAATGCATTTTCTAAACTGTGTATAACAAGTTTACTCTTCACCCTGAAAATTCGCCATTACAAATATAAAACGAAATTTAAAAAAAGATTTTAATCAGATTGCGTCGGATTCGGCCTCGATGCTTTGGGGTTTCCTTTTGACAGAGACGTTGCGTCCGGGAAACAGAAGTAAAACATCTCTCTCGGACGACGATTTCCATATGCGTTCAGCCGGAATGATCGCCTTTTATATATTCCTCCTCCCCTCCTCCTCCCACTCCTCCCTCTCCGCCCTCCCCTCTCGTTCCTTCCCACACTCTTTCTCGCGACCGTTCTATCGATCAAATTCCTCCTTTTATCCCGAGAGAGGACTCCTTCCACTTATCCCACGGAACCCGAATAGGTCCCGGTCAACTTCCCCTCACTACCACCCCTTGACCTCCCCACTTCCCCTTTGGTACCCCTCTCCCGATTCCACGAAACAGTCGCGACAGAGAACCGTGGCGACCACTTATCACGGATATTGTTTCTCCATTCTCGCGTTGGAGTTACCGTTATCCGGTTCACAGGTCATTGTTTCCCGAAGCATTTCGCATACCCACGGCCCTATAATGCGTTGTTATTTTAAGGTAATAATTTATGGGGAAGTTTAGAATAAAAGGGGGATTCACACTCTCCTTTCATGGTAACTTTTTTGCAACGAAATTTTGCACCAAATCATCCGCCCTAATGTATGACTGCTTGAATGAACGATGGTACGCTACAGAGGCTACATCCATTACAAAATTTCCATTATAAGATTAGATATAATGTAAATGCATTTTCAAATTCATGTAATCCTCGTAGAGGTCATCATCCTCGACTGAGTTTAGAGAATCATGGAAAATATCCGTAAATGTGGCTCAATTAATAAAATTTTGGTAGATACATTTAAATCGTACACTATCATAATATCACCGACCTTTAGGTACTCGTAGAATGCTAATCTAAATGTTCACTTTCAAACGAATATTTTATGTCAGGTAGGATATTTACATTCCCCTATTGTATCTACTCCTTCTACGTAAAGAGCAAGGGTGAGGACGTCTCATGTTCACGAGCTAAAACTCACATATCCCTTGCTTTGCTAGCCTTTTACACAGCAGTCAGCATGGTTTCCGTAAGGGCAGGTCTTGTGAAACACAGCTTGCGCTCTTCCTTCATGATATCCTAAAATCAGGTGAATCGAATAAGCAAATCGACGCGATATTTATTGATTTTCAGAAGGCATCTGACAAGGTTACTCACAAAACACTCATTTATAAATTGTATTCATGCGGAGTTAATAAAAAAAATAGTGAATTGGAGAAGTGAGTTTCTCAGTGATCGAAAACAAAAAGTAGTTATTAATGGTTTTAGCTCTGATATGGTCGAAGTCACATCCGATGTTCCTCAAGGAAGCGTGATTGGCCCTCTTTTATTCATTATGTATATCAATGACCTATGTTCTCAAATTAGCAGTAAATTAAGATTATTTGCGGACGATACAGTTATCTGCCATAAAATAAGCGAAGACGAAGACAAGTTCTGTCATCTGACCTTAACAACGGTCACTCATTGTGCCAGGAGTGGGGTTTAGAACTAAATATTAGTAAATGCACCACAGTTCACTTCCTGCAAAAGTCATCACACAAAAGCCATACCTACACCGTGGGTGGAGTAAACATAAAATCTTCAAATACAGGAAAATATCTTGGAATTACCTTAACTTCAGATATATCGTGGGGAACGCCCATGCAAAACATATGCGGCACAGCATTAAAGAAACTAGGTTTTGTTGAGCGTATAATATGATGGTCCTCGTATGAAAAAGTAAAAGAGAAATGCTACTTCGCTCTGGTTAGGCCACACCTCGAATACGCCGTGAGCATTTGGGATCCTGGTCATAAATATTTAACCAAAAAATTAACAAAATACAAAGAAAAGCAGCACGCTTCGTTAAAAATTGTGACAAACGAACATATAGTGTTACACAATTGTTAGAGGGATTAAGATTGGATCCTCTAGAGACTCGGAGGCTGCACGCTAGGCTTAGGCTGCTTGATAAATTCAGAACTGACATTTTTCAGAGCGACACAGAGAATGTTATCATGACGCCTCACTATATTTCTAGGTCTGACAGATTAGATAAAGTAAGAGAAATACTCTGCCGAACAGATAGGCACAAAGACTTGTTCTTTCCGCGCACAATAAGCGACCACAATAGAAACTGACCTCCTCCAAATACACTCTCATAGGCCATGTCACCATTTCACCTCCAAAACTTTTATATCTTTACACGGCTGGTGACCTACCACCCCCTGCCACACGACCAAGCTCGCGGGGTTGTTTGTAGATGTAGATGTACCTTTCACCGCATTCTCTCACCGTCACGTATTCAAGCTTTCTAGACGTATGTCTTTTGTACCAAATCGATTATAACCACTGATTATGTCATCTTCATAATCGTTTCCAAGCACTTCTATCTTCATTCTTTGCAATTCGATCATTTTATTTTCCATCTACATTAGCGATAGTATTATTGTCATATTCAATCTATGGCGGGAAGATATTATAGCAATTAAGTGAAATTTAGTTGCGTCCACCGAGGAACGCTAAAATCCCAAATAAACCATAGGTTTCAATATAACTTTATGAATTTTATTGAGGCAATTTTTTATTGCAGGTTTTCGACATATTTAAAGCTTTAATTGAAAGAATAATCATCCAAGAATAATCAATTCAAAGCACGGCGTCGATATGAAGCTTGTTGTCTAAGGTGGGAATTGCTTGTCAAAATCAATTCGATTCTATCATAGTTCTCATTAAATTCGTTTCAAAACGCCTCTTGGTAAATTGCCACTTCAATTATCTTGGCTTGAGAATCACCAATTTAGCAATAACGTTTCGATAGTGCACCACTATTGATCGCATCATTTTGAACAGAGACGTGTATTTGGAAAAATTTTATATAAAATCGGAAGATTTCTCAATGGCTTTTCCTTTATCTATACCCTCTTCATTTCTCGAAGATTACTTTTAGACTCCATGTAATGTTCTAATAATGTATAACAGTTTCTTACCACAAGGCTAATAAAAAGTTGTATTTGCCATCCACCCAATGGATTTGGTGTATGGCACTCAAAACAATAGCCTGAGCCTGTTTGGTTACTTATTTAGTTTGGAGCCTCAAGATAACATTACACTACAGTTAAGTGTCAATTACACTCAGACAGCTACAGTCTTACATCCTCTATGCCATCTATGTAACTTTTATATGAGATAAAAATATTCACTAGATATCGGGAGTTTTTTTTAAGGATCATCCCACGGTTGAAAAATCAATTTCGTAATTAGTGAGTCTATTTAAAAAAATATATTCTCCATTACTTCCATATTTCATCCGTTTAATTCTCCCTTATTTAGCCTCTGTGTCTATTTCTTTCTAATATTACTTTTTAAATACACTGTAGCATACCTCTGACTAGTGGTTGTTTACCTATAACTGTGCCACATTCCATTAGGCTGAAAGAAATTTGATAGACCGCACTCAATTTCTACAATTTTCTGATGGGGTCATATGTTTTCTCTGCGATATCCATTGTTTTCCGTATTTTATGTCCTGGATTTAGTTTCAAGTTCATGGCGAAGAAGTTTGCGGTTGAAGTTGGCTCGAGGCAAGGAGACTCCGGTCTCCTCTCCTCCTCCTCGGAGCGTCATACTGTCTCCACCCTGCTTCCCTTTCTCGCTCAACCACTCTCAACCTCTCTCCACTCCAGCCGCCACCCCTCTGAACACTTCCATCCCGCATACATCAGATGGAGCCACTTCCTCAACCCTCTCGCTCTGCGAAACTCTACGCACCCCACAAATCAAGGCTACAGTGTTATGAACCGTGTACTTAAAGCGATTAGGAAATGGACATATCTCTGGAAATTTTAAATGCAAAAAAAAGGAATAATTAGTTTCTTTTGACGGAAGAAAAAAACACCTTTCGCCTTATTAATACCGGCAGGCGCGAGTTGTTATAAGAGGTATGTAATTCTGTTGAATGATCAGGTCTGATTGAAATAAAAAAATTCCAGGGCAAGCACTTCCACTTATGAAAAGTTTTGTCATAGTCAGCGGCGTTTAAATAACTACATGAGGAATAGACACCAGTATTCAGAACTCGTTCCAAATGCATTCAACTAATTTGCAAATAAGCAAACAGAGATAGCTATATTGAATTAGTAGACCAAACTCGAATGAAAATAGGCGCGGATGGTCTCCGGAGTGTTTCATATTAGAGAAATGGTCGCTACGTGTTTAGAAAAATATATATGGATCCATCCTCGAGACTGAACATTTATAAAAAAATTGACAGCAGAAAATTCCTGTGCCATTGAAGAAAAACTATTCTACATCCACAGCTACATGATACCCTGCGAGCCGCCGCATGGACGTGTGGCAGGGGGTGTTATGTCACCAGCCGTGTAAAGATGTAAGTTTTTGGGAGGTGAAATGGTGACATGTATTATAGGAGTGTATTAAGAGGAGCTTAGTTTTTATTGTGGTCACTTATTGTGCACTGAAAGAACGAGTTTTTGTACCTATCTGTTCGGCAGTGTATCTCTTTTATTTTATTGCATCTGTCACACCTAGAGTAGTGGTGAGGAGTCATGATAATATTCTCTGTGTCACTCTGAAAAACATCAGATCTGAATTTTTCAAGCAACCTAAGCTTATCGTGTAGCCTTCGAGTCTTTAGGGGCTCCCTCCTTAATCCCTCTAAGAGTTGTGAGACACTATATGTACGCTTGTAGCAGTTTTAAACGAAGCGCGCTGATTTCCTTTGTATTTTATTATTTATTTGTTGTTAAATATATTTGACCAGAGTCCCGAATGCTCGCGGTGTATTCGAGGTGTGGCTTAACCAGAGCGAAGTAGCATCTCTTTTTGACCTTTTCATCCGAGGGCCTTCCCATTATACGCTAAACAAAACCTAGTTTCTTTCACGCTATGCCGCATATGTTTTGTGTTTATAATCCCTACGATATATTAGAAGTTAAGGTAATTCCAAGATATTTTACTGAATCTGAAGATTTTATGTTTACTCCACCCACAATATAGGTATGGCATTTGTACGAAGACTTTTGCAGGAATTGAACCGTGGTGCATTTGCTGATATTAAATTCTAACCCCCACTTCTGGCACCGCGAAAGAACGTTGTTTAGGTCAGATGACAGAGCTTCAAAGTCCGGGTCATCGGTTATCTCCCGGTAGATAACTGTATCGTCTGCAAATAATCTTAATTTACTACTAACTCGAGAACTTGGATCATTAATATAAATAATGAATCACGCTTCCCTGAGTAACACCGGATGTGACTTCGACCGTCTCAGAGTTAAAGCATCAATAAATACTTTTTGTTTTCGATCACTGAGAAAGTCCCTTATCCAGGTCACTATTATTTTATTAACTCCGCATAATTACAATTTATAAATTAGTTTTTTGTGAGGAAGCTTGAGGAATGCCTCCTTGAAACCGAGGAATATCGCGTCGATCTACATACTTGATTCACCCGATTTTAGAATACCATGATGGAAGAGCGCAAGCTGTTTCGCAAGACCTGCCCTTATGAAAGCCGTGCTGACTGTAATGTAAGAAGTTACGATTATCCAGGAATGCCATAATATTGCTAACGACAATGTGTTCGAGGATCTTGCATAAAAGTGATGTTAGCGATATAGGCCGGTAATTTCCTGGGTCACTTCTATTTCATTTTTTTTAAATATCGGAGTGACGTTGACTCTAACGGATGACTCTGAAATGATGAGGAGCAGCATTGTTCACGAGGTTCATGTTTCGTCCCTTTATAAAAGGCATATCTTTGATCAAATCAGGTAGTATATTCTCTCAGAAAGCATGGTGACCTACACTAGTACGTTTTCTTTCTATATGTTTCCTATGATAAGTGTACTATGAAGAGTTTAGGAAAATTAGCTCTAATACGGAAATAAGGCCTTTCCGGATCCATTTCCATTTAATATATTTTCCTCATCTGCGTTTGAGAATGTGCCCTGAAAGTTGATGATGTATGGAATCTTTCGAGTATCGAGTAAACAGGCAGTAGCCCATATACAAAGCAGGAAGTAGATGATAAAGCCAATATTTTTCCCTCTTGGCTGACCTTGCCTCATGTACATGAAGACAGCGACATTGATCAAAAAAGGCTTTTATGAGCACCAATTTTTTGGTTGTTGCGGGCCGTCGAGGAGCTAAAATCCGCACATGCGTGTTGTTGAGCACTCACAAAGTGAACCGCGCTCGCATCAAAGGCACGCCCCCTCGACGACCCCCGCCAACTCCAATCCAAACGTATGGCCTCTCTCTCCCTCATATTTCCCCGGAGATTGGAGAGGGTATATTATGATGTGCGCCCCGACGGCGAAATCCCTGAGTTTGATTCATTTCCCTTTCCTTGAATTCCCCTGTCTCTCTCTCATCTCTCAACCGAGGGGGGGGGGGCAGGTGGGGGTGGGGCAAGGGAAAGGGGCGGTCGAGGGAAGGGGGAAATAAAGGGGGGGGGCATTCAGCGAGACAAGGGAGAGTCAAAAGGTCGCGTTATCCTTTGCTTGAGGACTTGTTTGCGTGTCCAATTCCACTGCTCAGTTTCTCTTGTTCCCTTTTCCTCCTCTCTCTCTCTCTCATTACGCGAACATAAGTTTGTTATGCCAAATTTTCTGCCCGAGGATGGTTGTCCCGGGTTACGCGTCTGCGTTGTGCCATGTGCTGAGTTATTTTTTAAAAAAAGTCAAGCACCGCCACCTGTCCTATTCACGTCCGCTTATTTTATCATGGTTAAAAATATAATTTCATGTTTTTTAGGTTTCAAACAGAATTACATGTCAGCAGTGAGTTTGTAAATAAAAGAATGGCTTATTCCTTCTTACCCTTTCTATATCTTCCACTATTACTGTAGAAAACGATCTCTAAGAAATTGAAAACTATAGCTTATCGTCATTATTGATATTTTAAATAGTGACGACAGAGTTACTTGATAAAAAGCTTCGTTTTTCAAGCATTCATATCGACAATTCATTATGGAAACGTAATATCAGTGTTTCCACTTTTGATGTGAGTAATGTATTTTGATAACGAGTTTCAAAGCGATGAGTTTGACGGTGAAAATCTTTGACAAAGTGTCTTTCCGAGTGGCGCTCGACTCCTTCCCTTTGTAGGACATATTAGGTCAGCGAAATATTTTAGCGATCATTATGAAAAAGGTGACAGCAATGCTTGATTTAAAGTCCAACCTCAGAACCTCAGTGAAATTCAAACTGTTCCCATCAACCATTTCTTGCAGACGGAACTTCTCAGGATTCAACAATGATCATGATGATGAAGTGTAATCCTCTTACACATCCTTTTTCCTCTTTACCTGATCCTCCGACCACCGACCAGACCGGACAGAACCGTCCTCCCAATTTATTTAAACAAAATTGTATCGCCGAGAGATAAGATTACACATTGTAAGATCTTTTTCGTTTTGTGACCTCTCCCTGTTCCCCAAACTCTAAATTGTACTTCCACCCTTCCTCTCTCAGCCAATCCAAATTTTATTCGGCTTTGCGTCCCGTCGCAATGCTTACTCGTTCAAACATCTGCCGATCGCTACCGCTGTAATTCAGTTCTCTCATAAAGCCTCTCCTGATGAAAGTTAAAAAGTATTTCTTTTTCAAAAGTGAAAATATGTGTTCGGAACACCAAACCGAAACTAAGTGACAAAAAAGTAATATCACGCACCTTTAGGAGGAAATAAATTTCCCCTTATATCGCTCATGGTTGGCGTCAAGGAGAAATCATTGTGGCGTTGACAAAATTTTTAGGCGTTTTCTACTTGGTCAGGAATTCATCTGCCAACGTTTTGGATTCGCGGTCATCTGAATTCGTTTTCTGTAGGAAAATCCGAAGAGACTTCAACGGAGTTATCTACCGGGAAAGCACTAAACCTATACTTCGGTCATTATTAGTGTAAATTGAGATCTTTGGAGCACAATACACATTTCAATTGTTTGTTATCGTATCAAGCCGAGCGGTGCAATCGTTACACCATAACCGCCAAAGATTTGCTAGTTTCTTCAAGATCACGTGAGTCTATTCACGTGAACTTGAAAAAACTAGCAGACAATGGTGAACACACCCACTGGACATTCCACAGAGGTCGGAATGACCCGTTTTGCCGATCAAAATTCGATTTTATGAAGTATCGCAGATCTTTTCAAATTCGATTGCAGATTGGAGTACAATACCCAAACTATAATAAAAAATTAGGTCAGTTCATTTTTAAGGTTAACGGTTCTGGGAGATGCTGAGCTCTTCAGATGAACTCTTTCCCCCCTTCTTCTTCTTACACAAACAGTTTGGGGACGATATCAAGGAGTTGGACGATAGCAGCAGATTTTCATTCGTCGCCGCTCTTGATGTTTTCCTAGTGCTATGCTCGCGACATCTCCGTATTTCGAAGTCCGTATTGAGCGAATTCTGAGCCTCCTTATAAAAAAGTACTACTTGTAGCGACAGAGCCGAAATAATGGTGGCACCATGCACCAATATCTTATAAAAACTTGGTAGTTTGCTTTGTTGTTTCGAAAAATTGTTCAATTTTATCTAAGTTTTATATATACGGTCTCCGAATGATGTACGTTTAAATGTGTTTGATATTCAACACATCAGTATTACTCTATTTTTGAGCCAAATTTGTACCCCCAGTGCCTTATCGGCAACGAAAATGTTTTTCATTATTGAATATAGGTTATGGAATACATAATTTTGATTTGATTTATTGTAAAAGAATGTCCAATGAGCCGTTGGCTCTAATAGGACTGTACAATCAGTGAAAGATAGCAAATTATAAGAATCATATTGAATAGAACACAATAAGTACAGGTCAAATTCTCAGAAACAAAAATGTTCTACTGTAAATTTGACTATTTGTATTTTATGTAGAAAGAAGCTCTTGGCCCCAGCCATTTTTGTTTCTATAATATAGATAGATATATCATGTCAATTGATCGCCAAACTTTCCTTTTTTATGCTATTTTGTCAGTTTATTAAAATTGTGGACTGCCACTTCAAATTATCCACCTCACGAATGTTTTTCCGGGAGACGGGGTCCCTCCGACCACTGTGCCTTCTGCCTTCGCGTCAGTTCGCGGCGGGGTCGACTGCTGGCTCGCCACACATCACCTGCACTGTTCCCGCATCATCCCGTGACTAAAGATCCAGGTCAGGCGGCTTCTCGGGTCGTGGAGCCGAAAATACTCGTGTTTGCTCCTTCCGGGAAACATTTGCAGCTCCTATCTCCCGCACGGTCTTGGTTTATTTGCGAAACGCGCGTAATTGATGTGTTCGCCTCCTCCTCTATTCATCTCATGGAAGCCGTGCGCAGTCTGATTACCTGCTATTACTCGTTGACAAATTAATTGGCTCAGTTTTCTTAACGGAGCGAAGAAAAAACGTGAAAGATATACTTTTCGGAATATTGCTCGGAATGATAAATCATCTCAAGTTCTATTACTAGATACACAGCGCTGAATTTATGTTAAGCTTGATTTTCTAGTACTTAACACTGGCAATTCAAAGTTTAAGTTAGGTAAACGTTGTCTCCTGGATTTGGTGGAATTTTTTCCCTGTTGGCTTTACTTTCAAACATTCGTAACAAATTTTATTTGCAACAACTTTCATTTGTAACATACGATTCAGTTTATCGCTAATCAAGCAAAACCTACTTGGATTAATTACCCTAAATGTTTATGGAATCATAAAAATTATCAGCCACAGGGTTAAAACGATGTTTTTTGCGAACACAGTGAGAGAGGAATCTTATATTTTATGGGAATAGGCAAAAGTTAATTCGGCGAATGGACATGATAATTCAAGTGTTATTTTCTCATTTTATTTCTTTCATGGCCTGTCGGATAGTTTGAACTAGATAACCTCTGTCGATATCATGGTATAGGATTGTTCCCAGTCCATTTATAACTAAAAAATTTCTCTTAAAATTAGCGGGGTCCTACTTTAATTGGACTCGATTCGAGAAAGAAAAAGCGAAATACCGTCAACGCAGAAGAATGAGCTACCAGCTCACTGGAGGTTGAGATATGTGTTACTCCTTGGTGGACATTTGATTAGTAAACCACTGTCATTACAAATGAAACACTCCTTTTTGGCTGCGGAAACATTGTTTTATGGTTTTTAGGCACGTAAACTGCACGCAACTTGAAGCTTGGATCTTGAAGGAAAAAATTTTCTCAGAAGTAAAGGGAAGGGATGACTGAGAGGAATGTCGAGAAGTGAGAGGATAGGATTATAGGTATGGGAAAAAGCGCGAAAGGTTAATTAGGAGAATAAAGTCTTCTCAAGTCTGACACGAAATCATGTACTTGGCTATCCACGTGGATGACTGCTTCCGCCATCGTCTGCTGGAAAGGCCATGGATGTGATGGCGGCGGCAGTCATCGGCAGAAATGCCGGCAACCAAATGGCTGATTATGTGGAATACCCGAGCGGAGTTCACCCACAGCCTACGTGGGGAATGAACTAAATTCTGCTTCTGTTAGGTGTTCCTGATGATTGGATCTCGCTTTTTTACTGTTGTACCCGCGAATGGTGCGTCGGAGACAGGATTTCATTTTCTTTAGAATAGAAATTAAAAAATTAGGCAGAGCACCTTTTATCCTTCTAAATCTATGTCCTTCAAACCACGTAAAACTTGTAATACCTGTCTTCTAATAACCGTATCTTAAATTTCGTATCCACCTCAGCTATTTTTATTTCATTTTTATTTGCCGTTCATGTGTTAAGTCATTGGTTACGTACAAATTTGCGTGCGTTACACTCAAGGCGGTTGAAGCGTCAATCGTTGGTCATGGAGAGTACACTTTAATGAGTAGTAGAAAATCTTGATCCTCGGTGTATTTATTTGCGCGTTGTAGCTCATCTTAGATAAAGTAATGGAAATGATTAAATAATAAAATATTTGAAATGTGTCCTTGATAAAAATATGCCATGAATTGTGGTTTCGGTGCAGAATTTGAAATTTAGTGATATTTGTATTGAAAAATGGTTTTATTTCGCATAGTAAATCTGGCGTCACACTTTGATGTGGCAGGAAGGTTAATGATACGGAATGTATTAATTAACTCACTGTAAAAGTAAATCTGAACCAATGCATTGGGGTAATTACGAAATACATGTCAGGTGCTATCGCGCTACGAGATAAAATAGCTTTGAATTATCAAACAAAGCACAAATTAGTGCTTTGCATTTTCACTTTCATCGCTTGGTATCATTGATCATAAAACGTATGCTAAGTTTATCGCAAGTCCGTTCGATAGCAAAAATCGCTCCAACCACCTTTAAGTTTAAAATTAAGTCCAATCGTTAATTTAACTTTAAGTATTTGTGAGATATTTCGCCACTGTTCACTTGACTAACGGGCTGGGCCCTCTCCTTCTCTCCTTTGCCCTTCTCGTCAAGCACCAGCTACACGACGGCCGCCGCTTACGGCAGCAACCCCAACGTGTTCATCCGTCTGGACTCTGCGCGCAACTTCGGCTCCGTCGGCAGGACTTCGTCCGTGGGAACTTACGTCAACGGCGGCGCCGGCAGCGTCTGCAGCGGAAGCTACGCCACCATCGCCAGCTTCCAGAAAGTTCCTCTGGGCGCCGCATCAACGGTCAACACGAACGCGTCCACCAACCGCGCTCCGCCCTCCCCGTCGCCCTATTACTCGACGTCCGTGACGCAGGCGGGGGGCAAGGGCGGGGCTGGGGGCGGCGGCGGAGTCGGCCGGGGGAGCACAGGCGGGACGGCGGACGAGGTGGGCAGCGTGGTGGGCGGCCAGAGCGTGGGTGGACTGAGCAGCTGCGGAACGGCGAGCAACCACGTGTACGCGCGGCCGCACTGCGGCTCACGGGTCTCATACTACGCGTCGTCGCAGATCTCGCAGGTGTCCGGGGTAAGTGTCCTCCCTCGTCTATATTCTGCATAAAAGGCCACGGGTACGTACGCATGATCCAGTCGCTCGGCATATATGCAGATGTGCGCCAATGGATGGCGAGGAAGTTCCCATGCACGCTCTCCACTATCTGTGACGCATGGCGCGGGGGTATGCATTTTTCTAAATGCACATGTCATAGGGGAAGTACCAGTTAAGTAACAATAAAAATAACGTTTATTGCCCCAAAAGAATTAATACAGAAAAAAAGATACAAAGAATACAATATTAAGATATTTAGTGGAGCTTTAGGTAACCTATAAGGCGAACCTGTGTTTTAGGTTACCATCAATTTGAAACACGACCATGTATTCTTATCTACATATAGAAGAAGAAAAAATATATATACCAACATTTCAAAATAATTCTCTTTAACAAGTGTGTTTACAAAAATGAATGTATATAAATTTTTTTATTATAAAAATATATCTTCGATTTTTTCAAAGGTAATAGCCAGTTTTTAACTTTATTTAAAAAAGAAGCAAGATTAGGCCTTGACAACTCCGCCTTCTTCACCAAAAATGTTGTATACAAAGAATATTTTCCATTTAGATAGTATTCATTGTTTATCATAGTTACATATACTGTTTTAATGTCTAATAATAGCCGCACTGCAATTTCTGTCTAATATTTTATTTTATTCATTACAATTGGGTTATTTCGCCAATTTGCTTGCCTGTTTCTGCAGGCATTTCAACTAGTTAAAAAATAAAATAACGTGTGCACACTGTGAATCTCCCTCACCTCGCGAGCTCTTTTTGGCCGAGGAATGAAGTTCATGTAAGAGTGGGATTGCGACAGACGTCTTCTGATTTGAGGATAAAGTGGTTTCCCCGTAAAATGATATATTTATGAAATATTTTTCCGGGAACTTCTAGAGATGGTGATGGGGCTGGAATATTGGATAAGATGTTTTGAAAGGGTAATGAAAGGTGAAGGGATGCTGAAGTCCGTGACAGAGGAAAAGGCAATTGACAGATTGGGAAGGCAAAGAAACAAAATGGCAACTTGGATGGGATGAAGAGGGGTTGGAAATATTCCTACTCTCCTCCGTGTAAATAATCCTTAACCAGTCGGTCACCAGTATGACAGCTCCTCACGCTTGTTGATCAAGTCCTTTTAACAAGATATATCGTGGGGAACACACATACAAAAAATATGCGATACAGCATTAAAGAAACTAGGAATTATCAAGCGTATAAGAGGAAGGTCCGCGGATGAAAAAGTAAAAGAGAGATGCTACTTCGCTCTGGTTAGGCCACACCTCGAATACGCCGCGAGCATTTGGGACCCTAGTCATAAAGATTTAACCAAAAAAGTTTTCAAAATACAAAGAAAAGCAGCACGCTTCGTTAAAAACTGCTACGAATGAACATATAGTGTTACACAACTGTTAGAGGGATTTGAGTGGGAGCCCCTAGAGACCCGAAGGCTGCACGCTAGGCTACGGTTGCTTGATAAATTCAGAACTGATATTTTGCAGAGCGACACAGAGAATGTTATCATGACGCCTCACTACATTTCTAGGTCTAACAGATGCGATAAAATAAGAGAGATACTCTGCCGAACAGATAGGTACTAAAACTCGTTCTTTCTCCGCACAATAATCGACCACAATAAAAACTGAGCTCCTCTAAATACACTCCCATAGTACATGTCACCGTTTTACCACCCAAAATTTTACATCTTTACACGGCTGGTAACCTACTACCCCCGGCCACACGCCCAAGCGGCGCGGGCGGCTCGCGGGGTAGTATGTAGATGTAGATGGAACTGGTCGTGTTCTTTGCCTGCACCGTGGAGCGTCGGAAGGAAACATTAGGGAAGAGCGTAAACTGCGCGCTATACAGGCTACATTAAGCATTAGTTACTGGCCGTCTTGGGGAACGTTTATGTGGGCATCCGTAGGCCAACGGATGCTGTGCACATGCGCATGCTTTGCCCACCTCATGAGACTAGCATAAACAGAGCAAACGAGGCCACTGCACGGGACAAGGTCGTAGACTGTGGTGGGCGGGTCGTCATCCCCTCTGCACCTTGACCCTCCTCCCTCCCACCAGAGCCGTCCTCTCATCAGAGGGCCCTTGGTGCGGCAGCGCTCAAATATCCTCCACCTCGCGCATCGCATAATTGCCTCCTTCATGTGTCCGGGTTTCGACTTCCTCTCTCACTCTCTTTTTACTCGTTGGCTCTAAGAACACTTGACATATTATCTCCACGAATAAAATAATAAATTTGCTCAAGTGGCGATCTTCTTCTCTTCTCTCTATAATGAAATCACCTTTACATCTGATATATCGTGGGGATTACACATGCAAAACATATGTGGCGCAGCAGTAAAGAAACTACGTTTTGTTAAGCGTATAATAGGAAGATCCTCGGATGAAAAAGTGAAAGAGAGATGCTACTTCGCTCTGGTTAGGCCACATCTCCAATACGCCGCGAGCATTTGGGACCCTGGTCAAATAGATTTAACCAAAAAAAATTAATAAAATGCAAAGGAAAGCAGGGTGCTTCGTTAAAAACTGCACGACCGTACATATATTGTCTCACAACTTTTAGAAAGATTAAGGTGGGAGCCCCTAGAGACTCTGAGACTAGACGCTGGGCTTAGGTTGCTTGAGAAATTCAGAACTGATATTTTTCAGAGCGACATAGAGAATATTATCATGACTCCCAACAACATCTCTAGATCTGACAGACGCGATTAAATAAAAGAGATACACTGCCGAACAGATAGGTACAAGAACTCGTTCTTTCCGCGACTAATAAGCGATCACAATAAAAATTTATCTCACTAAATACACTCCTATTATTCATGTCACCATTTCATCTCCAAAAAACTTACACCATTACACTGCTAACACCCCCAGCCACATGTCCACGCGGCGGCTCGCGGGGTATTATGTAGATGTAGATGTAAAGGTTACCCATGTTGCTGCAGCCAGGACTTCCAGCAATCTCTTTTTTCAGCCTTCCTCTTCATTTCATTGTGCGAGGTGCATCCCATTTCCATCGCTAATACTTGAAGGCACTAAGTTCTCGGTCACCCTCTATGTCTCTTGCATTGAATTTTTCCTTCCATAATATTTTGTATGAAGTTGTCGTGCCTGAGTAAGTGTCCGATGAGCTTTGCTTTTCTTGTTTCAATTGTTTCCAAAGTTCTCTTTCTGTATGGACTTCATTTAGTACTTTCTCATTATTTTTTCTGTCGGTCCACCTTTTTCTTGCAATCCTCCTCCAAAACCACATTCCTGCAGCTTCAAGTTTGGTCATTTCACTCTTCTTCAGTGTCCATGTCTCGTATCCATATGTTAGCGCACTCCATACAAAGCTTTTCAGGCATTTCTTCCTAGTGTCAATACTAAAGGAAGTGGCGATAGGGTGTTATAAAAAACCAATGAGGAAGTGGCTAAGGAATTAAAGCGGTAGGGATGAGCAAAATATTCGACTTTTCAATAATTGAAAGGTGACTCCAAAATTATAGCAGAGCTGAAGATAGCTGATTACAAGAAAAAAAAGTCATAACAGCATTAATTCACTCTACATTCAAGTTACCTCTCAGAAAGGCCAAAATCAACATTAGCATAAATTGATCTAACTTTCTGAGCCTCAGTTTCTTCTGAAACGAGTTAGAATACAATACACCCTAATTTTTTGTGCTATTTTAACATTGGTATCATTTGGTGAATCACTAAAATGTGTCGTAGAAATTTTGACATTTATCCCGCGATTCCATCGGCAAACACTGTATAAATAAAGTTTTGATAGCTTTAATGCAATGCACACAGTTTATGCTTGATTATTCTGCCCTTTTAAATACTGCGTGAGCAATAGAATTTATCTGCGAGGAACATTACTTTTTAAATGTGCGTCCATATTACAAGAATCATACTCGGTATTTGTCATAAATCAAACTCATTTAAATTTAACCGGGAAGAATATCTGAATTGAGTCATCATAAGCAGCACTCTTTGTACTCTCATAGAAAGTTATGCACCGACTTTTTCGAGACTAGGATGCCCCCTTGTGAGTTGGGATGTCTAGTTTAGACGTAGTAATTGCCGAAGAGAGCATAAATTTTATTTCGCTTGGAAGACTGAATGGTGTGAGAAATATACATCTGTATTCACATATCTCATTGATTAGCACTCCAGGTAACAGTTGCCTTGATTTTCTCATTAAACTCTGAACAAAAAGATGATTAAACAAAACGAGATATCAAACAAAAAACAAAATATACATGGTGAAACAATTATTCCATATTATAATAATTGCTCATGCACATTGATAAAATTTCATCAGGGATCACGAACGAGAAAAAATTTATTGAGCCACCGAGAAACCAGGAATGTTTTTGGTCAGACTTGAATTATACAAACTGACCAAAATAAGCTAATGAGTTTCAACTAGCTTAAAATTATCGTGTGACTAAGGTCTGTAACCTGAAAACTTAAGACCTTTTGCCAGCTGAGACAGGTAAATATTGACAATTCCCTGATAACCCTGGAATTTCTGAAAATATTGCTTCCTTAAAAGGTTTTAGGTAAATTATAAGCCCTAATTTCTTCGTTGAATTTCCTTTTGATGCCGGAGTAACAAGTAACAGTGGATAGTTGCGTCTTTGACTGGAGCAAAGATGTTAAATCTCTCAATCACGACGTCATTACAATCGTGGTGCGTGGCTGAACATTGCCAATTCAACGACAGCACGCAAGAACCGAGCAAACTCCCGTAATGAAATGGATAGTTTGAAGCAACAACACCCGAAAAAAAACTGTTGGCTTCGATGCACACAATTCAAACTTAGAAAATCGTCAATTTATCGATTCCACGCCATTCCCATTCAGCTTGCGATCATTCAGTAGGTAATTACTGGAAATGCCAAGTATGGGCCTTCGCGGACATTTTTACGATCGTTGCGGCTCGTAGTGGTAGGGGAGAGAAGATGTGAGGCTAACTAACGGCCCGCGTCGGATTTATGCTTCCGATGACTACGCCACGCCTGGTCAACCATGTTCGCCGGTCACCCACGCCCGTTCAATGGCTAGTTTTTTGGGTGGCTGGTTTGTAAATTTGAGATGAAGTCGACAGTCAATTGTTGGATTGCTATTTTATGAGCTTCCTTTCATAGATATGCGATCCCAATAATGTTTTAGACAGCGTTTTTGTTCAAAATCCATCGTTTTACCCACGTCCACCTACGTGGTCCCCAGTGCGGTTCAGTAATAGGAGTTTTTTGAGGACATTTTTGGTAGTTTAAGAGCGAAGAGCGAAAGAGAAGAGAGATAAGTTTTCAAGCAGAAAGAGGCTATGCTGGTGGCAGGGACATATCATTTATATTTTATTGCATTTTGTTCATTGGCTCATTCAGTATGATACTTCAAGAGATAACTGAGCATTTCACCTAACTGCAAATGAGATACGAGTGATGAATTTTCTCACGCATTCATCGTCGGAAAAACAATATTATTATTGTTTTTGCAATTAAACAATATTTACCGCCCTATTTCATTCTCTTCACTAGTGTTCACGTATCACTGCTGCGTCTATTGATGCCATTTTGGCCTGAAATCTCTAATATAAAATTTCCGCGCCATTAGATGAATATTTAGGAAGATCAAATCACTGAATGACGTTTAAACTACGTTTCTTAGCAAGTTTAAACCAAATTCTCAAAGATCTCGTAAAAGTGAACATTGAAAGTCTCTTACGACTAGAGACCTCAGATCCTATTCAGGAAAGCACCTGGAGGAATCTTATCACTCGGACTTGGGAGTGAATATATTTTTATCTCAAAATAAAGGACGTCGCGTGGATACATCGGAGCAATGAAGCTCATCAAAGAGGGAAAGAAGAGAGTCAAGTTGCTACCCTAAATTGAATACGTACACCACTCTCCCACCCTAGATCTCTCGTATTATTTAACCACCTCATGACCTCATCATGAAAAGGTGACACCACACTCTTCCCCACCGCATTCTCGCGCCCATTCCTTCGTTTCCGCCTCCCCAAGACGGTGGGAGGGAAATATCAAATGACCTCAATCAATCTACCATTTTCTTGATCTCTATCTACTCTTCCCCTCTCCTCACTCACTCATCATCAGTTGTCACCAATCCGAAGATCTCTTTGCAGCAGTCCTCCATTCCATTTTCTGCTCCTCAAACTGCTCTCCATTTCCACATCGTTATTTACTTACATACATACCAATCACGCCGTTCCCTTCCGGGTTGGGCAGAGTCACTAAGTTTCACTCATAAATACATCTTTATAGACCTAACTCTGCTTCAAAATTTCCTCCATACTGACCTATCCTTGCAAACGTCTTTTGCTTCATTTACCCCCATACACTGTTTCATACACGCTCTCCTGTTTTTAAGACTCCTAATATTCCTCCTCCTAAGAATTTCCTCAACCAAAACTTTCTCGGCCTACCTCTACCTCTCGCACCATTCATTTCACTCTTATATATCTGTTCCGTTATTCTACTCTCATGCATTCTCTCAACATGGCCAAACCAACAAAGCACACTCCTTTCATATATGTCCATTACTGGAACATCTAACCCACATTCATTTATAACCCACTCATTCCTGACCCTATTTATCCTCCTTTGCCGCAAACACTCCTCAGATAACTCATATCCACGGCGTTTAGTCTACTCTTATGTTCATCCTGACATACTCATGTTTCACTATCATTAACGTCTTAAATAACTTGTTTGATGTGGACATTCTTGCTCTTCCTTTTTAATTCTTCCCATTTATTTCTCACTCCAATGTCATTCTTCTTTGGCTGCCACAAAATGCGCCCAATCTCTTTGTCTCTCTTTCTTCGCAGAGTTTTTACCTTGTTTATTTTATCTCCGCCCCTCCGTAGGACATCTTTTTCAATGTTTTTCTCCGCTCATTCATCATTCTTCGGTAACACCACGTATCCTTACATTTCGATCTCCTTTGCTCTGTGGCAGTTATTGTCCTGGCTTCACATGGTCCAAATATATGTTCTCACAATGTGCTCTTTCCTTCCAGGATAATTTCTCCAGCTGTCGGTAAATACTTATGTCAGAATTCCTTTTTTACTTGGGCTGTTGAACTCAAAATGTCTCTCTTATTTCCTCATCGCTTTCAATTCTCAAAAACTCTGTCCCATTCCATACAAAATAAGTATAAATACCCACGATAAATTTGGGGCATTGTATCTGTTGATGACTATGCAATACGAAGAAACACGTGATGTAATTGAGAAATAAAATTCATTTTTTTTCACTTTAGAAAATACTTTTCCACCACATCCGGCCGGATACGCTTGAATGTGTGCCCGTTGAATGATCTCTACTTTTTTCTTTTTCGTGAATGGCCGTTGACTTTGAGATTTTCATGATTTGGAAATTGCAGTTGAGAATATAAGCATTTCATGTCCTACTTCTCTCTAGCGTCACATCCGGGCATCCAGCGGATGAGAGTTATGGCTGAATTAATAAAACTGAATAAAGTTAAAAATCCCTGTGGCGCAATGGTTAAAATCACATACTTTTTTGATCGCATGAGAATATAGTTTTCTGTGATTAATTAATATTTTCAGTTGAACACTCATATATTTTTTGAGTCTATGTTAGCTTTTAAAATTCACTAGCGCGGATGTATAAAAAATATTCATGAGCAACACCTTAATTTAGCGGTTTTGGGAGTTCGACGATTATTATTACGGCGACTTATATTCTCAACTTAACTTTTAGTGCCAAGAATGTTAGATGGGTTATTTGCTTGAAGCTCAAAAAATTTCTTTTCTTCGATGTGTTGTTATCCGATTATGTTATAAACATTACTTGAAACCTAATAACTCTATAGTTAAATGTCAGTGTTATTGCCAGTACTTTGTGCTAACTCCTATCCAGACTAACCTTGTGGCTGTAGGTACCAATGCCTGCCAATGCCAGACTATACGAAAGATATCTATGGATTTTTATTTTTATACCAGTTTAGTAACCTGTACATTGAAAGTCACCATTAGCTTGAAAATACTCTGATTTGGAAAATTAACCACTGTTCCGGTCACAGTAAGCCCAAGTTCTTTCTTTACAAAAGTCCATCGATGCAGAGTCCACTCGGCCTCCTACACAAATCCACATCCAAACCAAATTTTAGGAATTGATTGGCAATCTCCAGTTCCCTTGGTTCTCTGGAAGTAGTTGGTTGGGCAGATAAATTTCCAGCACTCCCGTTGGTGCTAATACTACGCGTCTACTCAGCAGGAAATTTTACTCAGAGTGAGAAGACCGCGGGAACTTCTTTAATGGGGAATTTTTATTTCAAAGTAAATTCCTCACTGTTGAGAAAACTCTTTTGTTGGCTTCTGATAGCGATTCTAAATATGAAACATTTCGCTGAATAAGTTAACTAGCGTCAACTAGAGTTGTCAGTGTTCTAAAAGTTTTGAAAGGTCAGAGTAAACTTCTGGGAAAATTACTTTTGCTGGAGACATGTTGTAACCTACATTTCTACTTTCTGATTACACTTGAATTTTATTCGAAATCGTTTTAAGTTGCAGCTTTTATAGGTAAGTAAAATACTTTAAGATTCGTTGAAATCAATAAAGCTCATTAACGGCTCATCATTCATTTCCAGTGAGAATGTGAAAGAGTATTTTAAAGTCGTGAGCATGATACCAAGAGTAAAAAGGAGGAAAATGGTGGAACGGTACAAAAACAGCTTTCTATGCATGACTTCTTCCTCTCCCAGAGATCATCGAACCTTCGAAGGTGTTCTCCGAGTAACTGCACTCTTTTATTCTCGTCCCATTTTTTGACGATTGACGAAGGCGACTGCTTCCACTGTGATTAGTTTTCACCTCCATTGGTCACTATGAATTTTTCCTCCCCTTCTCTTTCTATATTTTCTACCCTATTGTTCCCCCATACGCATTTCCTCAAAGCTGCCTTCTCCCTGAGTTGCAAATGTCTATAAATTATTTCGAAACCTAGAACAGTCGAAAATTTTCAAGCAAAAAAATCATTTACTTACCTCATCATCAAGTCACCGTTTATTCTTTGGTACGGGTGGAGTGGTCACGCCGTGGGAAACGTACAAGGCTGCTTCCTTCATTGTTACAACTCACTCATCAAGGATTTACGTTACGGTCATTTTTTGTCGCCGTCGTTCTGGATACAGTTTGTGCGGTTATTTTTATCGTTAGCACAGCAATCTCTCCGTAGTATTGCATCATTGCGACCGGGGAAAATAAAAAGGGCTGAACAATGGATAATCCAGCACAGCTCTGTTTGGACTGCTCGTTTCTATACCGAGAAATTTTATCTCACCTTAATTGGAAAAGTTATCGCATTGCTTAATAAAGGACACGGTTTTTCAAAGGCGATTTCCCGCGCCCTTTCTCTTTATTTTTAGCATATTTTATTTTCGTCGGATATATCTCGCACTGCGTATTTAATTTCTATCTCCCGTGATTGAGATTGCTTTAATAGCCAGAAAAAAGATGTATGAATTTTAATTCTTGACTAAGACTAAAATCCCTTCTATAGTCTTACATCTCGTCGGCTAGTAAATTAATTTACATTTTGAGTCAACTATGAATTCCCGAAAAGTGGCGTATTATCATTGCTCAAGATGAAAATTTTACATTTTGTTCATTTCAAAATTAGTGACAACCGCCAGTTATAATTACATCAGCCAGCAAGGTTATTTATAGAATGTTTATATAATATTTTCAACAGTAACTTTATTACCCACAATTTAGGTAAATAAAAAAGTCAATTTCATTTTGAAGTTCAAGTCACAGTAGTTTTTTGAAATGTCACGCTGATTGAATAAATTGAACTCTGTCAGATAGGGGACTTTATTATTGGCCGTATAGGCTATAAGAAGTTGTGGGCTAAAATATACAAAGATAAATGCTTTAACTAAGCGTGCAGACTGAATGTGCACGTCTATTGCACATTTTTCCTCGACTACTTAGCTTTTAAATGAGAGATGTAATATTCCCTCAACAAAACAAATATATATATATATATATAAGCCTAAGGCTTAAGTTTTATTTGTAATGAATAAATAATCAATGACTGATACTAAGACTGTCAATAAATGACTGATTCTAAGATGAGTATGAGAGGAATGGAAGCTTAAGTTTCTGCTTTGAATCAGAATACTAAGGCAAATAGCGTAATGTTTCCTATTTTTTAATTTTTATTTGAAGGTATGAGAGATGTTTGCGGTGAATAGGTCGGTGGAGGGTTGGATATGTGAGTATGCAAATTCTATCTTGCACCTGTGACCCCGTGTTGCTGTCTCTGAGCCAAGAGATGCTAAGTGACTTCCGTGAAGTCATTGAAAGAATTGAATGAAGGTTAATGGTGTGAAACACCGAAGTAGAGTAAAGAAAAAGATTTTTTTCTCGTGTTAATTCCTTCTGGAGTAGTGATAGCATTGCAAGACAATTGAAACCTAGGTTGGTTTAAGTGTGGACTTTAATAAGAGATTTTTCTTTTTCGTCATTCCTGCGGTAAACTTTCAAAAAGTCACGCCTTCATCCAAGTTTATGGAGTAGTGATATTGAAAAGTAAGAATGGATGAAAAATGGGGATGACTGGAGATATTATCGAATATAAGGATGATTTTATGTGTCTTACCCGAACTTTTGTGAAGTATGAAAGGATATATGAAAGAAAGCCATGAGTATTATGTGAAGTACAAGTTTTAGTAAATCTTTATTTTGGGAATCAAAATCGAAGTGTACCAAAGTGTTCTCCATCCCACTTTAATGCATTGTAGTGAAACTTGCAGAAACCAAAGTAATAATAAAAGTATGCAAAATGCATTTGTTATTGGGCAACTGAGTAGTGTTTGCGGTAAAAGTGGACGGGGTAGGGTTACGAATGAGATGATCATGACAGAATTTGGAATCAATTCTCCGGTACTGGAAAAACATCTAATTATTGTGCTTTGTTGTTTTATTCGCGCTGAGAGAATGAATGAGAGTGGAATAGCTAAAAAGATATCGAGTAGTGCATTGTACGAGAGGAATGCTTAGACCTAGGACTGGTAGGGAGAATGGGTGGGAGAGATTCTAATGAGGATAATATTAGGAGTTGGGTAAATGAGAGCGTGTTTAATAGTACATGAATATTACTAAAGAAAAACACTTGGCCAAAGATAAGACACTAGGGAAGACATTATTAAAAGAGATATAAAATTCGAAGGTTCTTGCGAAATTGTGAGGAACTTATGCATGATGCATAAATGAAAAACTTTGCAGTTTTCCACAGTATAAATTTTACTACTACCCAGGTTTCGATACATCATCATCACGTCAATGATGATGTAAAAACATCGAGAACATCGACCTGATGATAATTTAAAAACATCGAAACCTGGGTCGAAGTAAAATTTATATTGTGGAAAATTGCAAAGTTTTTCATTTATGCATTATTAAAAGAGAGGCCGTATTGTAGGCCTAGCTCCAACTATTAACTTCTCAAGGCTGTGCCTGCTCCCAAGATGATCGGCTTAATGTATATGTATGCATGTATGTTTGTATACATATATATATATATATTTGTATGTATGTTTGCCATATGATGATTCTCTTGATATTCTCTCTGGCCATAATACGTAAAAGAGATATTTTTGATGAGGAATACTAGTTCTCAAGTTTTAGACCGATCCATTTGCAGGCTGTCACCAGCGTGTTGAAGGCTGAATCAGCCATCGTCATAATTGCGACAGACTCAGACTTCGAATCATAGGTGACAACCAACAAGTAGACGGAATGGGGATGGATGAGGTAACTCTTTCCACCCTGATTTGCTGTGAAAATCGACGAATCATCATTATGGTTTCTCATGGCTAAATTAAAGCTTTTAATTCAGATGAAGCCCGTAATTATTCTGCCGCAAGACGATTCCCTAAATTTCTCTTAATAAGAATGTTAATTTCCAAGACACATCCTCTAATTTAATACGGAAGAATAACCCCCTAGGTTAATGCGATATAATAGTACGATAGACCCACCTCTTTCGTAGCCTGAACACCGTACTTGTCTCCATAGAGGCACTTGGGTTGAACTTGTGAAGTTAAAAATTCACTGACAAGTTAGCGTTCTTTGGAGTTTTCCAAGCCGCCTACGTGATTTGACGTTAAGCAATTTCCCCGAGCGCAATTTAGAAAGACTGGAGAATCGATATACTGGGGATCCGACGAGAAAGAGGGCCTGGGAAGTAGGTTAATGGCAATGGGGAAGCCCTCGTCAGTGAATATGAGAATGAGCAGGGTCAAGATGAAGCTATCCGAGGAATCGAAGAACCCAAAAGTGCGAGAGGGTTTTGGGAGTGACGGGAATCAAATGCGAGAAGAATTCTCCGGTTAACTTAGGAAAAATTAAGAAGGGTGTGAGGGTTCCTCGAGCTGCCGAGGAATATTTTCCTTCCTGAGAGGTAAAATGGGGATAATGAACTTCTGCACAGCCACTCCACGGAACTTTGACGAGAAATTCCGAAAAAATATAAAAAAACGAAAATAATGGAGACAGGGGCGGCATCAAGTGCGAGAAAAGAGAGAGTGGTTGAAAGAGGAAAAAAATGGAGCATTTATTTCAGAGGCGCAAGGAAGGGAATTGCCAAAAAGGCACTGCATTATAAACGGGAATTGTTGCGGAACTCTCCCCTCAGCAGCCAGCTTGCTGTTCTTTCCCACTTTCACTTAAAGCGGAATTTCTCAGTATGGTAGTGTTCGTTGAAATATTAAATCCACTCCGGTGGAACAATGTGTAATTGGAAAATATTTGAAGATGCAGAATAAGTCACAAACCTAGTGGAGGGAACACAGCTGTTTTTCCTACCACGTATGAATATCAATTAACGCCCGTCGGCTTTTCCTTTTGATCGTAGGTCCACATATCGCCTCAGTAAGAGGAGATTAATGGCATTTGGCTCATTGAAATTTTTGTTTCGTGTTTGGTGGCTAGGATGAAATATTATTGCTTTACGGAAACCTTTATATTCGTGAGCTCGTAGAAAAATGTTAGCTTTGTATGCAATCATAGCGTATTTTTCACTTGCTCTCCATGAATGTACATAATTACTCTTTTCTCCATAGGATAATGTCTAATCTCCCTGGTCATAAGCTTTTTTTAAGGGTGGAACTTAGGCAAAGGGGAGCGATTTATTCAAACTCATTGAGGATAAACTCTACCTCATGGCCAGATTCATTGAAAAATGTATTGCACAACTTTCGCATTGCAATAAAATATCAGTTTTTTATATTTTATTTCCACTTCCAAAAAGACAGGATTTCAAATTCTAAGGTATGTGTTAATGTCTGGCCTAATGAACTCAATTTTCAGCGAGCAAAATGCCAGAAATCTTTAGGCTTCCTCGGGAAAATTTTCACTCGTTGCTTTTCAACTAGTAATTCTCTTGAGAGGGCCAGGTGTGGAGTGAAAGGAACTCGAGGATGGAAGAGATGATAATGGAAATCTCCAGGTTGGATGAGTGGGGTGAGTGTTGTAGCTCCCAACCGCCGCTCCCTAAATTCCCCGCTCGCTAAAAGTGGGTTGGAAAGAACGGGGTGTTTGAAGAAAATTTTTTTCTCAAAAAAATCTTACCCTCATGCTGAAAATTCAATGAGGATTACATAAGATGCAAGTTTTTCCGGAATACAAAGCATAGATATGTTGTAGAATTAAAAATGAAATGGATAAAATAGCGAAGATACCAACGGAGCGGGATAGGCTTTGTGATGTCATTTACCCGTATTCAAGGCGGCAGGCCCCGCGGACGTGTAGCGTAAATGCAGCTCTAACGGCAAGGAATATCTAGGTATGAGAGTTAAAGACGTCACAAATCATTTGAGGGTGGCAATATTGAAACTCATCAATAAGCAGGTGAGAATAACGCAAATGAAACCCGGTTGAAATTCTAGCGCAACTTTTCGAGTTCTGGACATAACGTTGTTTCTGATGCTGACGGCTGAAAAAATTGCACAAGCTTCCCAATAGACTATTTGAATAGGGGCGAGGGAAGAAGACGCAATTGGCAGCGGAATCGTTTACATCACTTCACGCACTCTGGTGTCTTTCAAGGATCTCTGTTTCGAAGAGTGAAACTATTTTCCTCATCGAATCATCAAAATTGACCAGTAGTCAGTCACAAATTGCTTACTCGAGATGTTGTAATATTCAATTAGGAATGCTTTCCAAATCTGATTCTGATACCTTTTTCATCGATTTAGTTTACTTTGCAATACGCTTATTTAACGAGTAACCTTTTTTGGGTGCGGTGGTCATAATATGGAATTCATAGTGACATCATTTTAACTGAAATGATAGAAACTTGGGCAAGGCATGAGAAAAAACTGTGTAAGAAACTTTCAGTCGGTACCTAGCAATTCTTGGAGAGGTTTAATTAGTAAATTGTGTACCTGTTAGCTTCATTATCGCCAAAAATTAGCATTATATCCCTTATAGTTTAGTTAAGGTTTATTAAATTCACGATCCCTCAGATGTTATGTTCCTTGGAGCTCTATGCAGGAGCGGTAACCAAGGGTCAAGAAGTGCACATTTTTATTTTATTTTTAATTTGATATTTGTTTATTAAATCGAATAAAATTCTTGGCCAAAATTTCAAATGAGTATTTATCTTTATGAGTTGGAAATCATATTACTGATAATAATTTTAATTATGCTGTAATTATGCATAAACATTGTATATTGTCTTTTAACAATGTTTTGACTAGAGTTTTGGAAGTAAGCTCCAAAATTTGGAGTTTAGTACATTGTGATATTTTTCAAATATTGAACTCGGCGTGTTATCAATTTACGCGTAACAATAATTAAATTTGTAATTTAGCGTTTAGAAAAAAATATAAACTCATCTAGTCGAATTAATACGATATATCTCCGATGCCATTAGGATACCTGTTAAAACAGCATTGAATTGCCAAGAAAAATCAAATTGATATGTTGCAATTGTTTCACTTTATCTGGAATTATCAGTTATAATAATACATGCTCGTAGGTTCACAGAACTCTGTGCATCGACTAAATTTGCTCCAATCACCCTAAAATTATCATTTGAAACTACGAGACCGCTCTCCCACTTACCCTCGCATCCCAATATGCGAATAGTCGATGGATTTAGAGCAGGGTTACCCATCCAGGGGTGCAACAGGGCATTGCAGGGGATGCGAGATAAAACTTCATTTTTTACATAAGGGTACTTTTTTGTTGGAAATATGCAATTTTATTATCCTTGTTATATTTTTCTTTTCCGCATGTTTTATTTTGTTTGTATTTTATCAAAAATTGACTGTACATTATTCCAAAAAATAGACAGAACTTGAATTTTGACTACCGATGTCTCTGCAGAATCGAACTTCTCTTTCAACTGCATCGCAATTTCTGTGCTAGTGATATCAAAAACCCCAGAGCCATAATGGTTGCTCTCTTTTTCGTTGTTAATTTTTTTCAGATGACTCCCTAAACGTTGTCTAAAATTTTTCCGACTTCTCCTTCTGATACTTTTTAGAGCGACAAAGTTCCTTCACCTTAACTCGGGAATTTCCTTAAGTTACTATACTCCGATTGAGACTCCTTCCTGCTTCCGATCCCTTTCTAATGACCGCGCCTGCTAATATTTTTCTGCATTCACCCCTTCCCTCCTTACATTTTCATCTCATATTTCCCATCTCCCTAATCTCTCACGTCCCCTTGTTCTCTCCTCTCCTTGTTTCCAATGATTTTGGTTTTCCCGTCTGTACTCCCCTACCTTCTTTCCAATACCCACCTCTCCTTTCGACCATATAAATGTGATATCGGACTGTACTACTCTTGTTACTGCGGCTGTTTACTGTTTCCAACATTCCCTGCTTTCATTTTTGAAAAAAATGAGATAGATCGGGCAAAAATTAGAAACTTTTCTGATGGATTCACTGCTCAATATATTCATAGATTTTATGTCCTCAACCTCGTCTATCATCAGGAGGATTTTAATTTAGTAGCTGAGTGGCATTACTTCGCAACGTCTATAAATGTATGTTCTTTCATATGTATAATTTTTCACTCGATAGTTGTACTAATGTAAGTTAACCTTTCCTAATAGTTCAAGTTGCATGCATTACTCATAGGAACAAACTGGAGGCAGTGACCAATAGAAAGCTTTGAGAGAGATATTTTGAATTTTTCCCATCCAAATAAAATTCATGCATTAAACTTCAAATTTTATACACTCACTGTAATTAAGGATATAAGAATTTTTTATCTCCCATGAGTAATGCATTATTGAGACAAGATTAAGACAAATTATGGTGTAATTTATTTTCATCATCGGTGATGAGATCGTTCTTCAGGAGACATCATTGTCCCGTTTTTTGTTTAAATATTTCAAAAGTTATTATTTTTAAGGAATTGCTCGATATTTTTTACTCAATTGTGTAATTAAATTTAGTGATTTAAGCTGAAAAATGCAAAAATAGAAGCAAAAGCAATGCAAATGTTGAATAACTCCGTCAATTGCAATGGAGAAAATTTTAAAACTATTTTTCTCTCTTAAATAGAAGAACTTCCTCTGATAGTTTTTATATTATATGCATAATAAAACAAGGTATGTCACGTAAAAAAATGAGCTCGAAAAAACGTGACTTACGTAAAACATTTAAACAATAAAATGTTCCTTGCTAAAAAATTCTGTATAGTTTCCTTATAAATACTTCTACATAATTTCCTAAAACGTTCTGTAAATATTCCTTAAAGTGTTGAAACGCCATATTACGGAATTCCCTACGACGTTCTGCAAAATACCTTATGATGTTCTGCAGAATACCTTAGGACGTTCTGCAGAATTCCCCACGTCGTTCTGCAGAGTTTCCGTATTTCCGTATATTTCCGTAGAGTTGCTGAAGTTCTACAGAATAGATAGTTATGAGTTATTTTTCTTTGCATAAAATAACTCCACAGAATTTATGTTCTGTAGAGTCAGGCTCTCATGTTCCGTATAGATCCTTAGAAAAAGAACTAGTTCTGAAGAAAAAGAGTCAATTTCTGTAGAATTGCTTAGGTACAGAACAGCATCTAAGTAATTTGTAGCAGGGTTTATTTTTTAAATTTTTAAATAAATTACAATTTAATTGCAGTTTTTCATTCAAATTTGGTTTGATCAAATCTTATAGTTTTAAAAAAAAGCTATTAAACGTTTTTTTACGTCGATCTTTCCCTGAGATATGTGATTACGAAAATCTACTGGCAGTGAAAATCGGCATTCTGAAAAACAGCTGTTATTCAGCAGTTTTTTTAATTTTCGCAAAACGCTCGAAATGGTATTCATTATTTTACTATCAGGGGAATCCATTACTAGGGGAATCCATAACTAGGAGAATCCTCAAATTTTTGTCACAATCTGAGAGGTGAAGGTCAACTTTGGTCCGAAGTGGCGTAGAATGATAATATTGATGAAATCACTCCATCATTCTGGAAATCAATGTTAACGGTCTCAAGAATACCCTAATCCGCAAAGTATTATCTCCATTGAACTAAAGAGCAGTAATCTGAGGAGAATAAGTGGAAAGTACCAGGTTTTACCCCTCGGCGTCACCGCATGATCTTGACTTCATCGTGATCATCGGTGCGTGGAAGCAGAAACGAGAGACAAGGCAACAGGAATAATGAATGAATAATGCTTTAATTATAGCGACAAAGAACGCTAGTCCACTCTTGGTGTAGGAAGTCGATTCCTTTGAGTTGAGGAGGTGAGTGTGTGACATCCTTACTTTTCGGGACAAATTAGCCAAATTATTCCAATTGAAAAACAAAAACCGGGATCAGTTTGATGTTCGAATCTCTTAGAGCAGGATATCATTAATGGAATCACCTTATTCTTCGATGATAATAATTCACACGGTTCTAGTTCTCCAATCATTCCACTCGAAAGTCATTCGTTATGGGTGCAGTAACTCATTTCGCGAACTCTTCCGCTCAGATAGGAGAAAATCGATTTTCAACTCCGCAAGAGATTCGTTCAGAGCACGAACGTGCTCATGGTAGGCGTTTAATTATAAACCGATAAGCTATTACTTTTCGCTAATTTTCCGCGCTTGAGAGGATGAAGGATACTTACTTGGAGGATGCAAATGTTTTATCTTCTATCAATTCGCGACTTTGCCAGCTAGCTTCAACGTTGGAACACAACTCTTTTCACTCTATATTTGCCTTCTACCTGCCAAATGTTGTGTCATGCTCTATCATAAAATAAGTATCGCTTCATTTTTATATTTCAATAGTGTCTACTTTAGTTTATTGGTTAATGATTCATTATTGATCATTCTTCCCCCTTACTCTCGATCAGAAAAAATAAGCAAAATAGTAATATATTTATGAGATCAATTACCTAAGTAATGTAATTATAAAGAAGTCCATTGCTATAAAAATCCAATACTTTAAATGTGCTGTTATATTTTGCTTCTTAAGATCAGTTAATTTTATCGTCGCCTGGTTTTCTCTTTCAATTAGTCTTATTGTTATGAAATGCATAGTTTAATGCCTAAATGTATTAGTTAGTAGCATTCGTTACCAACATGAAAGGATCCTTCGGATATCAAGTAGCAAAATGAAAGAGAGAGTGAACTTTAGAGATAGGCATTCTTTTCATTTCCCTACGTATGGAGTGGATAGAAGAGTATTCGGTGTGAAAGAAAAAGATCAACGATACATTCCCGACGCTGAGCGGTCCATTAACTAAAAGTCACAGTTGCTATTGCTCTTCAACTGTCAGGTGGATTATTCCGGATTAACGTGGTGAGTGACAATGCACATGACCGCAAGGAACTCTCTCATGACACCATTCGCTTGATTGGAATCGACGCCTCTCCGCCTCTTGAACGTCTGAGCACCTCCCAACAATAGCGCCTGCCACCGACCGGGGAATTTCGGAGACGGCTAGACGAAGCTGGGAACTCCCGAGTGTGATTTTCGTTCGAAAGCTAGACGGAGTCGATTTTTATCGCGTCACACGTCGGCCATTCAGCACGTTCGCCTGCTCGAGAGAGGCGATCCATCCAGGGCCCACTACTGGTGGCGCTGTCATCGCGGCGCAACCGACGGGAGTTGGTGGAATTGAAAGGGGTTGGGGGAGTTGGGTCACTGAGGGGGAAAAGGCTGGGCCGACACCTGTCTCCATCACGTCTCCTCCTACTCACGGGCCGAGGGTGTCGGGTCGGGGTTTAGGATAAAGCTCCCTTCTTGACTTTCCTCTGCGTGCATCCTAGGGTTGGAATAAACGGTGAAAGTATTAGCTAAGTATTTTATCAAAAGAAAGCAAAATATTTTCATCTTAGAAAAATCTTTGTTAATAGCGTTTATATATTTGGAAAATCTACACCAACTCTCGGGAACCCTTTATTTTTCTGATTTAGTTTTCAATTGCTGTTATCGCACATTTCCACGCCTGTGAATTTCAGGCTGAATTAGTGGTTGCAGAACAGAAAGTTATAATTATTGCATCAATCTTTGATTATGCTTCATCTCTGATTATAAGTCTTCAATCGATGGCTTCAGGCTTCACAAGGAAACAGAACCATTTTACTATGAAATTCGGGTCGTGTCATAATGAACTGTAATTAAAGAAAACACAATATTTTGTTTCTAATTCTGTTAGAGCCAACTATAAACAATATTTTACTACCAATGCACAAACATGTTTTAAGGCTTTTAATCCTCATAAAGCTTTTTCTGAGAAATGGCTGTTCATTGCCATGATACATGATGGCGAAGCTCCCAGCACTTACAATTATCCTCATGAGACTTATGCTCCTGGGGTTGATTTAAAATCGCAATTCTTTTTCTCAGGATTGCTACATATTGGAAAAAGAAGAGCAATGATGCAGGTGGGAATCGGAGAAAGCTCTTTTGTCGAGAGACTGGTGGAAAGGGTGGAGGACTAGGTATGAAGTTTCGCATCGTGGTGGTGACACGCAGGAGTGAGAAGACAACTCATTCAAACCATGCGCTTTTTCATGTTTTTTTATTTGAGCGAAGGACAAGAAAAAGTGTGAATCATAATGCTAGGGAAACATGAAGCGCGCTTTTCTATTGGATGCTCTTTACATGGATTTCAGGCTTCATCGAAATTTAGACGTTTCTCCACTTTGGACTTTTGAGGGCTTTATAGAAACGGGTTTGAAAGACAGTTGGATGTCATATATGATGTCAAATAAGCAGTCATAAGCATGTGATTATTGTCATAGTGGTTAAGTATAAAGCCAAACACATGAAATACAGTGACGTGTTCTCTCTTTTGACGAATTTTGAGGCAACACTGAACAACTTGTGTCCACGAATTTCTTAAAAATCCACAGGGAAAAAGGACGCCTCGAAGCCTTTCCTGGCTAAGGTACTCGGCGCGATATCACGAGATTCGGGATCTGAGTCAGTAATAAAAGTGGATTTTTGTCAAGGAGGATGATAATTCTTTTTTCAAGGTGAATTATATTTTGTCGAGGTGACCGAAATTTCTTCTGAGAAATTTCGCTCTGGTGTGCACTCCCGGTGGACTCCTTAACGGTGATTAACGTGACTAGCCCCGGTATCCTCAGAATTCGACATTTAGAAGTGAAAGAAGATAGCAGACGATTAATCGTGCTGGATTTTCCGGTATAACAGTAAAGGAGATAAATATGAAGTGCAACAAGCGCCGTAATTATCAACTCTGGTCGCGAATCCTGGAATTTGCAAGACAACGTCCTCAACTCAGTTCCCGTTGCCTTCATCAGTATTCCTTCCCTTCGTAGCTCTTCACTTTAATATGCAGCATCTAAACCGAGAGTACATCCGTGAATTCCATGGTGGGATCGCGAATATACCCTTTAGGTCCCACGGATCTTATTTCTTTTTAGGTGACTAGCTTTTCGCCTCTCAAATAGCAGCATCACGATATTTTGTCCTTGATCATCGATTTTATGAGAAAAATCACCGAATCTAACGAAATATTTCTAGAAACAATGATTCTCATTTCACAAAATTATAGCACCCCTGCATAAAATATTTATTCTATGACGTCAATTTTATATAGCTAGTAATGGTTCTTTAAAAACTAAGCGATCATTTTCCATGGAAAAATGTAATTTAAGCATTTTGTTCACTATGAAGCTCTTTCTAGGAAGACCCAATATAATCTCTGCGCGTTATTCCGCGAAAAGCTTAATCTTATATTAAAAACGATGGAACGTAGTTACACTTGAGTGGAAACTTACCCTCAAAATACTGAAGTAATGTATTTGTTGTATTGCTTGAAGGCACCTATTCTAGATTGACAATTCAAAACTAGCAAGCAGGGCTTCCAACCTTGAAATATCAATCATCACGATTAGTGAAATCTTGTCAATAAATTACCTCCTTTATATTTACTTTTTCATCTCTATGAAATATTTTATGTTTTATATCTTAGCACCTGTTACAGTGCTAAAATATCCCCACCATAATATTTACGAATAGTCTTTTCTCCTGCTTTTCCCTTCCGTTAATCTCCCTGGGGTAATATTTTTGGATTCCAATGACCCCAATTCTCTCCAAACCAGTCCCGTCAGTTGCAGGGTTAACAGTTTTAACATAGTAACCGTGATTTCCGTAATCATCTGCCTATATAACTGACAGTAGAACATAAGTACGTCAATTATGGACTAAATCAACCTCCAAGGCGGCGACGGACTCCTCAGCGTCCCATCTGGTTTAAAAAGGAAATGCCAGTTTAATTCCAGAAGCGCAGTCTCGAAATACTATCTGACGCATGAGTTCAAATCTCAATAAGATTTATATACTTTTATAGAGTTGAAAATCGTGTCAAAGCCTGGATTAAATGGAATTTTTTTCCAGAAAATCGCCCAATTTATTAAGAAACTTCTTACTCCATTTACTTGCAGGTGCCTGTTAACCAAATGCCTGTAAGACAAATCAAAATCAATCTTACCGACCTCAATTTTTACCACAGACTGATGTACCTATGAGGCCATTCATTCTCCAATCTTAAAAATATTGTAGCTATATTGTAGTAAGTATTATAACTTAAACTTGTGGAGGGCCTCGTTTTGGGCCGTAACCTTCCATCGCTTGGCAATGCTACGATGATTGCGCAGGACACTCGATCCCACTCGAAAGTAATGGTCGGGGTACAAAAGTTCCCATTGATTTGTTTTCATTCTCCCGTTTCTAGAGTGATGTATTTTCGTTCGGCGGTGGAAAAAGCGTTTCGTCGACTCCCAGAGGAAAGGGGGCGGAGGGTTAAGAAGGGGCGAATGGATGGGTGGAGAGGGCAATGAGCTAAGGAGGGTGGGGCCCGAAATTCCTGCGTGTTGAGCGGGTCTGCCCCGGTGGAGACGTCGAGTGACGGTCGAGAATGTGCAAAGCAATTGATCGCCGGGGAACATTCGATTCCGTCGCGGGCGGGCGCGTGCGGAGAGTGGGAGTTGGGCGGAGGACGTGCAAACGACAGACAGCCGCGAATCGAAAGGCGCCGGGATTTAGAGTCGGAGGGGCGGTGTGCGTGAGACGTGGGAGGGGGGAGTTGACGTGTTGGATGTGGAGAAATGAAGGTAACGCACCGACAGGACTTCAGAAGGAGAGATTGAATTGCGTTCCAGAAAGGAGTCCTTTCACACTCGCCCACTTTCCTCGCTCATCGCGACTCTCATCAAATCTGCAGTGGGAAATTTACCAAAAAAAGTTGTTTTAGGTTAGATTCCGACATTTTCCATGTACAATTTGCTCCATTTTTATACTGTTTCTTCTGGATGGTCTTTTCGTGGGAATTCTTTGATATGTTCTGCGCAAATTACCCATGATTTAAGATCTGTGCCTTACATAAGCACCCAGGAAAGTGTTCCGTCTCTAGTTTGCTATTTAATTGTTTTCTGAAGGAGCTGCGCGAATCAGGGATTTTCATTTTGAATCGAACCAAATCGAATCTCCTACATAAAGTTCGAAGTGAATGAAACGAATTTTTATTCATATTCGTTAGCGAATCAAATCATCCTTAAAAAAATTTGCTTGCAAATCGAATTATAAATAAAATGCAAAAGTTTATGTAGAGTTAAAGGAAGATAGATTTTCACTTTATTGCAGGGCCATACATTAGCTTATACATCTGTATAGTGGCACAAAGAATAGCACAGAATAACGTGTGGTTCCTTAAATTTTTGTTTCATGTGAAGGAAACATCTTCTAAACGGACAGCGCGCTAATAGGGGATGCGTGCCATGTTTGAATGCATGTAACGATTCGAAAACGAATCTATCTGATTCAAATATTACGAATCATTCGCTTTTAAAGCATCCCAATTCGCAGGCATACCGAATTGAATAAAGCCTGATTCGAGTGGATTCGATTCGATTTCGAAGCATTCGCACAGCTCTATTTCAGGCTGAAAGAATTCAGGAGAGACCGTGAATTTTTTCTGCGTTAAGCATGGTGAAAAGATATCTCTATTTACCCTTCCCCTTAAATTCTTTATACCAAGTTGATTTCTGTGTTTGAGAGTCATTTTCTTGATGATATTGAATTTTAATTTAAAAATGACGGATGAAAAAATTACAAATAACATGATGACCTATTTAGGTTGCTCTAAGGGCTATGGGAGAAGGAGCATTATACCAAAGGACAATCTCTTGTCCCCGACCTTCTCCACTTATTTATTCACCGCGAACATTTCTTGGGTGCTTGGTATTTTACTCTCGCGTTCTAAAAAAATCCTATTTCCATTATGGAGTCAACTAAAGCTTTGTTCGCACTCGTATGTAAAAATTTGATTCTAACTATAAATTGGTTCTGAGTTTTAGTATTGTTTCCTAATTTATTTTCACTTTTTCTGCCATAATTTAAACTCTCCACAGCGACCCCATACGATGGAGCCGTCGGAAAAACAGATCGAACTCTCAATTTCCCTTTATGCACTTCCCATGCTGTCAATCTTGGGCGAATATCAGTTTAAAATCCCTAAATGTTCTATAATTCCAATCGCCCGGATATTAATGGAAAACGAACCTTTTTTCAGAAAAAAAAGGTGAAGCGTAAGCCAATATATTCCCTGGAATTTTCTCGGAATATTTTTACAAGCAGCCGAGTGGAATATGATAACGTAAAGGAGTGACTTAAGTTACTTCGAACGAAATATCATTTTACTAAGAAATCAATGAATTTGGTCTTATTTTAAAGAAAAATATCTCACTCTTCCAACTATACCAAAATATTAGACCCTTACCTCATTACTTTCGGAGATATTGGCCAAAATATATCAGCCCTTTTACGTGGGCAATGGTACGTGTATGCACTTACGTGTATGAGGCATTATTTACAAAATGAGGAATTTCTAACACTTAGAGTCGTAAAAAAAACTAGCAGGGTATAGTTTGTATGTTTTCTCAACTCTATTTGAAAATTAATCATATTGTCACCGCAATAGGTTCTTGGGTATAACAAAAAATCTTTGTTTTGAACGAGTTTCAAACGCACCACGCGAAAAAAATGAGTCAAGTTAAAGACTTATTTAGATATTTTCATTTAATTACTTAAAATTTCTGTCATATAAAACTATATCATTGTACCATTAATAATGCAACATTTAATTGATGTGTCTTACAGCTGGTGAAATTAAAACGTATAATTCGAATATGGTCTCTATTATGACTAGGGAACTACCTCGCTCGGACTACCTTAAGGAGAGGAAACATGGTCAGGGGAGAGGAGACAGGGAAAAAGAGAAAACTTACAGTGTGAGATGCGCAGAAATCATAGGAGGGCATCAGATGGGCGAAGACCTTGCGGGAAAGAAGCGAGCGAAGGGGATGAATGTCCTCATCGGATCACTCATCTCGGAGACGATTTTCTCGTTATTTAAGGGTGCATCGGATGCTTTCGTGGAATTAGAGAGGTAGAAAAGAGGCAGTCATGCTCCCTCAAATGGTTTAGGGTTCCCCTACCTTTCTTCCATCCACCTTCGTCTCCATCGTAAATTTACGGATGAAACCTTTGAAAATTCCTAAAATGGCGAAACACAATGAGAGTGGCGGTTGGAAAGACTGAAGAGGATTGAAATGACAGTGAGATGACCTAAAGACTCAAACAGCTCCTCTGCCAAACAATACCTCTGACTTTTTCCCGTGTATCCGTGGATTCTCGAGACAAACTAGCCCACGTATTTGCTCGTCCCTGCGTTCGACAGCTTAAACGTATGATATAACATTAGGTTTGACCGAGAATGACTTGACTCAAAGAATGACTAAATGTCTCATTTATTCATCCACACAACATATACGAGGTAACGTGTAAGCAGCCACCTGTAAGTATACGGCTGGGTCATTCATCTCCAGGCTTACAGCACACGTCCAAGTTCAAATCAGAGCTCGTGCCCCGGCCGCTAATTGCAAACCAAAAAGCATTCAGGAGATGAATGAGCGATCAAACCAGAAACTAGGAATTTACTACGTTCGCGAAAATGCTAAAATACTGTACACTCTTAGAGATTCAGCTACTGGTTACAATGACTGGTTTATTGGTTACTTACTGGTTAAAATTTTATGAATTCTACAAAAAACTGTCATGCAGAAAACAAAAATCATGACGGACAATTTTAGCTGGGTAATTTGTTCTTGAGTATATGTTTTTGAACGCACGAAAAATGCCCACTATGCCTGGTGAGGGTTGAAATATCATAAAATTGATCTTTTGCAACTTTTGTTACAACCTTATTGTACGCAGAAAAAAACTACTTTTTAAGTCCATCAGTTCTGCAGTCTATTTCCTTTGCCCTCTGCATGTTATGTTTTCTACCGCAATAGGTTGGCTCTAGCAACATGTGATGAACGCCCGGCAAAAAATCGTCTGCCTCAATCTAGTTCGAAAGTTATAATCGATGTTTTTCTCTTCGATCAGTTAGAGATTTCCACCGTAATTGTCGAAGTTCTGATAAGAAATGTTATAACATTGACGATGTACGTGTTGGTACCTTTTGTGCCATTCCGTGGGGTTCAACATCCTGTTCGTAGAGTAACTTCTAAATCTCTTTCTGGCCAGATTTAGGCATTTCTGCCAGTTCTGCTTTACTATCCAAACCTTTCCCGGCCCGCACTTCGTCTTTCACATTAACTATGTTTAGGTGGAGGAGTAGAAGAATGCATGTGATTGATATAGAAAGTAAAAAAAAAACAAAATCGCTGCGAAAGAGAGCAGGGAAAGAATGCGTGCGGATGAACCTAGCAAAATGCAAAATGATTTTGAAGACAATAAAAAGTTATTTTTGAAAATACTTAAAAGAGCGTGTCCATAATATTTTACAGCTAAGTTCATTTTGAGGGAGAAAGGGTGGAAGAATTGTCGAGTTCTTTACGGAAATAATGCAATAAATGATGCCTAATGGACAATCGCCCTTTGTTCGGCCATATGAATGCTGGTGAGCTGATGGTCACTTAATTTTTCAATAGTCCAATTTCAGTAAATAGTTTGATAAAATCGTTAGCCCCACTGCTTTCCAATTCGGTGATCCCCGACTCGAGGACGTACTTCGGCAGACCGCACGGCGTCAACCCGTAAAGTGAGTCAGAGAGACACCTAATCCCAAATATTTGGGCAACGGTTCTCTCTCGGTTAACAATGAAGTGCGGTAGGTTTTTCGCGAAAGCGAAACCGACGGTCACTCGTCTCTGTCGTTTGGGGTAACCAAACTAATACGAGCACTTCGGGGAGGCGGAGGCCCAATTGAGGTCCTTTTGACCTCAATCCGCCTCATTTGTGTCGGCCTCGAAGGGGCTGCGGTTCCGCTAACCTTCCCTACCCATCCTTTCCTTCCACCTCTTCCTATCCCCGGGTATAAGCGAAAGCTTGAGACCAGGGCGGAAGTTGTAATCCTGCGGCGGGAGCCGAATCACTTGCTTTCCAATTTATTAATTCTTTCTCAACCTTAATAATGTTAGATAATGCTCTCCGAACTAAGATTAATATGGCTGAATTAAGTTTCCGCCACATATCGCACCACCAAGAACTTGATAAACAAGAGTTGTGACTTGGAAGTAATGGAGACTTATTACCAAAGCGAGTGATTTCTTAAATACTGCCTCCGAAGAGGTTCTCACGCTCAAGCCCCACAGCGAGTAGTATTTTTCTGATCTTCCAATCTGGTCATTTTGCAGTTGTCCTAATGCAAAATTTAATTTTAATAGCCATTAATGTTAGATAATGCTCTCCAAACTCACTCAATAGATAATGATCTAGTTAGATAATGCTCTTCGAGCTCTCTTATTGCTTTTATGAGGGCTGAGGATGAATCGGCAGATGGGTGATAGAGACGCCGGGGTGCGAAAATCGTCGCCCACTCCCAGACATGTATGCCACGGTAGGGTGGTCCATATCCGCAAAGTGGGTAAAAATGTGAGGGGGGGACTCGTCAAAAGTTTCGTTTCCACATACAGATCTTAAATCCAAAACCGGAATTCCGTGCGGTAATTTTTAATGGTCGCGCAGAGCGCGAGAAATTTTGAAATACTGAATTTGCCCGAAATGGTTCATTTTTCATTTTCCGAGCTCTAAAATTGACCGCACAAAAAAATGTATTCAACAAAAGTGACATTGTTTGATGTCAGCTGTCTCCCCGAACCATTCTGAAACAAGCAGTCAAGCAATGAGGAGGCAGTGAATACCATAACCCATTAACCGGGTCTTGTTGCAAGGTGGGAGAGCGTAAAACCGTACACCGCCGTGAGGAACGCCGCCCAGAAAAGTCACTGTGTAGATCAGGAGGTGCTCGTAGTCATCACGGGGCTTCTTTTCCTGCGGGAAGGTATCTCATTATTGATGGGTTAGTATGATAGTCTGAAAAGTCAGTAGCCTTCCTGTTTTAGCTGATCATTGCAGAACATGATAATTTTATCTGCGTCTCTGATGCGTCGAATAACCTGCAGCGTAACGGCTGTCACATAATTTCCTATTAAAAGTTCATGAAGACATGATGTGATTTCACGGCAAAGAAGCATGGGAGTAAATGTATGTTAAAATTTTCATAACCTTGGTCCACATTTTCCCAAAACTTTGCAAATATCTCAAAAAGTGGAAGAGTAGGAGAGGTTGAAGGCGGCATAATGGCTTCGAAACCTCCTTTGACTGGTAGCTCCAGCACGTGGTGACGGCAGGCGAGGCAAAGGAGCGTTCTTTCCAATTCTGCCTCCAGTAACACGCAAGCGCCGATATTTGGACCAGTATTTGACGAAGTGGTGTCAAACGCCATGCCACCGATTTCCTCTTTAACTCCCCTTATTCGTGCAAGATTTTTAACAGCATCTGCCTGGGCTCTCCCTGTTCCATCCTTGAGGGCTGCTACACCCAGTAGTTGCTCCTCCCCAGTCTCCAAGTCCTTCACCACAACTGGCAAGCGGTCAACTTTCTTCCCTGCGAATAAAATAGTCAGGGTTAATAAACGTAATGTTGGAACCCAATAGACACTTGTAAAACAATACTAACCTTTCTCCTCGCTTTGCATTATTTTTGAGTCCCAGTGACGACAATCGGCCCTTTCGGACAGAAGAAATCAGTAAAGTTTGTCTGTACTTCCATCCAATGATCCTGCCGCTTCCGATGGAGTGTGCTCCGGGAGAGATTCAAATTGGACGGATCGTGACCCAAAGCCTTGGCTGTTTCCTCAATGGTACATTTTGCTTGCCGATCAGTCAGACAATTTCGGCCAATGGAAGACAAGAGATCAGGCGTCAGAACGTCAGTTTTTTTCTTTCTATTCTGATGTTTCTCCATGTCAAAACCGTCTTCATCTCGATTCAAGCCCTCCTCATCATCACTACAATCTTCTGTTTTCACTTTATCCCAGCCAACCGTCTGAAATGCCGCCGAAGTACTTGTTTGTTCGTCTTCGTATCTTCTCTTTAGTTCTTGTTTTCCTTTCTCAATCCTCTGCAGTTTTTTACATTTCTTCACTACGTACATGTCTTTGGCTAGCATACACCCTACTCTAGTCTCCATTTGCAATTTATAAAATTGTAAGTCTTCGATCATGGCAGTCTTCTCTTTCTCATTTCTACATTTGTTAATTTTATCAGTCATAATTTCGACCGCATTGACATGAGCAAGATCATATGTATTCTCGAGATTTGCCGTAAATTGCTTTCTCACCTGTTCGCAAGAATCCCCTGTTCAATCCTTGTTTTTTTTCAGTTTCAGCCATCCAGTGTGGAGAGTGAGTAAAGTATCAGTGGCATCCTTCACCTGTTGTACGGGGACGCCACATTTTTCCCAAAACGGCAAGGCTTCTTCGATTGTCAGACGCGCACAGTCTCGCAGAGTCTTCCGTCAACTGTGTTCAGTATGGTGAAAAAAAAGTGTCGTAAAATCTGCCCAGTTGTGGGCAACTTGCTGCATGTCAGAGCTGGTAGTGGCTGCCCGATGAGCCAAATTTCCGTCTTCGTGCGTGTTGATGCCGCAGCCATGACGAAACACCACACCACACACACACCTCACACCATACGAAACACTAACAAGTCCCGACAAGCGCGCGTAAATCACAAATCACGAAATATCACAGCTCCTCCGAAAAGGGAGCCAGCGGCAGGTTCGGGCAAGTGCGCCTGCCTCCACGGATTCGGACGTCGGGCCGTCGGGGGCGCGAGTGTTCCAAACGTCTGACTGCGTGTTCCAGAATGGTTCAGGGAGACAGCTGACATCAAACGATGTCACTTTTGTTGAATTAATTTTTTTGTACGGTCAATTTTAGAGCTCGGAAAATGAAAAATGAGCCATTTCGGGCAAATTCAGTATTTCAAAACTTCCCGCCCCCTGCGCGACCACTAAAAATTACCGCACGGACTTCCGGTTTTGGATTTAAGATCTGTATGTGGAAACAAAACTTTTGACGAGTCCGCCCCTCACATTTTGACCCACTTTGCGGATATGGACCACCCTAATGCCACGGGGACTAGCAAAAGACGGATGGAGAAGAGAATATTGTTTGAAGAGGTTTGGGAAATTATTTGAGCGATATGTTGACTGGGCTGGCATTCCATTGGGAGGGGAGAGCTTTATAGATCCCCAAAAAGGAGAGTAGGTGATAATATTTAATTATAAACAGATGGCAATCTATCACTCCTGATATAAACTGCGGTATAGCTTTCTCTCTTAATTACTTCCACAATAAAGATTATACCCAAGAGAGAGTTTTGAAAATTTAACTATAGAATGCTAAGTGCCAATGATCATTGTTCTCCATTGACATCAGGACACATTAGGAATTACATGAAAACTGCTTCACATTACATAGGAGGAACATTATTTAAAAATGGTGTACTCTTGCATCAAGTCACATCATAATGATCCACATTGGTCTTATGTCTGAATCCTCGACATATTCACCCGTGACCGTCTGAATCCTTGCTATTGTGTTGCAAACTTCTTCGATTTCCACCAACTGATGATTCAAACTTCTGAACAAGTTTTTAGCAAGCCCAGGATAAGTATTGTGCATCCATAAGCTATTTCAATCCCGGTGTTAAGCTTAAAAAGAAAAACGCTTCGAATATTGGCATATGCCAATATCATTGGCATATATTTGCATATGCTTATCTCCATAGAAGTGAAAGTATGTTGTCAATCTATGAATCCTCTCTCTTGCATTGGATGAGAAAAACCATTTTTTTCGGCAACAGAAATCTCTTTTGCGTCAAGAAGAAAATACTGTAATATGGCACAACGTGGAACTTGATGCAAAAAGTTTCACAAGAAACGAAATGCATTATGTTATGGTATTTGGCGGCACTCTAGCCTTAATGGAGGTTTATTTCGATACATTGGAGGGCAGGAATATGTCGAGGTAGATTTACACACCGAAAAAATGCTCCAATCAAATGTTGAATTCAAAAGAATACAAAGCCTCCTCAGATTGCAGTCGTAAACGAAGCAACGAAAAGGGAAGATTCGTATTTGGGGGGGGGGGGGCGGGAAATGGGCGGGGAGGGGGGAAGCGAGAGGACGGGAAATAGTTGGCGTTGATTGGCTGGAATGCGTCGGTGATGAAAAGGAATCATTTTCTCCCTTTCGTTCTCCTCCCGCTGGTGAGAGTGGGGGGGAGGATTTGGGTTAACTCTTCGATTGTTCGTCCGGGAGAAGGGATGTGCGGGCACCGCCTTCTTTTGACGGCGACGAGTTCCCATGGAAACGGATGAAGACGAAAGCGGAGAGAAAGAGAGAGGGAAAAGGATGGCAGAGAGGAGGAAGAAGAAGGGGATGGTGAAGGCGTGCGACGCGAAATTTCCTCGAGAGATTTCCACAATGGCACAACCCTCCCTACCCCTCCCCTCTCCGCCCCCTCCCACTCTCCCCCTACGCACCAGAATGTTCCAACGCTGCAATCTATATGAGACATTTCAATGAATAGATCCAGTGTGGCAGAGAATGTCTGTAATCATAGTAAAAACTTCGACATTTACCTTATTGAATTCATCCATAATCAAGAGAACATGCCAGGAGTGGGGGTTAGAATTAAATATCAACAAATGCACCACAGTTCACTTCCTGTGAAAGTCGTCACCAAAAATGCCTTACCTATACTGTGGGTGGAGTAAACATAAAGTCTTCAGATACAGTAAAATATCTTGGAATTACCTTTACCTCTGATATATCGTGGGGATTACATATACAGAACATATGTGGCGCAGCATAAAGATACTAGGTTTTTTAAACGTATGATAGGAAGGTCCTCGGATGAAAAAGTCAAAGAGAGATACTACTTCGCTCTGCTTAGGCCACATCTCGAATACGCCGCGAGCATTTGGGACCCTGGTCAAATAGATTTAACCAAAAAAATTAATAAAATACGAAGAAAAGCAGCGTTCTATGTTAAACACTGCAACGAGCGTACATTCAATTAGGGGAGAGCTGTCTCACAACTTTTAGAGGGATTAAGGTGGGAGCCCTTAAGAGACTCGGAGACTACACACTAGGCTTAGCTTGCTCGATAAATTCAGAACCGATATTTTTCACAGCGACATAGATAATATTATCATGACTCCTCACTGCATCTCTAGGTCTGACAGATGCGATAAAATGAGAGAGATACACTGCCGAACAGATGGGTACAAGAACTCGTTCTTTCCGCGAACTATAAGCGACCACAATAAAAATTGAGCTCCACTAAATACACGCCTATAATATATGTCACCATTCCATCTCCAAAAACTTACACCGTTACATGGCTGATGACCTAACATCCCCTGCTACACGCCCATGCGGCGGTTCGTAGGGTATTACGTAGATGTAGACATAGTATTATTCCTCACAACTTTTAATTACATCCAACCGGGTTCAGCTCCTGAAAGTCATTTTCGTGGAAATCTGGCTGCAAAGACAGTGCATTAGAGCAGGTCCATGGTAATTTTGGTCCATTTGTCCGTTATAAGTGCAGCCAGTTTGTGTACACGTCCGAAACTATTTTGAGAATGGAATCACGTCACCGAAGAATCCATGATGGAGGAATTTGTGTAAATCATATGATCGTCAATAAAATGTTTACTTTTCGTTTCTTTCTAAGCCGAATCAGTACATTTAAACTGCGCAATTATCTTAGACGAACTCTATGGTAGCCTTTAATAGGGAATCAGAGGGAGGCAGATTGGGGGACGGGGAATTTTCCAATGACTGTACAAACTTAGTTCAGTTTAACCACCACCTCTCTTCACTTCTCATGTCACCTTTGAATTCCTTCTCCTTCCCTAACCGTTACAGCCAAAATCCCCTCCTCCCCATAATCTTCCCTAGTGCACACTCTGTGGCTGCCATAATGCTGCGTCTTTGCTGTCAGAATTTCCCTGGAAAATAACGCTCTGATGCTGAAACTACACGAATTAACTCATTATCACTCGCAAATAGTCACCTGTCACCATAAGCAGTTTTTTTTCGAAGAAAGTGGAATTCTTCCATGATCAACCCAATGTTTTACTTTCCTGCAATGATGCGCGCCGCAGAAAGGGAGAAAGACTCTCTGATCAATTGGTGGTTTCGGGCGTAAATCTATGGACTGTGTTAACGTAGTAATAACTACAGGTAACTTTGTGATTCCACATATCTTCATTTGGAACGACTCGGGTTTCGACGTTCAACTTCATCTTCAGGTGAAGACTCTTCACAACATTCATCAATATACATACACTGTCAGGTAGGGGTGGGGAGGCGGAAGGGTGGGTGGAAGTATGATTGCTAGGGGGTAGGAGAGGTAATGCATGAAGGAGGTAATTCATGAGGGTGGGAAGAGGGAGAGAACCCCGTAGTGTGCACTGACTCGAACGGTGAAGGAACGTTGGTAGGGAAGGTGTGCTGTAGAGTAACAAACCAAAACACTCGGAAGGTCAAGGGAGAGAGAGTGGTGCGAAGCGGAAAGGTTATAGAGACTTCCTGTCTTCGCTTGAACTAGTAGAGCGATGGGCGTATACGCGATAGACTATGTTTAGTAATAAACGCAAGTCATTTGAACACTGTAGAGGTAAATTATGGATTGACTGTAGTCAGTGCGTCGTAAAACCTACGTGGATGCGAAAATAAGACGGAAATAGGCGTCTGGTCCTTCGAAAAACACAGGAATTAAACAAAAGAGGTATAAACATATTTGCGCTAGCCAAACGTTGGATTTTGTCTGAGCAGATTGGTAGGTAGTAAGTCCATTTCGAGAGCGCATAGTTATCGAGGCTGGGCATAGGAAACTTGCTCGATTTTGATTATTTCCTCCATGGTATCCTCGAAGAACTCTTCCAAGGCTCGAGGCTGCTGGAAAAAAAAACGTAAAAGTCGAGAGCAAGGTGTAAGAGGATCACCGAGACCCAGACATACTGTGAAGCAAACTCAACAGAACAGTAAAAGCTGTAGAGAAGAACAAAGCGCCTTGAGGAGACCACATCATCGGGCATTCTTATCGTAAATTATCAAGGCACTCGGAAGTAAGGCGCAGGACAGCCTTTTCGAAATATTCAAAGAAAGCCACGAAAGCAAAAGACTAAACGGAGGATTTGCGAGGAATATGATGATTGCGATATTGAAGAAGACATGGACTGAGAAATGTGTGGACTGCAGTGCCTTGGGTCTGGTATCACATGCGTCAAAAATATCTACGAGAAAAATAATTCGAAGGATGGAAAGGAAAACAGATGATAACCTCTCGGAAATCAATTTAAATTTAGGGATAACAGAGGAACAGGAAGGCCATACTCAGCCTGAGAGCAATGGTAGAGAAAACAATACATGCGAACAAGTCATTATAAGTCGCATTTGTGGGCTTGGAAAAAGCTTTCAACAATGTTGAATGGTGTAAGATGTCCGGGCTGTTGGAAAAAATTGGGAAGAATCACAACAGAAGATCGATCTATCAACTTTACAGGATGCTAGTCGTCGCAGTGTGAATGAGAGGCGGAAGACATATAGAAGCTGAAATTTCCGAAGGAGTAAGACAAAGATGCAACCTCTCACCAGCACTTCTCAACATATAGCTAGAGGCGGTAATATGAGCAGCATAACAAGTTAGATTAAATGGAATTAAGACCAACAGAGACGAAATAAATAAACCCCTTTTCGCAGATGACATCGTAGTCTCGCAGTCATAGCGGGAAATCGTTATGATCAGCGAACCTCACTGAACACAACGGACCAGGTTTTTCAATATTGTAACATTTAATTAATGAAAAGACTAACTTCCTAATATACGGAAGAGAGAAGCTAAAAGCGGAAGTAGTGCTAAGAGGAAAGATATTATAGCGAGCGCATTTCGTCACCTACCGCTTAAGTACCATCTTGTGGGACGGAAGACGTGCAGCGGACATCAAGCGTAGAATGTCCCTCGCTAAGAAAGTGTTTATGATGAAAATACACTGTCTTTGTTCAAAGATGACAGGAATACGAGCAGGAAAACAGTGCGTAGAAACATACATGCGTAAATTTATCAATAATCTACTTACAATTAATCCATTATTTGTTTATCCTAACTTTATTTATCCTTTATTTGTTATCATTTGAGCTTGATTTCCTCTATTATCTCATTCGACTGAGGGGATAGTTGCTAATTCATTTTATAGGCTACACATGCATTAATGCAGTGTAATTGCAGTAACTCTACATACTTTTGCACTCTATAGGCAGTACGTACATTTTTATACAATATTATAGCAGTATATTATTATCAAAAGTAACCTTTTCATTACGGCCTAAGATATCACCACTCCCAAGGCATTTCTATACCATACTCTAGCGCAGTATAAGTTTCTACTTTGGATGTTTGATGCAATAAATGTAAGTGGTTATTCTAATGGTGCTATTTATTCATAGCTGGTTTTGGGGTTGTTTCTGTCATTTGACCTGGTGCATCATTTGAATGTGAAATAAATGAAGAAATTTTGCATAAAACATTCATGTGACACACAAATGCCATTTGTCTTTTCACTTCTTAAAGCAATGAAATTATATGAGAGGTATCGAATTAGATGCGCCAGACATTTTAGACTGCGATATGGATCACCCGACTATGTATTTACTGCGCGTATTGATATGACGATTTGAAGTACGTCTCGTGAGATATCTCAGTTTCATTATCCCTATACCTTATTCAAATTGAAACATTCTGTAGCATCCACCATGCAAAGTGTGGGATGTAATATATTTCTGTTCAACCAGAGGGTTAAAATCCTGCCGAGGTCCTCGTTTGAGTTAATTTCGGAAGGGCCCCGGTAGGTTACGGAAATGCTGCGTTGATTATCTGACATGGGTTTGGAAATGTCAACGTGGAGATTCATTCCCCTCGCGACGACCCTTCGTTCCCCCGACATTCACGCGTTGTCGGTGTAGCCTGCCTTCCGAAGACAGAAAGAGAAGGGGCGCCATACTCTGGTGCCATTCGACCCTAATTCGCCCAATATAACCCCCTCCCTCTATTGCGTCATGCGCCATGTCATTGGTCAGAAGAAATGTCACCCCCTGCCATTTTCCCGGGAAGTTGGCCGTCGAAGTCTCCTTTCGGCAAGATGGGATATTTAGGCGGGAATGTTTCAGAATGATTGCCAGAGTTTTATATTTCTACATATATCTGCCATTTATGAACTTTCTTCTTCGCACTTATCCTTACATACGAGGCGTGTTTTTTAAGTAAGTACCGTTTTGAAATTCGGCCACTGCAGTGCTGTGGTCGACATTTGGTGCATGCGTGCTAAACACTTACATCAGCCAGGAAGCCACATACGCTATTACTGAAACATTCGACCGTGTTTACGTTTGTTTGTGAGTATTTTAAATGCCTCCGCTTATTGAGAATCTCGCCAACAGTAAAATACGCTCGGTGATTCGTTTTCTCAGTGCTAAAGGCGTGAAAATGGCTGAGATTCATCGTCAGATCAGTGAAGATTATGGAAAAAACATTATGAGCGATGGAATGGTACAGAAATAGGTTAGAGATTTTAGAGAATCCAAAACAAAATGCGTGGCATGCTGAGTAAGGGGATCGTTTTTCTCCATGACAATGCCCGTCCACAAACCGCTAATCAAACTCAAGAACTCATCGGATCATTTGGCGGGAAACAACTTGATTACTATTCGTACAGTCCCAATCTAGCGTCCAGTGACTACCTTTTGTTTTTGCATTTGAAGATGCATCTGGGTGGTCAGCGCCACGACGACGATGATGAGGTCAAAACGACCGTTTTTCAGTGGCAGTCAAATTAGGCGGCAGACTTCCGTAAGGATGGGATTCTAAAGCTGGTTCCACGATGCGATGAGTGCCTTAATCTTAGTGAAAATTATTTAGGAAAGTACATTAAGGTACGGGTGTTCATGCAAAAATAAAATTGTAGCGAAAGGTATACTTGCTTTATTTATTATTTTAAAGCGGTACTTACTTAAAAAAACAACCCTCGTATTTTCTGTTCAACCGCGCCTTCAATTGAATGGGTTTTGACCACGATAAAAGATGAGTTTAAGAAACTGTTGGTTAGTTCGTACATTTTTGTAACCTTCGATAAACCTTGTAGTATATGCGCGAGTCATATGGAGCTCGGGGCCCAGTAGTTTTCAATTTGTGACACCGAGTAGAGGAATTTCCAGACACTCATCCATGGTAGTGCTCTTCAACCTGTAACCTCAAATTGTTCAGGATTACTCGATGTCTGAATCTGTGTAAATATGTCTCTTTTTGCTTGCCTGTCGTCCCACACAGACACGTGGCTGTCGACCCACAAATAAAATGTGACTTGATTGCTCTTCTCTCATGAAGACAAAATTTCCCTTAATCTCCGAGATTTATCATAATTTCACTCTCGATACCAACCTTCTATCTAATAGGCATAGACGATTTCGGAAACGTAGGGTCTATTTTCAGAAAAGCTGTCGCCTCCAATAATTGCTTTTTGTTCCTTCACTTCTGACTTCCCTGAGCGCAATTCCCCAGCACTTAAGGTCCTTTCCTCATCTGGCTCTGCGTCTTTCTCTCTCTAACACTTTCATCAGATAAATTCTTTCCATAAAGTCTTCGGAGAAACGTTGAATATAACAGTGCGCAAATTCAATAACGCAATATACTTTATCGTACAAGGATTTAAAGAAATTTAAAAAGATATGTCAAGATAAATATGTGTTTGGTAATCGATCATTTTATGTGTTTCATTTCATCTGTTATCTCTACGTAAAAATGATGAAGTACTTAATAATTTGAAAATTGTCTACAAACTGATTATTTTTCAAAACCAAGTCCACGTTTTATACGTACAAGCCTCTTTATCTAGCCCGAGGAAGACAAAAAAAACTAATAAACCCTAATCGGCCATGGAGATATGCTTCGATCCTAACATAATCACTCAGCTGTGGGATGCCAAATTCGCGAAAATTAGCAAATGCCTGTCGCGGAAGGATTCACGGTTAAGAAAGCATGAATTGTGCTTTTGCATTGTTAATCTGCTTACATTATGTGAAAATAATTGCTTAGGTCGAGGGTTTATCCCATAGGGAAGAAGACAAACTGCTTTGAAGATCTAAAGTTGAGCACAGGGATATTGCCATATTTTTGGGGATAAAAAGAGCGGATGAAGGAAGGGCTGGGGGAGATCAAGTGGGGAAAGAGGTCGTGTGAGATGTACTCAGCGCAAGGCTCACAGCTGAATAAGGGTCAAGGGAAGGATTAAGGTGGAAGGAATACGTAGCAGGGGGTGCGAGAGATACACGTGTTAGTTAGGAATTCGACATGTCTTTGAATTGACATGACTAATTATCTCCAAACCCTTCAATGCCTCCAAACAGGGTGTCTAATTTTTCATGCAGTTTGCTTAACAGTTGCTACCTACATACGCCGCTTGGTCTCTCATCTTTATCCTCAGTTGATTCCGGTAGATAACCAAAGTGAGTTCATCTTATGCTACTTTTACCCAATCTTTGGTAAGTAACCATTACATTTTCAAGGAACGGACGTGGCGCCAACTTGGTGCGCCACTTTTTTACTTTCGTACGCCGTAGATAATCCAAGACATGTGAGAGATATCTAGTTTATAGAACATCTACATGTTGATGCCTTAAGATGAACTTTAGATATCTACTGGTATATATCTTCATTGTAGATCTGAGAGTGGAGACTCTTCTGTAGCACCGTTTTTTTGTTCATATCTATATATCGCATTTTGTTGATATTATGTGGTAGTTTTATGGCCCGTAGTACCTTTGATTTATTGGTGTTGAGCAAAGGTATATTGCACTGTTGATGTTAAATATTGTGTAATTTAATCCTGTGTGCTCTAAGCTTGTGTATGGGATGTGACTTGGTTTGTTTCTCTCTTGAAATATATTCCCCATTCATTTCCTCCCCGAGCAGGGCACGCTGCACGACCCTCGGGCCGGTGACCCGTCGGAGCGGCTACGCCACTTGACGGTGCCGAGCACGAGCGTTAGGCCGCGCACCCTGCTGCACGAGGGCACGTTCGGGCGCCTCTACCGGGGCGTGTTCGTGCCGTACCGGCCGAAGAGTGGCTGCGGCGGGGGCAGCCAGGGCAGCAGCGGCGGGGGTCGGCGAGGATCGAGCGGCGGCGGCAGGTACCGCTCGTACGGCGGCGGCTCCACCACCACGGACGTGGAGGCGGACGAGGAGGACGTGTTCGTGAAAACGGTGACGGGTGAGCGGCCATATTGTGTCTCCGTTGGGTGCACCGCCACGCTGTCCACAAACTGAGTAACAACTCTGGTTTCAGTTGGGCGGTGTTGAGAGGGTTTCCTGCGATTAAAACATCCATTGTATTTTAAATTCATCATTTTAAGGGATATGCAAAAAATGGGGGAACATCTCCAATGGCCGTAATAATACAGCAACTCTCATCAGAAATTATTGTTGTGTTGGCTTAACGGGAAAACCACATTAGGGACCAACCACGACCTCTCAACCAGAATACCCTTTGTGGTGGTTTACGGGAATGTTACTTCCTCGCCAGGGACCACACACAGCCACACACACACTATCCTGAATGGAATCCTTCACGAGGCTCTAGGAGCAGCCATTGGAGATATTCCCCCCTTTTTTGCATAACTTTCGAGGCCGTAGAGCTCATTATTTCTAGATTTTAAGGGATGTTGGTACGCTTTCATGTAATCTTTGATGACAACGGGAGGGAGCACATTGATTTTCATCAGAGATAGGAAAAAAATTATTCATAGGCAAAAATACAGAATTCCCTTTAGGTGTGAAGTGAAAAATTCATACACAATTTCGGGCAACATGCATCACTCATTAATTGAGTGAATGGGGAGAAAAAATTCCTCTAAAATCTCACAGTACCTAATTCTCATATTTATCTTGTAAATCATGCCATACAGAATTTAAGAATAAGTTTCCATCAAATGTCCATGCTGCAGTTGCCAAATAATATTTTTGCTACTGAAAAAATGGACTATTTTGAATCCCAAGTCACAAGTTTCAGCCATAAGCAAAGTGTAGGTAAGTACATATATATACTTTTAATGAAATAATTGCAAATTAGATTATTTCAGCTATTTGAAAGTAAAACTTTCAACAATCTATCTTGATGAGGACTAATTTTTAGAACTCATTTTTAACTTATTGTTTGCATGAATGATCACAATTGGTAACTTTGAGGCTGAATTTTCTTATGCATATTTATGTGTACAATATTTCAGAGGCTGCATCTGCCTTGCAGACATCCCTCTTAGTATCAGAAGGAACAATGTTGTGGGGTCTGTCTCATCGGCACCTCCTTCCAGTGTTGGCTGTGGCCCTTCCCCCAGGGAGGCCTCCTCTTCTGGCTTATCCTTATGCATCCAGGGGAAACCTTAAAAGGTATTGGACCCTGCATGCTAAAGACTGAATGCCTTCATTGATCTGCATGACGTGAGCATTTGAACATCAACTACCAAAGTGTAGTAGTGTATTAGTAATTTTTTGCAGAAGACTCTTTGTAATTTGAATATGTTCATCTTATATTATCTCAGAAGCAGACCAAAAAATTAGAGTCAACATACAATTTTTCCACCGGTAATCTTACTTCTCTTGTTCCGAAAACATTATTATATATTATACTGTCTTTCAATCTAAACCCATTAGAGTAGCTTGTGTTTCTGAATTAACCAAAATGGTATAAAATATATGTTTATTTTTACCTAAAATGGTTCCCACAGCATCAGTTTTTTTTTTTAAGTTACAGTGCCCAATAGCAATTGGATCATGACGATAAACTCTAAAAACTTATCTCCCAACCTCCAACTATGCCTCTGATACATGGTACACTAAAATGAATGGTTAGTGCAGCCACAGATAGTAGTGATATATTTGGTATGTTAGGCTATGCTATGAGATTTTGAATCAAATGTGACTATGTGTTAATGTATGATGATTGATTCCATAGGTTTCTTCAACGATGTCGACTCAGGGCAGGAGAAGAAGCGGAATCTGTGACATTAATGACTCGTGACATTGTAGGCATGGGAGTTCAGGTTGCATTGGCTCTTCTCTTTCTTCATAGGCATAGGATATGTCATCGGGATATAGCTACAAGAAACTGTGTGTAAGTATGCTGATTGAATATTCTTGTTGTTCAAAGTTGTTAATTTTACTCGGAATCACTCTCAATGGTCCTATAAAATTAAGTGGCACTGAATGCGTGTTAAATTCAATATGAGTGTTCTGTATCAGCAAGCAAGATTAACAGCATTATTTTATTTTAGTTCATTCATTAGCCAAAGAGGGCAGCACATTACACATCTACATGGTAAGATCCTTGTACCCGGATCAAGCACTGCACTTGCACTTGTCAAATGAAATACGGCATCTTGAGTCAAATATTTGGTGGGGTTCAAATTCTGCATGCAAATGAACGGGTGGCATGGGCACAGAGATCCACATATATTTCCCTAAATAATTTAGGTATTGCCATGAAAATTTTCAAGTTGATAGACAATGCTAAGCCACTTTAGGATTCATTTGGACTTTTGGCTTGACACCTCCCGTTTGACTCCAGAAAAGTTGTAAACATTGAATCTGACTCTGTGTATAAGGAGCTTACTACATATAAATCATAGTTGATTTTGCCATTTTAGTGACATATAACTACAAAACAAAGGGTTCTAAATCTGAATACCTGATTACTCAAAGTACTTTTGGAAACATGGGAAGGAAAAGGGTCTTTCTTCAATATTGGATTCCATATCAGTCCTATTCCTGGTGCTGCTAACAGCAAAACCAATCCACCAATGATATGAGATAGGCTTCACAAAAAACCCAGAGATCCCAAAACAACCATTGTATCTGTGCACCATTTTTTTTACCTACATTTTACTCACCAATTTCCATGTATCTTCTGACCCTTTGTAAGTTCTCGGAAGTGATTTAACAGCTTTGTTCTAAGTTGTTATGGCACCCCATAACAAAGAGAGATAACTGAAACCAAGTACACTCTACCTCAGGATTGAATCATTTGCTCAAATGGCCTTTTGATGGCATTCAGTTTACGTTTGTGGTGGATGCCTGGCTTCTTTGCTTCTAAAATCTGCTATTCAGATTGCTTCTTGATTTTAGAAGCAATCAAAATAACCAAGCACCCATCTAATTTTAATTGGGAAGGTGGCCTAAATAGTGTCTGCAAAGATTCCTTCCATGAGATATGTGTATAACCAAACATTAAATTTTATAATTTTTGTTTGTCTTCAAGATTTTATCAATCATGGTCAAATTTGTAGCAACAGATATATCTGAGTTTTAAACAATATAGCTGAAAAATGTAGCTGAAATCATCCTTCTCCAGGCAATAATCTCTGTGGGAAAGTCAATTGACGCATAGTGACAATACACATTGTTGCGAGAGCCTGCAAACAAAGATCATGTTTTGGTGTATCTAAACCCTCATAGTTCTTACACCTGCTAGCAGTACTAGCGAGAAATATGGAGGGTATTTAAATGAAATGTATCATTTTAGGAAAAAAACATTTGATGAGGTTTTTGTTTAAAATATCCATATGCGGTTTTTTTGTGCATAAAATGAAATAGGTAATAATCATAACAGACTTTTCCATCATCTAAAAAATAATCGTAATTATATTAGTGTACTAATGTTGTACAGTTTTGGCATATGAGCCGATATATCAGCCCACTGCATGTTTCGAGATGTAAAAGCCGATATCGGCCAACTGAACGCAGAGGGTTAATTGATAACTCTATTAAAATTTATCATTAGACACTACATAAAATTAGGAGCCTATTTTTCTCTCAATAAGGATCAATGTTTTTTGTCTTCCTCAGAGTTGATTCAGACCTTCGTGTGCGTGTGACTGATAGTGCATTGTCTAGAGATCTCTTCCCTGCTGACTATCATTGCCTTGGTGATAATGAAAATAGGCCCATCAAATGGCTTGCACCAGAGAGCCTTGTTAATAAGCGGTTTTCTGCTGCTTCAGATACAGTAAGTATTACTTTACATGATTTCACAATATTTTCAAGAACTTTTTTGCATAAGTGCATGTATGCAGCTGGAGATTATTTGAAAGTATGAAGAAGGGACTTCATGCTATAAATTGGTGTTATACCAAAGTCCTTGATAGTCATGAGCTTGAAATTTGGACTCAGCCTAATTTTCTGGATAAATATGCATAAATCACTATTGGTAATTATATGTGGTATACTTATTTTATCACTCTTTGAAAGGCACCACAACTGTCATGCTTGGCCTCTTAGCCACAACACTGACTCCTCAGTCTTATGTTGACACTATTTCTTTTCCTTGCTGTACTTAGAAAAACTTGATGCTTTCCTTGGGTTTATTGCCCACTTTTTGTGGCAAACTTGTTGTGGGCAAAATTATCCTTTAATAAAATTTTTCTTTTGCAAGACCAGAGAAATAAAACTAACAGCATCTTAGTCACTCAATTTCACATGTATATACAGTGCCGGAAGAAATGAATGCAAAATTTTTCACGTGCCAGATTGCAGCAATCTTGGGAACTACTATGAGTAGGTCTCACCAAGAAAGAGTGGCAACAACGAGGAAGACATTGTCCAGCACCAATATTTGAAATCCATTATGGAACACGCCTAAGCCGGAGCTGAAAACTTACTCCTCAATTGTTTCTTTTCCGAACTTACTTCTTAAATGCTTTGGGCATTCTCTCATGACGTTTTGTTGTTTTCATTTCAGGAAGTTTCTAACATAGAATTTTATCATTTCTAGAATGAGAATGGTTTTAAGAATGTTGATATTTGCTGAAATCTTCATCTGCTAAGATCAAGGGAAATTTATTGTGGTTGACTTTTTGAAGATCTTTTAAAATTACATCTCTTTCACCGGATGAATGAAGAACAAGCTTCGTCACAACAAATGTTGAGACGCAAATAAAGGCATTAATGGAAATAGAAGTGTCTTGATGTAAGATGTAATTATTGCCCATTTACTTATTGTGGTTGGAGGCAATTACGGATCTTTATTTATTAACATTTGTGGTCTAGTAGAAACCAGTGTTTGGTGCATCAGGAGGGATACTAATAATGAAAGCAGCTCTAAATAGATCATTTCATATATCAAAATGAAATGTGCTTGCATCGGTACTGAATAACTTTGGATAATTCTTCCAACTTGTATTTGCCCTCTATTTGTCAGAGTGATATATGTACTCCACATGAAGGTTTTCACATACTGTTTCCTGGTTTGTAGTCCTATCTTCTTTGAGCAAAGCAGTTGTCTTTTTACCATGAATTAGCTTGGGCTATTCTCTGCTTGATGTCCATTGTACTTCTTCCGTCCCACGTGATGGTACTTATAAGATCAGGGAAGGAATCCACTTGATCTCATTTCTCTCCCCTTAAGGGTGACCTCTCCATTCAGCTTCTATCTTCTGCATACTAGGATTTTAGTCTTCGTCTTACTTATTTTCATGTTGTATTCTTGGAAAACTTGGTCCATAAAGTTTCGTGACCTTTGAAGATCCTCGCGATTTCCAGCTATGACTGCGATATCATCTGCGAAGCGGAGCATGTATATTACCTCTCTTTCCTTTCAATATTTGCCCTAGTGAACATTATTCCTGTCTCTTAGCACATTTTAGTGTCAGTCATTTTTTTTATTTAATGGGCATTGGAAACTAGGAACTTCTAACTTAATCCTTAAAAGAGACCAGCAAAATTTTCCTTGTATTTACGATGCTAAGCAATGGTATGATAGAGCAACAAAAATGATTTCTAAGAACATTAGTGGAGTAAAAATAGCAATGTTTAAGGGTGCATTCTATGCAAGGTGTATTTTACTGCATGTGAAAACTTGGTTATTCAACTAAGGTTTATACTTTCGGTTCATGGGTTGAACATGTATTTGAAATGGCTAGTATATCTGTAATGCAAGTGAGTTGGTATAAAAAATGTTTCAGAAGATTATGATGGTGGTGTGAGCTGAGTGGTGATTTTTTATTGAGCAGTGTATGTACTTCGATTGTTCCATAATTGCAGAAAAACAAAGTTCAACCCACGGTAAATCAGGCAATGTGCATTCACTATCCATTCATCTTCTCTCCATCTTTAAACTTGGCGCATCTTGGTAGGAGAACTACTGAAGTCACACTCGCATTGATAGCTGGGCAAGCTCAGATAATTAAGATACTGATGCTACTGCCCAAAAAAATTACAGAAATTCCTAGAATTATTTTTCATCGGTGAATATCTATTTATATACCACTTTATGAGAAAAAATGTAATGGAGGTTGGGATATGTTAGAGATGAAAAAGGGAGTGAAGCACATATAGCTAACTTATACCTATTTTCTACCGAAGCAAATATCCCTTGTGCTGGCTGAGAGGTAATAAACATGCTCTGCTTCGCAGATGATATCAGCCAGAACTCTGTCCCTGACTTTGAGGATGAGTCCACAACCTCACTATGTTTCAATTTCCTATATTATGGCCAAGGAATGATGCGCCATGAGAAAGGAAGTTAATTTTTCACTTGAGGAATCATGGCACCTCTACATATGTTAGGAAATCATTTTACCCATAGTAAACATATGACAAACATTATATAATAACATAAGTAAATGTGAAACTATTTATGTACAATAATGTGGTTATTTTAACATAGTACTCTATAGTTGTACAGTACAGTGCCAGGTGACACTGAAAGCTGGAAGTGAAATATTGTACCTTTACTGTAGCATTTTTATCCTTTCAGTGGGCTTTTGGAGTTTTACTGTGGGAGCTGACTACTCTTGCCCAGCAACCATACTCTGAAGTTGATCCTTTTGAAATGGCTGCTTTCATAAGAGATGGCTACCGCTTGGCACAACCTCTAAACTGCCCAGACGAACTGTGAGTACAGATGTGAAGTGGGAAAATCTATTTTTTAATGAAATTTTTCTATACATACATACACATATACCCATCACGTCGTTCCCTTCCGGGGTAGGCACTGTCAAAATGTTTCACTCATTAATACATAATTGTACACCTAACTCTGCTTCAATTATTTCATCCATACTGACCTACGCTTGCAAACCTCTTTTGCCTCATTTACCCCCATACACTGTTTCATACATGCCCTCCTGTTTTTAAAACTCCTAATATTCCTCCTCCTAAGAATTTCCTCAACCACATTCAACCACAACTTTCTCGGCTTACCTCTACCTCTCACACCATTCATTCTACTCTCATATATCTGTTTTGTTATTCGACTCTCATCCATTCTCTCAACATGGCCAAACCAAAGAAGCACACTCCTTTCATACACGTCCATTACTGGAGCATTTAACCCACATTCATTCATGACCCACTCATTCCTGACCCTATCCATCCTACTTTTGCCACAAATACTCCTTTGATAACTCATACCCACGGCGTTTAGTCTACTCTTATGTCTATCCTGACATACCCATGTTCCACTTCCATAGAGCAAAGTAGGAAGAAGTACACTTTTGTACACAGCAATTTTCGCTTCCTTAGACAAGCACTCATTCCTTGATATGCTCCACATGCTACCTACCACTTTCCTTCCAGCATTTGCATGTCTCTTTATCTCCTCATCTATTCTTCCATCTTTCGCATACATCTTACTGAAGTACACAAAATCATCCACCTGTTCAATTACTTCACCATTCGCCCTCATTATAGAGTTATTCTCCCCATTCTCCTTATCAAAAACTACTACTTTAGTCTTGCACGCATTTACCTTCAATTCCATTCTCTCCATTGATTCACAAAACTAATCTTGGAGCTTCTGTAATCCCTGTTGACTGTCTGAGATCAAAACAGCATCATCCGCATATAGAAGAACTTGAACATTTACATTTCCAATCAAAACACTGTCTTTTCACTACATGTGTCTCTAACACATTTATCCATAAATACATTAAACAGTCATGGAGACATTACGCAGCCTAGCTTTACACCCTGATTTATTACAAACCAATCACTCAGAACCCTGTTAACTCTTACACTTGCCTTACTATTGTCATACATCGCCATCATAACATTCAATAACTGCCCATTCACTCCATAGTCTCTCAAAACCTTCATCAACTTCTTTCTATTTACTCTGTCATATGCCTTCTCTAAATTGAAAAACGCACAGTACACTTTCTTTCGGACACTAGTACGATTTTCTATCACTTGCTGAAGTGCAAAAAGCTGGTCACTACATCCTCTCCCAGGCATAAACCCACACTACACCCCCCATATATTGTCAGAAGTAATATTCCTCACTCTTTTGATTAATATTTTACTGAACACTTTTCCCGGGATACTCATTAAACTCATGGCCTGATAATTATTACATTCGGTCTTTCCTCCCTTCCCTTTGTACAACGGAACAATGATAGCATTCTTCCAATCTGCTGGAACAACAGAAACCTGTAAGCATAAATTGTATAGTTCACACAGCCTACAAAAAAGTAATTTACACCCACACTTCAACATGTCACTAGATATCCCATCTATACCTGCAGCCTTCCCATTTTTCTATATTCTCACAGCCGTTTTAACCTCCTTTTCACTGATATCCTTTTCCATCATCACATTCTCACATACCACTTCACAAGACTCATCCTCAATGCCTGCAATATTATTGTACAATTCTTCAAAATACTCCCTCCAGCAGTCCCTGATATTTTTCTCGTCCCATACGATCTCTCCACTTTTGTTCCTTACCGCATTTATTCCCCTACCTTCACCAATCTAAGCCCTTTTTACCCACTTCCTTAACAGCTTTTTATTGCCTTCAAAATCGCTCTGCATCTTACTAGCTTCATCCGCACGCATCTTTCCTTGCTCTATTACACAACGATTATACATTCACTCTTTTTCTTTCTGTAAATCTCACATGCCTTAGTACGCTCTTCCTCAGATTTGGCAGCAATCATATCCTTGTATGCCTTTTTCTTTTCTTTGACTGCAATTTTCACTTCTTCATTCCACCAAGCATCACCTTTGATTCTTCCTACCACTCCTTTTCCACATACACTTTCAGCACATTTCAGCAAATTTTTTATGTTCATCTTAAATATTGAAAAATGTCCGTGAATGAAATAGTTTTCCAAACGAATTCACCAAAAGATATTATGATTGAATGTATTTACTTATACATACTTACCACATTTCAGGTCATGTGTCCATAATTTTTAAGTATCACTTAAATTATATAAATATAGCTCCCAGAGTATTTTTATATGCAAATTGTGATGGTCATATAACATTGACTAAATTATCATTACATTAAAGACATATATGATAACCCAGAAAGTTCCTACTACACAGCATTGTCAAAACAATGACTACTACTAAGCAAATATTTGATTCGACACTTAATATCATTTTGTCAACGGGCAATTATAATATTTTTCCTAGGAAACTGATGCTTCAGAAGAACTGAGCATTATTTTTTTGAAAAATATTTTCTTCTCTGTTCACTTCTTAGCAGTAACTGAATGATACATTTACAAAATATCCCTTAAGAGTGAGTCTGGTTCATGAAGCAGGAGAGTGTGTGAAAGTTTCTTAATGGCATGTCATTACCATCATAATATTATTTAGCTATTGAAGTGTTTCCGAGAGAAATTCGTCCATGCTTGGTAATATAGTGGAATCTTCCATGAAATAAAATATCCAGTAGAATTAAAACAAGGTAAAATTTACATATTGCCAAATCTTAATCGTTAACATTTCTTCAATTCAATTCGTAAATTAAATATACAAATATCACCATGAGATATTATTTTCTAAACATACACACCCATCATGTCGTTACCTTATGGGGAACTTTTATACGAATATAATTCTATATTATAATGACAGTGAGCTTGTAAAGCTGAATTTGCCTTAACCCTTTCGTGCCTAATGTCGGCTATGACCGCCGTGAATTTTCCCATGCAAACGAACGAATGTCGGCTCTGGCTGATGGAGAAAAACCAATTCAAAAGACTTAATGTCGGGTATAGCTAACGTGAGGGAAGGGAAGTGGCCGATATGGGAGCAATAATCCGAGGTATGCAATAAACCCTTGCGACCCAGCTTAGGGACACCCCAGACCCTTTCCTCGGCTAGTGAGCTCGACCCTCTGCATCATTAGTAGCCCTCCTTGCTGCATGAATCCACGGTTAATTTATTGTATTTGCAATGGATTTTTGAGCCAATTATTTTATTCACTCTACAAAATTTTTAACTATATGAAGTGAATTATTTGTTTTTTGTTGAGTCTCAGCAAATTTCAAATGAAATTGTAGTGTTGATAGTAACAGAGTTCTTGTGTGGAACTCTCAATAGTTTGAGCTCTAAAACGAACTCCAAATTAGTTCATATTAACGCTAGAATTTCATTTTAAATTGTAAAACGCTCAGAATAACATTATAAATTCATTTAAAGGTATAAGTCTGTGAAGTATACAGCAAAGAATTATTTAAAAAAAACAACGTTAATGCAACAAACTGACAGCGGCCTCCTGCTGAGAGAGGGGGGGCTGCTAAGGGTTGGGGGGTTGAGCCGAGTGCCCGGGGGAAAGGCTGGGTGTCCCGCTGAGTGGTTCCAAAACGGGCGAAAGGCATACCTGAGCGATTCGTCGCCACGAGAGATCTTCGAGAGACTTCGGCGCGAAAGGGTTAATAATTTCTTCCATGCTATCCTATCCTTGCTTACCTCTATAGCTTCAGTTACCCTCATACTTTGCTTCTAATATGCCCTCCAGTCATTGCGACTGCTAGAGTTGCTTCTTTATACGGCACCTATGTGCTAGAAGCATCTACCATATTTCTTCATGAGCTTCTCAGTGTGCCCCCTCATCTCATGTGATTATCTCATCAATCGTTAATCTGCAATGATATTTGACTGCCATCCATTCTCTCAACTTAGCCTCAGAATTATTCTCCTCGACCTCCATGTTAATATACCATCTGTCCAAAAAATTTCACAATTTTGAACTGGAAACTTAGTACACTCCGAGCTGATAAAGATATGGAAAATGTCCGGGTCACGCCCAATTTATCGTCCAGCGATTAGTAATTGGAGCAAAATAATTTTTCTTCTCGAGTTCGTATTTCCAGCAGGTGATACATACTATGTACGACTAACCTCCCACTATTTGCCTGCCTTCTGATCTCTTCACCTAACCTCCCATACTACATAAACATTTGGCCAAGGTACACAGAATTATACACTTGCTTCATTGTTTTGGCCTGCTAGCTCCAAGTCTACCCATTTTCACAACTGGTAAATATCACACATTTATCCAAATTTTACAGTTAAAGAATTTCAAGCATATTTGTTTAGCTCACCATTTTATTTCAAACGTGTCAGTAAAACTCACTCATTCACTCTCACAGTTGCCTTTCTGTTGTCATACGTATCTTTTGTGACTAGTGAAGAAAACATCATGGCCATATGGTTTCATAAAGATAGCTCCTATTCAGGATTACAAAGATTATATACTGGATCACAATTGACCATGACAGAGTATCCCAAACATAAACAGTTCTGACAGCCCTTATACAATTCAGTGTTCTTTTGTTTGGTGTGAGAAACTCATTCAAACTATTAAAAATGATAGCCACACAAATATTCCATGAGTAAAAATATACTACAAATGATTTTTCTGTACCTTTACTTTTAGTCATTATTGAATTAAATGCATACAGACTCGACTTAAAATAATATGTTGTTAAAATAATAAAATAATATAGTATCAGCATGAAAAATATCTGAGATGGAGGTGAATACTACTGAAAATTGTGGTTATTTTCAGGAGCTGCAGAAAATTACGTAAAATACCATGGTAATTTACAAAAATAACTTCAGTAATTTTAGAAATGGCCCAACTATACCTATGCTCATTCAAAACAGTTCATTGCTGCTTTATATTTACCCAGTCATGTGCCTCTTTAGGCCAACGAATTCACAACACACTTCATTTGTGTCATTCGTACAGGCACTTTTCTAGCACATACTGATGTGAAAACATCTTATCCATGCATCTCCTTCTAGGCATTCTCTTTTCTTCAATGAAAGACTCTGCTCACATCAGAGTCTTTCATTTGTAATCCCCCTCACCTTGTCAATATGAATTTTACCTAGCACTTTTTCCTGCATCAATTGTGGCAGTACCAGAGGATATGGATGTTAGCAGATGCAGAGTATTTTTAGTAATAGAGATCACAGCTGAAACTGCCCTCTGTGCCAAGGTCTCCTCTTGAAGACACATAGTGATGAAGTTTAATGTATTGGGCAATATCTTGCAGAAAATGAAGATAACAACGTCACAAAATAAAATATACTGAGTAAAATTTTCTCTCAATCTTATCGCACCACACAAATCTAGGTCTCGACACATTTCATTCCATTTTCAAGGTACAAGTAATGTATAAAATTATAAATAAAATATAAGAATCCGATTGTTATCTCCCTGTTATAACATATATTAGGTGCTTCCCTGAAGGAGGAGTTAAAATGTTTTTACAACTATGCAGCAATTGGCAATTGATGATTTGCTTATTAGCTCTAAGCACAAATACAGTAGCAAAGAACAGATTGTTAGTTGGGCGAGCCTTCGACAGGAGCTTGGGTACTTAGACCTTGAGTGGTCCATTGTGCCAACCCCATGTTTAACCTGCCTGCCACATGCAGACAGGGGACAAGAGCGCCACAGAGCAAGGACCAGAGTAGTGTGTATAAATTTTATAGTTGTAGCTAACCAAGAAAAAGATAGGCACTCCTGTTGTTCTAGAGTTTACAAAGTTCTTCTTTGCATGATAAACTTGGTCAGTTCAAAAGGATGAAGACAATGGTCATTGGATTTATTGGAAATACCACAACAGGCCTCTCCCTCTCAGTAATACCATTGACTAAGTAGTTACTCTACAGTATACCTGGTGAAATATGAAATAAGGTCATAAGGTATTCCATATCACTGTGACCCATGCAAAGCAGCAATCCAATGCCCCAAAATAAAAATGAGAGTACCTAGTTTTATATCCATTGACAATGTTGTGAGAATTTTATGAAATAATCATTCTCATTATTGGGATTGGAACCAAGTTCCCATTTGAGTCTACAGGTGTCTACATATTCTAAGGCCAATTAAAACCATTTGCTAGTAATCAATATTGGCAAAAAGAGTGAGTGTTTTAGAACAGTTTATTTTACCCTTAAATGCCTCAGGATTTTATTTGAATTCCTTGGTCCAATTACCAGTAGGTCAAAAGACTTAGGAAAGCATGCCAGATTTCGAATTCAGAAATTAATGGAAGAGTACTCATGTAAAAATGATTTTTTGTTATAAAAATCATGTTTGTTACCAAAATTAGGAGCATGTGAGGGCAGTCTAATAGCCAATTAACCATGTCCTGGAATGTGAATAGAGATGGATAAGTTACAGTAATTTTTAATTATCTGCAATTAATAGCTACTAGAGGATTTAATTGGAAAGACAATAGCAAGGGGTTAACGGGATGTAATCCATTACTTAATGCTATATTAATGTACTAGAAATAAAAATAATTTACAAATTAATTCAGCAGCCCAATCACAACTAAGCATTCTTTTGTTTGGTATGAGAAACTTTCGTTCATACCATTAAAACCACAAATATTAGACCAGTGAAAATATTCCATAAATGAGCTATACGTGCCGTAATTTATAATCAAGATTGTAAGAAGTATATATAGAATTTCCCATCTCTAGATATGATAGTAGGTATATATTCTGTGAAATTCTGTGAAATATTCTATGAAAGTTTACTTCCAATGTGAGTATATAGGCAATATGCTTGACTTCTCTACATTCTTCATTCTTCATTATATTCATTCAATTTGCTTTCATGAATTTGCTTTCATCATAGGTTTGCTGTGATGGCTTGCTGCTGGTTATCAGCACCGGAAGAACGACCATCTGTTGTACAGCTTCTCACTTGCCTTCAAGATTTCTACACAGCCCTTGGAAGATACATATAAAACTTATGTTTCCTGAAAAGACTTTCGACCCTAAATTGAAAAATGTCATCAGAAAATGTTATACCTACTATTGACATGCATGAATATTTGATGCCGCTGCACTAGAAGTTTTATATGCGTATAAGGAAAACCATTGTGCATAGAGATTTTTTAAATATTCACAAAATACTCAATTTTTACACAACATGGCTTTTAAATAGTGCATTTCATGACTACCACTAACAATAAGCCCTTATAAATAAGGTTTCTAGAGGAGTTTACTGAATGGAGTGTCCAAGATGAAAGTGGTTTATCGGAGAAAAGAAGTATATAAATATACTGAAAAAATGCAAGAGATAGCAAATAACCTTGTGCATATACTGGTATGTAATTTATTTCATGAAAGAATGACAGTCTTATTCAGTTGGTCTGGCAAGATTTGCATGATTAGTCAAAACTGAGTCCTGAATTCCATGTAATTAGCTGAGGAATTGATGTATTGCAAGAGCTCATTTTTTTCTACATTGATATTATCATTCAGTCATATTTTCTATCAATTAGAGGATGGATAGGTGGACAGTGGAGGTAATAAGATCTTTTACCATCATCATGAAGGTAATTTTTAAAAAGTGATCATTTAGAAGACACTAGAGGGATTCTAGACAATGCCTAGGCAGCATTTTTGACTGCTTTACTGTAAAGTTGACTGTAAACTTTACTTTTACTTTGACTGTAAAGTTACCTTCAACGGTAATAATTAGAAGAGTTTCCAAATAATCATTCCTTCCCTCATGACAAAGTCATTTTATTCTTGCTTGTCACCATATATAAATGACTGTACAAAAGAAAATACTCTTGAGTCATCAGGTTTGCCAATCAAAAATCTTAAGGCTTTAAAATACAACTCTTGCTCTACAGTTATTTAATTTCCATGCCACTGTCACTTCCAGTACCAAAAATTCTTTGGCGGAGTAGTTCCTAATCTGCTAATTTGAGAATTACATCATAACAAATGAATTCCATTGAAGTACATATTTGTTTAGGCAATAAGAAACTACATAAATTAATCCCCAAAAACACAATTACAGCTTTATCACCTCATTTAGAGAAAGCAGATTGTAATTGTTAGATGTGTTTACCGCAGAAAAACTTTGGAATACTGTAATACTGGAAAAAAATGTGCACAATGGATGTAGAAAATAATATGATTTTCTTTAAGGCATACATGAAAATTTGTTGCATTTACGTAAAAGCTGACTGATCCATCAGGTTTTGGGTTTACTTCTGTTTATGTTCCTGTGTGTAATGAATATCACATCAAGGAAACTAAGATATAATGATATGATAAGGGATTAAAAGTGTATGACTCATGGGTATCAACTGTGAATATGTTGAGGAGTACATTCATACATTTCCTTAATTGCTTATTCTGGCTTTTGTCACTCTGCCTAACTCATTTTACCCATAATATCAATGCCAAAGGTACAACACAGATTTTGAAATGATGCGTCAAAGTGAACGTAGTATTATGTTCTTTTCATCAAATCACAAGCAATGAAAAGTCTATGCTAGATAGATAAAAGATCTCGATGTCCACCTAGCTATCAGAATATGTAGCTATGTGAACATTCATTCATGTCATTTGAACAACATCCATTGATACTTTCTTATATTTCCATATGTAGTCAGAGGCACAAATGTTTATGAGGAATAATCCCACTTGCCATCATAGCAAGCAAGTATAATGACAGAAAATAATGCCTCAGTCACTGAAAGGGAGCTATTCATTGCTAAATACATTTATAGTTGATTTGGTCACCATTTGCATTTTTCTCCTATTTGTCTATAGCCACTAAGCTATCTTCAGTATGTGTCTGTTTTTTTTTATCTTTCTCTGGAAAGATATTCTTTGCTCTCTTTCAAGGATTCTTGTTGGATTTCTATATCTCCATAGGAGTGAATTTGAAAATGAATTTTTTTTTCTTTTTTGATTACCAATATTAAACTTTCCTTTTAGGTGCATAAGTACGCCTTTGTCAGTTTCATCATCACAGAAGGCTTTATGAGGGCTGAAGTATTGGAACTTAATCATTCTCTCCTTAGATTTGGATGCTGATAGTAGCACTCAGCTATTCATTGCCTTTTTTCCCATGTGCAGTCAGAATAAGGAAAATTAAGGAAAAAGTGTCAAATATACTTATATAAATACTTACTTTGGCATAAAATGTGGGTGCATATCTTATATCATGGGAGTTTTCCTAAAAAACATATATTAAACTTCAGATTGATGACTTCAGACAAATGATGAGCTTTTCAATCTTCAGCTTAATCCAATGACTTAAAAGCATTCAAATTTGGAATTTTTCAAGATGACTAGAAAGATCTGAGTCTTACTCCAGGTTCTTACATTCATTTTGTCAAATCTGAAGTAACATTTTAACATTATTTGTGATTCGTGAGTTGTAAGGTAGCTATTTTACAAAATAGCATGTGTTGCTCAGCGAACTATTGCATGAATTTTTAGTAATTGCAAATATGAATAAAGTAAACCTAGCTGTTCTTAATCATAGTACCTATGCAAGTTAGAGTATTTTTATGAGTTTTATCACATCAAAGATAAGTGCCTTGGGGAATGGCCACTCTCCAAAAACCTAGTATACTTTTTGGGGATGCCAACTATAATAGAGCCAGGATTGAAAAAAAGCGTCTGGAAAGGCTACCCAGGTCTTTACAGTGTCATACAGTTAAATAAATATTTCTAGATAATTTTCTATTGTTCCTCTCCTAAACTGAGGATGTAATTTTATCCTTACCAGGCCTGTAAGTATCAATTCAGTTGTTCTGAGAAATCATTTCACACCACACTCACCTGACTTGTTAGGACAGGGAGTAGATTAATTGGCATCTAAGCAACCTATCACTTCCAGGTGCCTCTCAATCAGTTTGATCAGCCCTCATATTCATTGTTTTAAGACACATAACTACTAAGTACTATCAAGGTAAAAATATTTGGTCTGTAACTTCTCTGAAACTGGTCTGTAACTGCTCTGAAAGACTAATATCTGATCTGAGAGTGGTCTGTAACTGGACTGAACAGGTCAGGATTTTAGAGATATCTCAAGGTGTTTAAAATCCAGATCAGAAACAGACCACTTCCAGGTAAGATATCAGTCTTTCAAAGCAGTTACATACCAGTTTCAGAGCAGTTGCAGACCAAATATTTTTACCTGGGTACACTGGACTTGCTACTTAGCTGCTTATCCCACAATCTTGGTTGAATTATCATTTCTATTATGCTCCTCACAGACCCATACCGCAATTTAAAGCAAGTGAGCTCAACATGTTCACTGCTACAATTGTTTTACTTACTTGATGAATGAAAATATTTCTTCCATAAATTCTTCAAATGAAACAGTTTTCAATTATTTTGATTTAATTTAAACAACTTCTGACCCAGAGTCAACTGCTGCCTCATGAATGATGATGAGATTATGAAGTTCTGCAATCCACTGTAAATCTTTGCTGTACACTGTCCTCTTAGGCATGTAAAAGAGTACAGCAAAATAAAAATACCTACAGATGTTAGTATTACAAACAATAAGAATTGTCTTTAACCTTTATCTTCCGAGCGTGTCTCTCCGGCACAAAAATTGTGTCCCTAGACTGCCGAGCGTGTTCGTTTGGCACATTGATAGACATTTAAAAAACACTGGTCATTTAAAAAACCCCAGCCAGCAAGGCTTACGACTATGGAAAAACTCAGGAAGGTAAAGGTTAACCTTCCCTTATTAGGTGTTCACACCAGACCAAAAATATGAACAAAGTTCTTATGCTTGCTATATAAAGGAGAAAGAGCTAGAAAAATTCATGGTAGCAACTGTTGGGATCATATTCTGAAATCACTGATATTTGCTGAGTAAATATTTATCCTAAGCGAGATGAAGCTTGGCTCATTGAAAGTAAGGAAATTGAGAGTCGCTGTCACAGTCGCACTGTTGCAACCTGCTGGAAATAACAATCCTGATGTGTGACACTGTGTTGCAGTTAGCAGTGAACATGTTAGAGCCTATTAGATTATATTCCTCATTTTATCCAACCAACTGGTTTATATATGTGAGGGACTGGCATTTTCATTTTGAATCTATAAAATCCCCACTCATCATCAGTTTTAACCAAAAAAACCAGCATCAATTTTTAATCCTTAGACACTCAAGGTACAGATATATTAACTACCTTAGGCTGCCTAAAAACACATATTAAGCCAAGGTATAAGCTCTAACTAAAGTTCTTTTGTTTAAAATATATTGCATTTTGCTATAAACACCAGATGAAATATTTGATACAGTGAATAAAGGAATCCCATTAAACGTTTTGAAATAACTACCTAGATGAAAATGAAAAAAATTGTCATACTCTTAGGGAGAAAAATGCTTATGCCACTAGAGAGAAAGGGTTGAATTCTTAGATTTAGTGCAGATTTCCATTCTTCTACACTCCTTGATAATCTATTCATCTTCATAATTCCTCTTTCCATCATTCTCCACACTGGACTTGCTACTTAGCTGCTTATCCCACGATCTTGGTTGAATTATCATTTCTATTATGCTCCTCACAGACCCATTAGACTTAAAATTATATTCAATATACCTGGTTGCCATCTCTGGTTCTGCACTCATAATGGAACTCCCTCTCTTGCCCATCTGCAAATGTACTTCATATTTCTTATTGCATGAGGGTAAGAACAAAACCAGCTTACATCTTACAGCTTTTGTACATACCCTCATGATATGGTGGATAATTTCTTCCATTTCCTTAGAATGTATGGAGTGGAGGGGAAAATATTTATCCTTTATTTTAGTTTAAAATGCATGTAAGAAGAGCAAAACAAAGGGAAATACAAGTTAATGCAAGTGAATACAGGTCAAAAGAGTCAACACCTAATTGTGTTCCATATTTACTATATCCTCATGGACTGTGATGCTAAGTTCACACTTTGGACTGGTTCTGTGGCATTGTATGTTTAGCAGTCCTGAAAAACTTGTTCCAATAAAACCCTCAAAAATCCACAGGGGAGAAGAATACCTCAGTAGTTTAATTGGCCTATGCTCACTGTGAGATATTTATGGATCTGGGATTCAGTTCAGCTAAGCAATTCATTTTTCCTCTGAGGAATATCACAGTAATGAGGACTTGCTCTGTTAAGATTATACTGTGGTAAACCCTGGTATCCTCAAAAATCTAAAAATGCATGGAATCCAACTGAATGCAAGCTTATTTAAAGGCCTATTTTAAACACTAAACATAGTTTTGAACACGATTCAACTATTGGAAACTTCTGGGATATGAGGAAAGGGCTTAAACATATGTTTTATCTTTTTATTGCATAAAAATATTTCTCCATTTTCAATGCCTGTCATAAAAAAATTTCTGGACTTGATAGGTATTTATTACTGGGAAAACAATGTTCTATCCAAGAATAGTTGGACATTTGTTATCCTTAGGTCTCTGTGTCAACAATGGATTTCTTGGCTGAAAAAGTACATATTCATTGGATTTTTTTCTCAGTGGAATCAATAGTTTTTTTGCATCTGTGATGAAATCCTGTATTTTAGGAAATGGATTCCTTTGGTTATGAATTTGAACTACATTGAACAGTGAGAACTTTGCTAATAACGTAAAAACGCTAAAACGTTGTGGGAATATTCCCTTTAAAAAATACGAATAAAGTTACATTTCATCTTGACTTATTCTCCAGCTGAAGTAGCACATTCAGCATCTAGGTGTTCCTATTATGACCATATGGGTGTTGTTAGAGGAGGGATGCACATATAAGCCAGATACTCATCAGTCATAGTTGTGTAAAGTATGGAAAAGGAAAGATTTTAAAGCCTATCAGTAGAAACATAGTGAAAACATTGCCAGTTATATATTTTATTGTGTCCATTCCTCGGTACTACAAGAAGATTTATTTTTGAAGTGAAAGAAAACTGGTTAAGTTGCAAAGTGGTGCTTATAATTCTGCTTGAATATTTAATGTTTTATTCAAGTATGTTTTTCTGTATATGCATACTGGGTATGCACCTCAGGATATAGACTAGTCAGGTGGTACAAGATTTTATGAAAAGATTAATGATATGATGGAGGTTTTTACTCATATTCCTTTCATGGAGAGTCAAATCTCATCAGTTTAACCCATTTACAAGCAATGAAGCCCAAAAGAATTGCAAGAATAATGAATAAATTGCATTGGTTATATGGAGAAATGAAATTGTAAGATATTTATTTCACATGATATACTTGCAAGTGATTTATGAAAGTGAATCAAACTATAGTGCAATTACAATATCTGTATATTAGTGACATTTTGAGAAATATTCTTAAAAAATGAAATTTCTACTGTAGAATTTAATTGATCCAAAAGTTGATGGGAAATGTAAAGTTTTCATGATAAATACAATGTTTAGAGGTACCATTCTTAGAATCTTCCATGAATATGGAAGGAATTATAGATTTCTTGGGCTTTCTCCTGTACCAAAGTTAAGGGAAATTATGTACCTTACTGATTATTGATAAATATATGTAAATGGCAGAGGTCTTTTGCCCTTGCTGTAAAAGGAAAAATTTCAAAGGTTGTTTCTAATTTTATAAGTGATAAAGGTGAAAATTAGATGTTTTGTGTCAATGGGAGACATAGCAATTGATGTTAAATATTTATTTATATTATAGACATGTTGTAATGATTGAGTAAATTTTGACGAATGGAAATGAGATGACTGTTGGTATTCCAAGTCTTAACCCAGGATATGTGCATTCTTTTATATGGATAAAACAGGGTGTGTTGTTGCACTGCGGTTCAAGGAAAAAGAGAAGCTTTGCATTTTTGGTTGTATATTGGTGTCCATACTCTTTAAAACCTTCACTATCTCTCTCTCATCTCACCAAATGTTAAATGAGGTCCCATCCTATTGTCTTCCCTAAGAGTATTAGGCCCCTGTAAATTCATTCCCTGGAAAAATATATTATATGTGCATTTTAGCTGTTATGCTATTTCTCATGATTATGCATGTTTCTTGTTCCACTCTGCAATAGCATGATAGTGAGTAAAAAACCCCATAGGCCAGTGTAAACTGATGCATGATGAGTCCATTTCTAACAACCTAAATATCTCTCTCTCTCTCAATTTGATGATTACTACAATGGAGAGACCAGATGACTTTGCAATTTAGAACATCACTTCTTAATACTACAAATGAAATTTTGATTAATTGTGGAGATTCAAAAATATTTCCTAACTACCTTCTATTGTAGTCCATTCTCTAATGTCATTAAGTATCAAAGAAATTCACTCCATTCTTTTTTTTCAGGCATCAATTGATTTTCATGAGCTAAGAACTAATATTTTGAAGAATTTATTCTTCTGTATAATAGTACAGCATTTTTTGTGTCCAAGTGTGGTGAGCTATGCCTATATAGAGAGTTCTTTGAAGCTTATGCACATTGATGTAGCAGTGAACTATAATGACACATGTGGCAAAATTATGTACTCTGAAAAGAACTGTAACAGCAGGGATTGGTACTGGATTGAAAGAATGAAAAGGAATTGTGGGTTTTTTATTTTGTAATTGCAAACATCACCCAAAATAAGAATGTGTTAATAAAATACATGGAAAAGAAAAGAATTATAAATTATTTAATATACTGGAACATTAATTCTACTATCTTCCCTAATTTTGATTGCTTGCTGGCAATACTCAAATCAAACGGCTGGGCCAACGTTGAAGAACTGTCACGTGCAACGGTTGGTCAACTGTTATTCATGGCCATTTTGCCAACCATTATCCAACTGTAATGGCCCAACAATTCCCCAACCGTTGGCTCAACAGTTCCCCAACCATTGGCTCAGCAGTTCCCCCACCATTTACCAACAATCATGCAACCATTTTTTCTATTAATGTGCATTGCCATTAGGCACAACGTTGGTTGGTATATGCAAGTGCCGAACAAATTACCCTCCCCTTTCTCTAAGCCACCCACCTACTTTGTGTTAACCCTATCCGCCATTACGGTCGGCATGCTATAGGTATCACTCAGGCTCATGTTCCTGGGGTCAAGTTTGATTTAAGTCAGAACTAGGTAATTTAAAACTTGAAGGTAATGCTATTCCCAGAAACTGACTGTGAAGGCAAAGATGATGCAAAAAGCCACGATTTCGATTCGCCTTAGCCAATGAGTGTTCTCAACCATGCCTCCTCCATTTTTGAACCTCAATGAGAACTGCCGAGCCACCTACTTTGTGATTACTCGATATCTCGATGCCAACTCAATATCTCGATTGCGTTTCCTCCTTCCGACTATGACTTCCACCATCTCCCAACGTCGGCCCAACGGATAAGAATAACCTTGAAAATGGCACCGTTGACTCAATGAATAAGAAATAACAGAGCAAATGGCACTGTTTCCCTACGTTGGCCCAAAAACCGAACCATTCCCCAACCGTGGCACCGTTTCCCAACTTTGGCCCAACTGTCTGTGCTATATGGGAGGTGAAGTTTTAATCATTTAGTCTATTTAATATAATATTAGAGTGATTTAAGCTCTTTTTGATTGAGCAAAAAGGCATTTGTTGCAAATATGGGTGCCTGGCATCCACTGACCATAATTGTGAGACAGATTCTGTCCCTCTTAGCTGTAGTCTCATGGTTCCTGCTGAGAGTCCAGATGCAATAAATATGTCGCTGTATGTTATGGCCCGAGTCGGGAGATAAGGGGACCTTTGAAATTTGTACTCATATTTTTTGGCTTGAATACAAAGCATGTACCAGATTTTGAGGGTTTCTAATTGTTTGCCTGTGAAGGGTTGAAGTGTTTACATATATGTAGTTTAATCTGTCAGCAGGTTTTTGTATCTAGACAACCAGCATCATTTAAAGTGTTTAGATATAGCAGATGTGAGACACGATGTGTCCATTTATCATATTCATTATCCCCATTCATACCTCATGAGAGACTTCTCTAAGACACTTTCTGAAAATATTTCTCAGTTGTTGAGTTGTGCCTTTGCTGGAAGGTTCTCCTTGAGCTGTTTCATTCTGAGTGATAATTCAGTTGGTTCTATGAGAGTCACATCTTCTGAGGAGGCCATTCTACCATTTATAGCTCAATGTAATTATATAGCATATATATTATTTATCACGTACATGTATTTTGTAATTTGAAGTCAAATCCAAAATTAGTTGTATTTTCCACAATTTCCAATTCTTACAATTCTTCTAATGAAATTACTGATATTTCCTGATTTTTGTTTCTCTCTTGAGATAGTTGACAGTTAAAAATCCTTTTTTTTCCCAAACTTTGATCTCATTAAATATATGGTATTGAAAATTTCGAAAATTTGACAATTATCTTTTCTTCTGTTGAAATCAAAATTTTTCACATGCAAATTTCTAAAAGCCAATATTTCATATGCAAATCTTTAAATTTTTCTGATTTAGGTTTCAAGTTTGAGAACGTGGAAAGCAAAAACACATCTGACCCTAAATCATTTTTCTGAAATTTACTTCTTCTTCTTCTTAACTTTAATCCCAATTATTTGGGGTCAGCTTTTTGGGCTTTCAGCTTCCAGCGTGCTCTATTCAAAGCCATGTCCTCTTTGGCACCAATCTCCAACATATCCTTCTTCACACACTCCATCCATGTTTTCCTTGGCCTTCCTCTGCTATTCCTTCCCTCCACCTTCAGGTTCCCTTCTCTTTTCCCCAGATATTCACCGTCTCGTCTAACATGGCCATACCACCTCAACCTGCACTATTTCACCTTTTCTGTTATAGTTGCAAATCGCAAACTCCCTCTAATGTGATCATTCCTAATCCTGTCAGCTCTGGTAACCCCACTCATCCAACTCAGCATGTGCATTTCACTCGCATGTAATACTCTCTCATGTGTACTCTTAGTAGCCCAACACTCAGCTCCATAGAGTAACACCGGTCTAATGATGGTCTTGTATATCTGGCCCTTCAACCTAGGTGGGTCACAGGTCACACCTGTCACTGACATCCATTTGTACCAGGCTGCAGATACCCTGTCCTTAATTTCTGAAATTTACTATCTTTCTGAAATTTTCTACCTTGTGACGCACTCCGTTATTTTCTTCGCTTATTATTTCTCTCACAAAACGTTTCCTTAAATCAAGATTTTAAAAATTTACATATCTCTCGCATTTTTATTTCTTCTAGTACAATTTTACCCCAAAAGAGAATATTTCACATGCAAATATATGCTATTTCCGAATCTTGGTGTCAGGCTTGAAAAAAGCAATCAATAACTAGACATTTCATTTTGTGTATGAATGAAAGTCCTCACCACATATTGCACTCGCCTTTTCTCTACACTTATTATTTCTGTCATAAAACTTCTTTGGAATCAAGAAATAATAATTTTTTCCTCTTTTCTAGCATAATTATTTATTATAGTGTAACTTTAGTGCAATTGGTAATACTTAACATGCATAAAAGAAATTTTACCAGATTTTGGCGTCTTTTTTATGAGGTGGAAAGCATTTGTAAGTCTGACCATCAGTTTTTACAATATAGTATAATTCTCTAACTCGTAGTAGACTCAGTTTTATTGTGCTCATTATTTCTCTCATAAAACATCTCCATGATGAAGAGTGAGTAAAATATTCAGTTTATTTTACATCTTTAATTATAATAATAAAACTTAAGCCCAAACGCGAAGATATCTTATGCTCAAATATGCTGTTTCCTTCGATTAAAATGTGTAGCTTGAGAATGTGGAAAAAAATTGAACATCCGACACTCAATATTTTGTCTGATAACTCCTATGGCGTGTCAGATTCTGCTTTTATTCTCGACGTTTATTATTTCTTTTATTTAATGTCTCAAAAATAAAGATTATATAAAAAATTTAATCGCTAAATTTATTTAGTCAAGAAAATTTAACCAAAGAGCGAATATATTAAGCATGCGAAAAGTGTCTTTTTTCACGATTTTCCACTCTCGTTCGAGATCATCGAAAGTAATCAAAAATCTGATTTCATTTCTTCTTCTGTCATTAATTGTGTACCACTAAGCAAATTTCTCTTAGTTTTATGATTACTATTTCTCCAAAAAATGACTGCTAAATCAAGATTACAGAGTAATTTACATATGTTAAACTATGCATCCTTCCAAATTTTGTATTCTACTTTGGGAACGTGAAAAGTAATCGAAAATCTGATGTTCCCCAATTTTGAGGTCTAGCCTAAGAACCCGGAATGCAATTAAAAATCTTGTATCTTTTAGACTAATTTCCTTTTTTCTGAAATAATCCACATACAATTATTTATTTATCATTAGTTCTAAATCGAAAGCAATTATTTTTCCAGGTTCCCTATTTTGTCCATTTCTTCTGTTTTTTATTGTTCGAATGAAAGGCTTTGAAGTGAAGATAAAAAACATTTTCATATTTGTCTCGCAATTTTATTAATATAGCTGAAAATAAAATATGTCACATGGGAAATAGTTCAATTTTCCCGATTTCGCCGTCTCGCTTGAAAAAGCGGAGTGCAATCGAAAATGCAATCAAGTTCATCTCCACTCTGCTTTTTTCTAAGCTTATTATTTCTCTCATGAAACTTCTCGATCATAAAGAGCATTGATCATTTTGAACTCCGCATTTAATTATCAAGATCAAATTTAACTATCAGATTACTCTCGAACTTCACCTCCGTCACACACCTTAAATGCTCATTTATTATCACATAAAATGTTTCAAAAATCAAAAAGAACCGAATTATTCAATTTTCATTTGAACTTTCCTTCGTATTTAATGACAGAATTAACCCCAAAATGAATATTTAACATGCAATAAATTACCTATTTCCTCAATTTGAGTACCATTTAAGAATGAGGAAAGTAATTAAAATACTTGCTTTCAGTTATTTATCATCTCTAAATATTTACTCGGATACGATTTTTGCGCTTGTTATCTTTCACATCATACGTTCATAACATACGTAGTGAATTTCCATTGAAAAATTTAAAATGCGAGAGTTTTCGTCGTTTTTCTTCATCTCGTTTTAAACACAGTATCGAATGAACAAAAATATTCGATTTGGATGTTAAATCTGAGGTGTTTAGAACGATAAATCCCGAAATAAATTGTTATTAAGATATTCGTAGATTTTGAGATTTTTGTGATGAAAAATTATTGCAAAAAAGTTAGTTGGTAATTTAAGACTAAAATTAATGGATATTTTGTTTTTTAATATAAAGAACGCCTAAGCGAACCGAATTTTTAAAAATATTCACAATTAAAATTTTTCTATAAACATAATAATATATAGATGCTAGGATCAAAATTTCAGACAGCAATATTGCATTGAAATAATTTTTGTTTTATTTATTGTTCTTAACCTGGACATAAAATCGGAAAAATAATTTTTTCATGTGAAGTATTGGATTTGATGATATACTAGTGTAAAAAAATAGGAAACAAGAATATTGAAACTGAGTGAAGTCGCTTCATTGTAGAAATATTGTTTTTTAATGGCCTCCGTTTCGGTGTTCTTAGTTTTTCGTGTAAAGAAAAAATTATTTTGGTTTTTTTCTGGCAGTATTTTTTTTTCTTTCAAATTGGTTTCTAAATGAGAGTTTAATGACTATTATGACAAAATTCCTAATCAAACTCAATTTATTTGTAATATATTTCACCTGGAGGCCATAAAAAGTGAAGGAATTCGCTGCATTCTTGAAATATTGGTTTATTATTGCCAACGTTTTGTTGCTCGTCTTAGTTTTTTCCAGATGTGTGAAGAAAGAATAACAGTTGTTTTTTTCTTCTTTTCAATTTTTTCAATATGAGTTTACAATAATTCTTATGACTCATTTCCGAATCACAATTTATTTGCAATATTTCACCATGAAAATATTCAACCAGGGATGTCACTTCATTCTAGAAATTATGTCATATTTCGTCCTTCGTTTCGGTGTTCTTTTTCGTTTTTTCCACAAGTGAAAAGAAAAAATAATTAATGGTACATCTTTTGCAGTATTTTTTGTACTTTCAAACTGATTTGCAATGCGAGTTTTTCATTAATCTTATTATTTCATTAAGTTTTTCATTAAGTCTTAATTTCATATCAAATTTAAAATATTTGCACTATTTTTCTGAGAGCATAAAACTGAGGAATTCGCTTCGAATCTAGAAATAATGTTTTATTGTTCCCTCCGTTTCGGTGTTTGTCTTCGGTTTCTTCCGATATGTAACGAGAACGTTATATTTTGTTTTTCATTTGCATTTTTTTACTTTCAAATTAATTTTAATATGAGTTTTTAATTATTTATATGATGTTATTGTTAATCTAACCTAATTTGTATCCCATATTTCGGCTGTAAAACATGAAACTGAGTGAAGTCACGCCATTCTATTTTTTATTTATTGGTTTATTATTGTCTACGTTTTTGTGTTCGTCTTAGTTTCTTCCAGATGTGTGAAAAAATATTAATAGTTGCCTTTTCTTTTGCAGTATTCTTTGTTCTTTCAAATTGTTTCAATATGAGTTTATTTATTATAATTATCACTTAATTCCGATCGCTTTAGTGTTCGTCTTTGTATTTTCCGGATATCTGAAGGAACAATGAGCCGTGCCTCACACTGAGGGAATCCTAAACGGTGGATCACTCGGCTCGTGGATTGACGAAGGACGCAGCAAACGGCGCGTCGAATTGTGAACTGCAGGACCCTTGAACATTGACGCTTCGAACGCACATTGCAGCCCACGAATTCTGTTCCCGAGCTACGCTTGGCTGAGGGCCGAGACCCGGTCAATAGGGGCCGATCATACCTGGTGGCAAATGGGCCCCAGGTATAAATAGGATCGTTGTCCCGCGAGCGGTGGGCATTGCTTTGCTGAGGCTCGCGTCGAGTGTTCGACGCCTATTAGAGCTGCTCCCGAGAGACGGACGCACGGCACCTTTTGAAGACCACCGCTACCTCCCGCAGCCAAGGTATACAACTTACCTAAAAATTCCTAGCTCCTCTTATCCCGAGTCTGCCCTTTTTTTTACCAGCCAGGTCACAATTCTGGGGGGGGGGATTATTTTTAACGACCGTTGTTGTCTTTCTTTTTCTGGTAAATAAATTACTTTTGTTTTTCCAACCTGGTTTTTTCTGTCTGCGTTTAAAAAACTCCTCCGCACCTCCCGGCCCTGTGAGGCACGTTTCAACAACATTGGCTGCTTTTTCTTTTACAGTATTTTTCCTACTTGCCAATTGTTTCAATAAGAGTTTTTAATTATTTCTTTGTCTTCATTCCGAATTACACTTAATTTATTTGCAAATTTTAACATAGAAACATTCAATAGAGTGTACTCACTTCATTCTAGAAATAATGTTATATTTCTTAAGCAGTTTTTTTCTTCTTTCAAATTCATTTTCAGTACGTCTTTTTAATTATTTCTATGGCTTAACTTCTAATCAAACTTAATTCATTTGCAATATTTCAACTGAAAACATAAAACCGAGAGAAGTCGCTTCATTCTATAATAAATGTTTTATTATTTCCTTCGTTTACGAAGGTCGTTTTTGGGTTCTCCCAAGATGTTGCAAGAAAATAATGCTTAGGTTTTCTTCGTTCAAACTGATTTCAATATGATTTTTTCATTATAATAATGACTTAATTTTTCATAAAAATTAAATTGTGTGCTATAACCACCTGGAAAATATTAAACTGAAGGAAGTCGCTTCATTCTAAAAATAATGTTTTATTTCCTCCGTTTCGGTGTACAGCCTCGGTTTCTCCTGGTGTGTGAAGAGAAAATAATATTCGTTTCTCGCTTGCAGTATTTCTTATTCTTTCAAATTGATTACAATATGAATATTTTAATTATTTTTATGACATATATCCTAATCAAACTAATTTTTTTCCAATACTTTTCCTGGAAAACATAATATTAAGGGAAGTCGCATTATGCTCGAAATATTGTTTTATTATTTCCTCCGTTTCGGTGTTCTTCTTAGTTTTTTTCCAAATGCGTTAATTATCTTAATTTATACTTGGATTTTCTATTGCAATATTTTTTCTTCTTCAAAAAATAATTCAATATTAGTGTTTATTGATTTTTATGACATAATTCGCAACCACACTTGTTTAATATGTAATATTTAACTTGGTAATTTAAATTATTTGCTATATTCTCCTGGAAAATATTAAACTGAAGGAATTGCTTCATTCTATAAATAATTGGTTATTATTTACGCCTTTTTGGTGTTCGTTTTCGAATTCTCCCGATAAGTTACGTGAAAATAACATTTGGTTTTCTTTTGCAGTATATTTACTTCTGTAAATTGGTTTCAATATAAGTTTAATTATTTTAATGACATATCTTAATGAAATTAAAATTATTTCCAATATTTCACAAAAGATAACATACAACTTAAAGAAGCCGGTTCATTCTATAACAATTGATTTACTATTGCCTGCGTTTCGGAGAACATTCTCGTTTTTTCCAGATGTGTATAGAAAAAATTTATCTTTTCTGTTGCAGTATTTTTTGTTTTTTCAAAATTACTTCAAAAGTGTTTGATCATTTTTGTGACAGAAATGCTTATCAACCTTAAATTTTTGCCATATTAACCTGAAAAATATGTATATGAAAGAAGTCGCTTCACTCTAGAAATAATGTTTTATTATTTCCTTAGTTCCGGGGTTCGTTTTAATTTTCCCCCGGGATGTAACGATAATATAATACTAGGTTTTGTTATTGCAATTTTTTTCTGTCATTTTGATTTCAATACAAGTTTTTAATTGTTTCTATGACTGAAAAGCAAATCAACCTAAATTTATTTGCTATATCCACCAGAAAAATATTATACTGAAAGAATTCGCTTCGTTCCCAAAATAATGTTTTATTATTAATTCAACCATGGGGATCGTTTTACTTTTTTCTCGAGATGTAAAGTGAAAATAATATTTGGGTTTTCTTTTGCAGTAATTTATCTTCTTTGATATTGATCTCAAAATGAGCTTTTAATTATTTATGTGACTGAAATACTAGACACCATTAATAAACTTGCTCTATTCACCTGGATAATATTTAACTGAAATACGTCGCTTCACTCTAGAAATAATACTTCATTATTTCCTTACTAATATGGTACGTTTTATTTTTCTCCCTAGATGTAACGAGAAAATAATACTTGGTTTTTAGACCGCAGTATTTTTTCATCTTTCAAATTGATTTCAATATGAGATTTTAATAATATTTATGACTGAAATTCTAATCAACAAAAATTTATTTGCTATTGCTATACCTGGAGAATATTAAACTGAAAGAAGTCGCTTAACACAAGAAATATTATTTTATCATTTCTTCCGTTTCGGAGATGGTTTTAACTTTCTCCAGAGATGTTAAGAGAATATAATGCATTGTATTTCTATTGCAATAAATTTCTTCATTCAAATTGATTTCAATATGAGTTTTAAATTATTTTTATGACTGAAATTCTAACCATTTTTAATTTATTTGCTATAGGTACTTACCTGGAAAATATTAAACTGAAAGAAGTCGCTTACCTTTAGAAATTTAGTATCATTATTTCAAAGTTTCGGAGTTCGTCTTAGTTTTCTCCCGATATGTTACTAAAATTAATACTTGGTTTTTCTATTGAAATATTATTTCTTCTTTCAAACTGCTTTCCATATGAGTTTTTAATTATTTTATGACAGAAATGATAATAAACGTTAATTTATTTGTCATATTCACCAGGAAAATTTTAAACTGAAAAAAGTCACTTCACACTAGAAATAACGTTTTACAATTTCCTTAGTTAGGGGTTCACTTTAGTTTCCTCCCGGGATGAAAAGAGAAAATACTATTTGATTTTCTAATGCAGCGTTTTTTTCTTTTGCAAAGTGTTTTCAATATGAGTTTTTAATTATTTTTATGACTGAAATGCAAGCCTACCTTAATTTAATAGCCATATTCACCTGAAAAATATTAAACTGATGTAGACGCATCAATCTAGAAATAATCATTCATTATTTCCTTAGGGGTTCGTTTGATTATTCTTCCCAGTTGGAACGAGCAAATGTTAATTAGTTTTTTATTGCATTTATTTTTCATCTTTACCATTAATTTTTTTATGAATTTGTATTTGTTTATGACTGAATGGCTAATTAACCTAAATGTTTTTGATATATTCACCTTGAAAATATTGAACTTAAAGGAACCCCTTAACTCTAGAAATTAAATTTAATTATTTTTTGTTAATTTTAGTGGTTAGTTTTAGTTTTCTCCCGAGATATAACGACGAGAAGTAAGATTTTGAATAAATAATTTCTTAGTTCACATGGAAATAAAATTTAGGTTGAATAGAATTTCAGTCATAAAATCTCATATTTAAACTAATTATTTATAAGATAATATGCTGCAATGGAAGAGCCAAATATTATTTTTTCGACACAATTCTGGAGAAATAACCAAGCCAAAAAACCAAGCAATAACCAAATAAAACCAAGAAACTCAAGAATAGTTAGAACTTTATTTTAACAGTGAAGCGACTACTTACAGTTTAAATTTTTAGAGGTGAATAAAGCCAAATAATTAAGGTGAAATACCATTTCAGTCATAAAAAGAATTTCACTCATGTTAAAATCAATTTGAAAGGAGAAAGAATACTTCAATAGAAAACGAAATATAACATGTCGTTACATCTCGGGAGAATACTAAGACGAACCCCAAAACGGGGGAAATAACGAAAAATTATTTTTTGAGCGAAGAGAACTCTTCAATTCATTTTTTATAGGTGAATATAGAAGATAGACACACTAGAAATAATGAAGCGACTCCTTTCAGTTTAATATCTTCAAAGTGAATATAGCAAAGATATGAAGTTTTGGAATTTTAATCATAAAAAAATTAAAAACTCGTATTAAAATCGCTTTTGAAAGATAAATAAACACTGCAATATAAATGCCAGATATTATTTCCTCGTTACATCTCGGAAGAAAGTAAAACGAAACCCGAAACTAAGGAATTTCTAAAACATTATATCTGGAGAGAAGCCGATTCATTTAGTATTATATTTTCGAAGTGAATATTGCAAATAAATTAAAGTTGATTAACATTACAGTCATAATAATAATAAAAAACCCTTAATTTATGATAAATACTGTAATGGATAAACTAAATATCATTTTCTCGTTACATTTCCGGTGAAACCTTAATTGAACTACAAATCAGGAGAAATAAAACTCAATACTTCAAGAGTGAAAAACCCCTTTCGATCCAATATTTTCTGGGGGAATATAGCATTTCAATTAAGGCTGACTATCATTACAGTCAAGAAAATGATTATAAACACATATAGAAATCGATTTGATAGTTGAAAAAGCACTGTATAGAGAGACCGATTATTATTTTCCCGTTACCACTCGAACTAAAACGAACTCCGAAACTAAGAAAATATTAAAGCATCATTTTTAGGGTGAGGTTAATTTTTAAGTTGAATATCATCAAGGTAAATATGGCAATAAACTAATGCTGATTAGCATTTTAGTGAATACAATAATTAAAAGCTCATATTGAAATCAATTTGAAAGAAGATTGAAGAAAGAAATAAGAAAAAATACTTCAATAGAAAAACTAAATTAATTTTTTATTACCTCTGGTGAGGAAACTAAAACGAACCCTGAAACCAAGGTAATAACTAAACATAATTCCAGGAGTGAAGCGAATAAATGCAGTTTAATATTCCCCACGTGAATATAGCAAATAAATAAAAGTTGATTAACATTTCAGTAAAAAAATCCTATGATAATCAATTTTGAAGATGAAAAAATACAGCACAGACAAACCAAATATTATTACCTCGTTACCACTCGGGAGAAAAACTAAAACAAACCCGAATATTATGGAAAAATAAAATATTATTTCTAGAGTGAAAAACGTCTTTCAGTTTAATATTTTTAAGGTGAATATAGCAAATAAATAATGGTTGATTAGCATTTCAGTCATAAAAATAAATCTCTCATACTGAAATCAATCAAGAAAGATGAAATAATACTTCAATGAAGAAACCTAATAATGATTTCTCGTTACATGTCGGGTGAAAATGTAAAAACTTCCCGATACTACGGAAAAAAATATTATTTCTTGAGTGAAGCGAATTCTTTCATTTTAATACTTTCTCGCTGAATATATCAAATACATTATGGTTATTTGTATTTTAGTCACAAAAATAATTTAAAAACTCATTTTAAAATCAATTTTAAGATGAAAAAACACTGCAGTAGAAAAACCAAATAATATTTTCTTGTTGCATCTCGGGAGATAATGAAATGGAACCTCGAAAATATGGAAAACATAATACATAACTTCTAAAGTGATGCGATTTCTTTTATTTTTTATTATTTCCCAAGTGAACATAGCAAATAAATTATGGCTGACTAGCAATTTTGTCATAAAATAATTAAAAACTAATATCGAAATCAATTTGAAAAATGAAAAATCACTGAAATTGAAAGACAAAAAATTATACCTTGCAATTTATATATACCCTACTAAAAAATTCCGTATAGTATCTTTATAAATACTTTACAGAATTTCTTAAAAAGTTCTGTAGATATTCCTTAAAGAACTGAAACATTGTTATGAGTGTTGTCAAATTCAGTGTGTTTTGTCAGAATATTGATATATTTTGTAGAGGACAAGAAATTTGTAGTTATTTTTTAGTGTGCCCGTCTTGGCACACTAGCTGGCAGCCGGGGTTGCCTTATTTATCGAATATTTATCGTTAAAAATGTCGTTATGGGTTCTGTTATCGCATAGTTACGATATCAAACGCATATTTGGTGTCAAAAATTCATTTTATATTCTTTCTGTCCTCAGATTTTAGTGAATTTAGTATTTTTGGTTTTATTTTTTTTTCTTTTGCATTCATTTTGAATATAAAATATAATAAACACTGTACTATTCCACAGTTATATGCAAGGTGCTACGCGCTTCACGTTGCAGCATGATCAAGGACGAAGAATATTAGGGTTTTTTATACCACATGTATACGCAGGTAACACTCAGGGGGAAGGAAGGGGGATAGAGGATTACGGTGATGATGCAGCTAGACGGTGTAAACCCTTCTTACCGCGTATAAAAGTTTGGAATTGTAAAAAGTGTATTTTTTAACATTCAAAATGGATGGTAGTTACTTTTACGAAGTGAAGCCTGAAAGAGTCGATCATATTGTGTAGCTACCATTTATATTTCAACTATTATAACATTCGTGAAATGATCCATATAATACTACTCAAGAATTGCTTGTAAAGAATCGAACAATATTATTTTGCTTTTCGAAGTAATTTCCTCGCCTGAAATTAGAACCTAAACGTAAAATGAAAATTCTCCAAACCTAACTCAGTATTCAAAAACTAACCTGGAAAATTCGATCTCTAGTGGCAATTGTTGCTTTGCATTCCAGAAATAAATAATAATAATAATGTGCTTTTTGGAGGGTGAGTTATATATTATTCCAAAAAAAGAGAAAGAAAAGGATAATTCGCGCTATCGAAAACATTATAATAAATCATTGCTGCACCATATTGGAATAAAAGCAAATAAATAATAATGTTTTGTTTTTTTGGAGGATGTATCATAGATTATTTTAATGATTGAGTGATAAATGGATAATTCGCGTTATCGCACACATTATTTGAATCCATTAATTCAAACGATTCACTGAAGAACTGCATATATAGATTTATATTCTAGAATTGAACAATATTATTTTGCTTTTCTCGCTGAAGAAATTTTCTCGCCACAGATAAGAGTCTGAATGCAAAAATTAAAAATCACTTAACCTCATTCAGCATTCAAAATCAAAACATGAAAAATCGCGGTCTAGAAAAGCATATGTAGCCTTGCATTCCATTGATTTATAAAATGTTTTGCTTTTTGGTGGGTGTATCTTGGATGACATTGTTGATTGAGAGAGAAATGGATATTTCGCGTTATCGCGCACAATATTTTCAACCATTTCTTCAAAATACTCACTCCAGAACAATTTAAAATGAATTAACATTCTAGAATCGAAAAATATTAGTTTGCTGATCGAAGTTATATTGTCGCGAACATGATAATCTGAATGCGAAAAAAAAATCGCACAACCTCACTCACTATTAAAAAACTAACTGGAAAAATCGCAGGCTGGATAAGCATATGTCGTTTTGCATTTTCGAAATAAATGATAACGTTTTGCGTCTTAAAGGGTGTATCACAAATTATCTTAATTTAAAATACAAATACATGCAAAAATACAAAAATTACTTTAAAAAAACATACTTAAATACAAAAAATTATCTTAATAATTGAGAGTGAAATGGATAGTTCGCGTAATCGCACACGTTATTTAAAAACAATGTTTCAACATATTCATTCAAAAACTGCCTAAATTAATACACATTTTAGAATCGAACAATAAAATTTGCTATTCGAAAGAATTTTCTCGCCTAAAATGAGAATCTGAATTGAAAATAAAAATTAACTTAAAATCACTTAATATTCAAAATCAAATATATAAAAATCACAGTCTCAGAAAGCATGTGTTGCCTTGCATTCCAGAAAAAAATAATAAAGAGTCGCTTTTTGATGGTTGTATCATCGATTATTTTAATAATTGAAATAGAAATTGATATTTCTCGTTATTATACACAATACTTTAAACCATTGCTTCAAAATATTCACTGAAGAACAGCTTATAATGAAATAACATTCTCGAATTATACAATATTATTTTGCTAGTCAAAGTAGTTTTCTCGTCTGAAAAGAGAACCTTAATTCGAAAATATAAATTCGCTAAATCTGTCTCAGTTTTCAAAATCTAAACTGGAAAAATCGCAGTTTCAAAAAGCATATATTGCTTTGTATTCAAGAAATAAATAATAATGCATCGCATTTTGGAGAATGTATCCTTGGATCCATTTAAAAAATTGAGAGAGAAATGTATATTTAATTTATTACACAATATTTTAATCCATCGCTTCAACATATTTACACAAAAACTACCTAAAACGAATTAACATTTTAGAATCGACAAATATTATCTTGTATTCGCTGTTTTTTCACGCCTAAAATGAGAATCTGAATTTAAAAATGAAAATACATTTAACCTCACTAAGTATTCCAAATCTAAGCAGGAAATAATGCTGTCTCAAGCAGCATATGTCACCTGGATTTCCAGAAATAAATAATATTGTATTGCTTTTTGAAGGATGTATCGTATTTTATTTCATTGATTAATAGAGAAATGGACAAGTCGCATTATGGCACCCAATGTTATTAACCATTTCTTCAAAATATTCACTCAAGAACTGCTAAAAATGAATTATTTTTCTAGAATCGAACAATAATATCTTATTTTCGAAGTAACTATCTAGCCAATAAAGAGAATCTGAATTCGATAATGATAATACACTTAACCTCACTCAGTACTAAAAATCTAAACTGAAAAAACGCAGTCTCAAAATGCATATGTCGTTTTACATTTCAGAAATAAATAGTAACGTTTTGCTTTTTGTAGGGTGCATCGCTGACTATTTTAATAATTGGGAGAAAAATAGGTAATTCGCGTTATCGCACAATATTTTTTAAACTATGACTTCAAAATAGTCACCAATGAACCGCTTAAAATGAATAATGATTCCAGAATCGAAAAATATAATTTTTATTACAGATATAATTTTCTCGCCTAATCTGAATTCGAAAATAATAATACGCTCACACAGTATTCATAATCTAAACTGGAGAAATCGCAGTTTAGCAAAGCATATGTCGTTTGGCCATTCAGAAATAAATAATAATCTTTTCAAATTTGGACGGTGTATCAGAGATAATCTAAACAATTGAGAAAGAAATGAATAATTCGCGTTACTGCAAACAATATTTTAAAACATGGCTTCAAATATCCACTCGAGCACTGCTTAAGTTAAAAAACATTCTTGAATCAAACAATATTATTTTGCTTATCAAAATAATTTTCTCCCCTTAAAAGAGAATCTGAATTTGAGAAAGAAAATACGCTTAACCTCTCTCTGTTTTTCTTGTTGAAAAGGATATGTCGTTTTGCATTTCAGAAACAAATAATAATGTTTTGCTTTTTGGAGGGTGTATCAACAATTATCGTAATAATTGAGAGAGAAATAGATAATTTGCTTATTCACACACAATATACTAAACCTGTGCTCCAACATATACACTCAAGAACTGCTTAGATTGTGTAAACATTCTAGAATCAAACATTTTTATTTTTAAAGGAAGTTATTTTCTCGCGTAAAATGAGAATTTGAATTCGAAAACGAAAATACGCTTGACCTCAGTCATTATTCAGAATCTATACTGGAAAATCATTGTCACAACACGTATATGTCGTTAAGCATTTCATAAATAAAAAATTATGTTTTGCTTTAAGGAGGATGTACTACTGTGGATGTACAAATAAATGATAGAGAAATGGATAATTCGCGTTATTGCACACAATATTTTAAAACGTCACGTTGAAATATTCACTCAAGAAATGCTAAAAATGAATATATTTTCTAGAATCAAACAATAATACTTGATTAATCGAACAACTTTTCTCGCAAAAAATGAAAATAAGAATTCAAAAATAAAAACACGCTCATCATTATCATCACTCAATACTCAAAATCGAAACAATAAATATCACAATCTCAAAACGTATATGTCGATCTGCATATCAGAAAAAAATTTTAAAAATTTGCAATTTCATGGCGTATCACATAAAATCTTAATTATTGAGAGAAAAATATATAATTCCCGTTATCGCAAACAATGATTTTAAACATTGCTTCAAAATATTTGCTCAAGAACTACTCAAAATGAATAAACAAACTAGAATCGAACAATATTCTTTTATTTATTTATATATCAATATAACAATTTTAGCATCGAATAATAATATCGTGATAAAGAAAATAATTTTCTCGCCTAAAATGAGAATCTAAATTCGAAAACGAAAATACGCTTATTATCACTCTGTGTTAAAACTCAAAAATAGGATAATCGCATCCACGATAAGCATAAGTAATATTGCAATATAGAAATAAATTATAATGTATTTCATATTAGAGAGTGTATTTGATCACAGATGATCTTATTAATTTAGAAAGAAACGGACAATTCTCGTCATCACACAAAATAATTTTCAACATTGGTTCAAAATATTTAAATTACAACTGCCAAAAAATTCCACCACCACGAAAGTACGCGTACCATCACTCAGTGTTTAAAATCTAAAATAGAAAAATAGGATCATCGAAAGGCATTAGTCGTAATGCATTTCTGAAAAAAAAGATAATGCTCTCCGATTTGTAGAGAGTATCACAGATGATCTAAATATTTGAGAGAGTAATGCACAATTCTCCTTATCGCACACAATAATTTTCGCAGTTGCTTCAAAATATTTAAATATCAACGGCCACAAATATATAACCATTCTGGAATCGATCAATAATCTTTTGCATAACTAAATATTTTTCTCGTCTACATTGAGAATCAGAATTCAAAAAAGAAAATACTATTATCTTCACTCATGGTTAAGATTTAAAATAGAAATGATGTCGCCTCCTCGAAAAGCATTAGTCGTAATGCATTTCTGAAAAAAAAGCCAATGTTTTCCGATTGGTAGAGTGTATCACAAATGATCTAAATATTTGAGAGAGCAATGCACAATTCTCCTTATCGCACACAATAATTTTCGCAGTTGCTGCAAAATATTTAAATATCAACGGCCACTAATATATAACCATTCTAGAATCGATCAATAATCCATTGCACAACTAAATTTTTTTCTCGCATAAATTGAGAATCTGATTTCAAAAAAGAAAATACGATTATCATCACTCAGTGTTTAAGATCTAAAATAGAAATGTCCATCCTCGAAAAGCATTAGTCGCAATGCATTTCTGAAAAACAGATAATAATTTCCGATTTGTAGAGTGTATCACAGATGATCTAAATTTTTGAGAGGGAAATTCACAATTCTCCTTATCGCACACAATAATTTTCGCAGTTGCTTCAAAATATTTAAATATCAACGTCCACAAATATATAACCATTCTAGAATAAATCAATAATCTTTTGCATAATTTATATATTTTTCTCGCCTAAATTGAGTATCTGAATTCAAAAAAGAAAATACGATTATTGTCACTCAGTGTTTAAATCTAAAATTGAAATGTCCATCCTCGAAAAGCATTAGTCGCAACGCATTGCTGAAAAAAAATATAATGCTTTCCGATTTGTAGAGTGAATCACAGATGATCTAAATATATGAGTTAGAAATGCACAATTCTCGTTATCGCACAAGATAATTTTCGCAGTTGCTTCAAAATCTTTAAATTTTAACGGCCACAAATAAATAACCATTCTAGAATCGAGCAAAAATCTTTTGCATAACTAAAGATTTATCTCACCTAAATTAAGAATCTGAATTCAAAATAGAAATCACGATTATCATCACTCAGTGTATAAGATCTAAAATAGAATTGTCCATCCTCGAAAAGCAATATTCGTAATGCATTTCTGAAAAAAAGCCAATGCTTTCCGATTTGAAGAGTGTATCACAGATGATCTAAATATTTGAGAGAGTAATGCACAATTCTCCTTATCGCACACAATAATTTTCGCAGTTGTTTCATAATATTTAAATAACAACGGCCACAAATATATAACCATTCTAGAATCGAACAATATTCTTTTGAGTAACTAAGTATTTTTCTCGCCTAAATTGAGAATCTGAATTCAAAAAAGAAAATACGATTATCATCACTCAGTGTTTAAAATCTAAAATAGAAAAATAGGATCCTCGAAAAGCATTAGTCGTAATGCATTTCTGAAAAAAAATCCAATGCTTTCCGATTTGAAGTGTATCACAGATGATCTAAATATTTGAGAGAGTAATGCACAATTCTCCTTATCGCACACAATTATTTTCGCAGTTGTTTCATAATATTTAAATAACAACGGCCACAAATATATAACCATTCTAGAATCGAACAATATTCTTTTGAGTAACTAAGTATTTTTCTCGCCTATATTGAGAATCAGAATTTAAAATATAAAATACGATTATCACCACTCAGTTTTTAAGATTTAAAATAGAAATGTCCATCCTCGAAAAGCATTAGTCGCAATGCATTTCTGAAAAAAAAATAATGCTTTCCGATTTGTAGAGTGTATCACAGATGATCTAAATATTTGAGAGATATGCACAATTCTCCTTATCGCACACAATAATTTTCGCAGTTGCTTCATAATATTTAATTATCAACGGCCACAAATATATAACCATTCTAGAATCGATCAATAATCTTTTGCATAACCAAATATTTTTCTCGCCTAAATTGAGAATCTGAATTCAAAAAAGAATATACGATTATCAATACTCAGTGTTTAAAATCTAATTAAAAAATATCGCATCCTCGAAAAGCATTAATCGTATAGCTTTTCAGAAATATATTATATTGCTTTCCATTTGTGAGAGACTATTTACATGATCTTAATAAATGAGAATGAGATGGACAATTCTCGTTCTTGCACTCGATACTATTCACAATGGTTTCAAAATATTTAATTAACATCTGCCATAAATGTATTCCTTTTTTAGAACCAAACAATCATATTTTTCTAAACGAAATTATTTTCTCGCGTCACATGATTATCTTAAATCATTAACGATAATACGCTTACCAACACTCAGTGTTTTAAATCTAAAATAGAAAAATAGCATCCTCGAAAACCATTAGTCGTAATGCATTTTTGAAATAAATTATAATGCTTTGCATTTTTTAGAGTGAATCACAGATGATCGTAACAATGAAAAAGAAATGGACAATTCTCGTTATCGTACACATTAATTTTTACAGTTGCTTCAATATATTAAAATATCAACTGCCACAAATGTATTACCATTCTAGAAGAATCTGAATTCAGAGTATAACAGATGTTCATAATATTTGAGAAAGTAATAGACGATTCTCGTAATCGCTCACAATAATTTTCACCATTGTTACATAAATGTAAGGTAAAAACTGCGACAAATGTATTGCCATTCTAGAATCGTACAACAATAATTTGCTTAACGAAAAGTTTTTCTCGAGTTAGATGATGATCTGAATTCGAAAAAGAAAATACGCTTATTCTCACTCAGTGTTTAAATACAAACTATAAAAATACCATCCCCGAAAAGCCGAAGTCATATTGCATTTTAGAAATAAATAATATTGCTTTGCATTTTGTAGAGTGTATCACAGATGTTCTCAATTATTGAGATAGTACCGGACTATTCTCGTGATCACGGAAAATATTTTTGACAAGGCTTCAAAATATTTCACTAACAACTGCCACAAAAGTATTACCATTCTTATTTTAGTACTCAGTCTATTAAAATCGACTAATATTATTTTGCTGAACGTAAAAAATTTTTCGCCAAAAATGAAAATCTAAATACGAAAACGAAAATACGCTTATACTCACTGTTTAAAATCTAAAATAGAAAAATCGAATCCTCGAAGTGCATAAGTCGTAATTGAGTTCTGAAATAATTAATGATGCTTAGAATTTTGTTGAGTGTATCACAGGTGATCTTCATAATGTAGCAGGAAAGTGACAATTCTCGTAATCGCACAGGTTAATTTTTACAGTTGCATCAAAATAGTTAACAAACAACTGCCTCAAATATATAACCATTCAAGAATCGATCAATAATATTTTGCTAAACGAAAAAGTTTTCTCGCCTAAAATGTGAATCTAAATTCGAAAATGAAAAAATGTTTATCATTACTCAGTGTTAAAAATCTAAACTACAAAAATCGCATCCTCGAAAAACATAAGTCGAATTGCAATTCAGAAATAAATTATAATGTTCTGCATATTGGAGAATGTATCACAGCTGATCTTTATAAATGACAAAGAAATTGAAATTCTCGATATCGCACACGATACTTTTTTCAAAGGCTCAAAATATTTAAATAAAAACGATCGATAATATTTTGCTAAACGAAATAATTTTCGCGCCTAAAATGAAAATATGAATTCGAAAACGAAAATACGATTATTCTTACTCCGTTTTTAAAATATAAACTATAAAAATCGCATCCTCGAAAATCATAAGTATATTTTAAATTAAATATTTAACTATTATATTAAAAGTATAAGCATATTACATTTTAGAAATAAATAATATTGCTTTGCATTTTGTAGAGTGATTCACAGATGATCTTAATAATTGAGAAAGAAACGGAAAATTCTCGTTATCACAGAAAATAATTTTTACAATTCCTTAAAAATATTTAAATTTCAACCACCACAAATGTATTAACAATCTAGAATCGATCAATAATTTTGCTAAGAGAAATTTATTTCTCGACTAAAATGAGAATCTGAATTCGAAAACGAAAATACTCTTATTTTCACTGAGCATTAAAAATCTAAACTAGAAAAATCGCATCCTCGAAAAGGATATTTGTTATTGTATTTCATAATTAAATTATAATATTTTGCATTTTGTAGAGTATATCACCAATGATCTTAATAATTAAGAAAGAAATGTACATTTTTCGTTATCGCACACAATCATTTTCTCCATGGCTTCAAAATATTTAAATTACAACTGCCACAAATTGTTTTACCATTACCATTGTAGAATCAATCAATAATATTTTCATGTCCCAAACGGAACAAAATGTGTGCGTAGCTCATATAGGGTTCGCAATATCGAATTGAGGTTGCTCGTCAAGGTTCAATGAAACATAGATTCATTTTAAAGAATGAGTTTATTGCAGCTAAGCTTCTAATCGTTTTTACATCGCGAAGAGTTGATTTTGGCTGCAGGGCAGACAGGCCTCGAGGGATGACCGTGGAGGGTTGTCTCCGAAGTCCTGGTAGAAGCTTGGCGATGACTTCCTGTCGAACCTCGTTCGAGCAGGGGTTCCCCAACAGTAAAGTTATGGGCATGGTTGGTTCGAAATCTGGGGTTTATATATGATTCTAACCGCATAGAGCTTCCCCCTTCTCCTCAAGAGGGTTTCGACACGTTCCTCCCGAATTGCTACTTAGTTGAAAAACATGGTGGTCCCGGGCGAATAAAATGTGTAAAAAATAATAATTATTGCGCGTGCGTCTTTTGGAGGGCGAAAAGGACGCACGTACTTTAGAATGCTGATCACCCTCAGCCCGATGATGGGTGTCATCGATATTCGCCTCTCACATTTAGGAGTGGGGAGACGAGAGTCAAAAGAAAATGAATTCGGGCGAACCCTGTGGGAGGCGTTAGTCGAGACACGACAATATTTTGCTAAACGAAATATTTTTCAAAATTTCAGAATACAAAAACGGATATACGATTATCATCACTCAGTGTTGAAAATCTAATTAAAAAATATCGCATCCTCGAAAAGCATTAGTCATATTGCATTTGAGAAATAAATTATAATGCTTTCCATTTGAGAGAGAGTTTCTTAGATGATCTTAATAAATGAGAAAGAAATGGAAAATTCTCGTTCTCGCACACGATAATTTTCACAATGGCTTCAAAATATGCAATTAAACAACTGAAACAAATGAACTAACGTTCTAGAATCGATCAATAATATTTTGCTAAACAAAATTATTTAGTCTCCTAAAGTGAGAATCTAAATTCGAAAACGATAGTACGGATATCATCAGTCAGTGTTAAAACTCTAAAAGAGAAAAATCGCATTCGCAAAAAAAGCATAAGTCATATTGCATTACAGAAAGAAATTATAATGCTTTGCATTTTGCAGAGTGTATCAGAGGTGATCTTATTAATTATAAAAAAAACAAATTCCCGTTATCGCTAACGATAATTGTCACAATGGCTTAAGAAAATTTAAATAACAACTGCCAATTACCATTCTAGAATCGTTCAATAATATTTTGCTATCATATTAAACAATTATATTTTTCTAAACTGAATACTTTTCTCACGTTAACTGATAATCTGAATTTGAAAACGAAAATATGCTTACCATCACTCAGTGTTTAAAATGAAAAAAAAAGAAAAATAGATTCCTCGAAAATTATAAGACGTAATGCATTTCTAAAATAAATTACAATGCTTTGCATTTCGTAGAGTATATCACAGATAATCTTGAAAATTGAGAAAGAAATGGACAATTCCAGTTATCGCACACGACAAGTGTCACAATGGTTTCAAAATATTTAAATAATAATTCCAACAAATGTATTACCAATCTAGAATCGATCAATAATACTTTGCTTAATAAAATAATTTTTTCGCCTAAAATGTGAATCTAAACTCTAAATCGAAAATACGCTTATCTTCACTCAGTATTTAAAAACTAAAACAGGAAAATCGCATCCTCGAGAAGTATAAGTCGTGTTATAATTAAAAAATAAATTAACATTTTTGCATTTTGAAGTGTGTAAAATGAATTCGGGCGAACCCTGTGGGAGGCGTTAGTCGAGACACGACAATATTTTGCTAAACGAAATATTTTTCAAAATTTCAGAATATAAAAACGGATATACGATTATCATCACTCAGTGTTTAAAATCTAAACTAGAAAAATCGCATCCTCGAGAAGCTCTTATTGCATTTCACAATTATATTAAAATGTTTTGCATTTTGAAGTGTGTACCAGAGAGGATCTTAATAAAAAAGAAAGAAGCGTACAATTCTCGTTACCGCACGCACCAATTTTCACAATGGCTTAAAAATATTTAAATAACATATGCCACAAATGTTATACCATTCTAGAATCAAACAATTATATTTTTCTATACGAAATATTTTTCTCGCGAGGAATGATAATTATATATAATCTGAATTCCAAAACGATAATACGCATCATCACTTAGTGTTTAAAATCAAAAATAGAAGAATCGCATCTTAGAAAAGAATAAGTCGTAATGCATTTCTGAAATAAATAATAATGCTTTGCATTTTGTAGAGTGTATCACAGATGATATTAACTATTTAGAAAGAAATGAACAATTCACGTTATCGCACATAAATATTTTCACAGTTGCTTCAAAATATTAAAATATCAACTGCCACAAATGTATTACCATTCTAGAATCGAACAATTTCATTTGGCAAAACGAAATATTGTTCTCGCTTAAAATTAAAATCTGTATTTGAAAACGATTATCATTACTCTTAACTTAATCTTAACTACTTAACTTAACTAACATTAATCTTAACTACAAAAATCGCCACCTCGAAAAGCATAAGTCATATTTCAATTTAGAAGTAAATAATAATGTTTAACATATTGGAGAGTGTATCACAGATGATCTTAAAAATTGAGAAAGACAATTAAATTCTCGATATCGCACTCGATAATTTTTATAATGGCTCAAAATATTTGATTAACAACTGCTACAAATATATTAGCTATCTAGAGTCGATCAATAGTTTTGCTAAACGAAATAATTTTCTCGCCTAAAATAAGAATCTGAATTCGTAAACGAAAATACACTTATTCTTACTCAGAGTTTAATATATAAACAATAAAATTCGCATCCTCAAAAAACTTAAGTCATATAAATTAACACTTAAGTCATTTCAGAAATAAATTATATTGCTTTGCATTTAATAGAGTGTATCAAGGATTATCTTAATAAGTGAGAAAGAAACGGACAATTCTCGTTATCACACAAAATAATTTTCACAATTGCTTCAAAATATTTAAATTACAACTGCCACTAATGTATTACCATTCTATAATCGAACAAAAATATTTTGCTAAAGGAAATACTTTTCTCGCCTAAAATGAGTATCTGAATTCGAAAACGAAAATACGATTATCATATCTCAGTGTTTAAAATCTAAACTAGAAAAATCGCATCCTGGAAAATCTCTTATTGCATTTCACAATTAAATTATAACATTTTGCATTTTCTAGAGTGTACCAGTGATGATCTTAATAATTGAGAAAGAAATGTTATCTAGTTATCTCACACAATAATCTTGCCAATGGCTTAAAAATATTTGAATCACATGCCATCAAATTTATTACCATTCTAGAATCAAACAATCAAACAATAAACTCTAAATCGAAAATACGCTTATCTTCACTCAGTATTTAAAAACTAAAACAGGAAAATCGCATCCTCGAGAAGTATAAGTCGTGTTATAATTCAAAAATAAAGTAACATTTTTGCATTTTGAAGTGTGTACCAGAGAGGATCTTAATAAAAAAGAAAGAAGTTTACAATTCTCGTTACCGCACACACCAATTTTCACAATGGCTTGAAATATTTAAAGATCAACTGCCACAAATGTATTACCATTCTAGAGTAGATCAATAACATTTTACTAAACAAAAAATGGAATCTGATTTCGAAAATGAATATACGATTTCCGTCACTCAGTTTTAAAATTCTAAACCTAGAAAAATCGCAATCTCGAAAAGTATAAGTCGTATTGCATTTCAGAAATAAAAACTAATGCTTTGCATTTTTGAGAGTAAATCAGTGATGATATTATTAAAAGAAAAACAAATTGACAATTCTCGTTATCGCACACCAAAATTTTAACAGTGGCTTCAAAATATTTTATTATCAACTGCCACATATGTATTGCCATTCTAGAATCGATCAATAATATTTTGTATAACAAAATTATTTTCTCGTTTTAAATAAGAATAGAAATTCCAAACGAAAATACGCGTATCCTCATTAAGTGTTTAAAATCTACAACAGAAAAATTGCATCCTCGAAAATCATAAGTCATACTGCACTTTAGAAATTAATAATAATGCTTTGTATTTTGAAGAGAACATCACAGATGATCTAAATAATTGAGAAAGTTACGGACAATTCACGTTATCACACAAATTAATTTTCACAATTGCTTCAAAATATTTAAAGCACACCTGCCAAAAATGTATTACCATCCTAGTATCGATCAATAACATTTGGTAAGCGAAATAATTTTTTCGACTAAAATGAGAATCTGAATTCGAAAACTAATAACTCTTATCTTCACTAAGCATTTAAAATCTAAACTAGACAAATCGCTACCTCAAAAAGCATTAGTCGTACTGCATTTCATATACAAATTATTATGCTTTCCATTTGAGAGAGAGTATCTTAGATGATCTTAATAAATGAGAAAGAAATGGACAATTCTCGTTCTCGCACACGATAAGTTTCACAATGGCTTCAAAATATTTAAATAACAACTTCCATAAATATAACACCATTCTAGAATCGATCAAAAATATTTTGCGAAACGAAATAATTTTCTCTCCTTAAATGAGAATCTGACTTCGAAGACGAAAGTATGCGTATCATCACTCAGTGTTAAAACTCGAAACTAGAAAAATTGCATCCTGGAAAAGCAAAAGTCGAATTGTATTTCAGAAATAAATTGTAATGTTTTGCATTTTGAGAGTGTATAAATGATGATCTTATTAATTGTAAAACAATTAGACAATATTCGTTATCGCACACGATAAGTGTCACAATGGCTTCAAGATATTAAAATGACAACTGCCACATATGTGTTACCATTGTAGAATCGATCATTAATATTTTATTTAACAAAATAATTTTCTCCCCTAAAATGTGAATCTGAATTCTAAAACGAAAATACGCTTATCATCACTCAGTATTATAAAACTAAAATAGGAAAATCGCATCCTCGAAAAGTATAAGTCGTATTATACTTCAAAAATAAATAATATTGTTTACATTTTGAAGAGTGTATCACAGATGATCTTTATTATTGATAAAGAAATGGACAATTCCGGTAATCGCACACAATAATTTTCACAATTGCTTCATAATATGTAAGTAAAAACTGCGACAAATGTACTATCATTCTAGAATCGTACAATAATACTTAGCTTAACGAAATATTTTTCGCGCCTAAAATGAAAATATGAATTCGAAAAGGATAATACGCTTATCATTACTCAGTGTTTAAAATCAAAAATAGAAAAGTCGCATCCTCGAAAAGCATAAGTCGTAATGCATTTCTGAAATACATAATACTGTATTTTGTAGAGTGTATCACTGATGATCTTAAATACTGAGAAAGAAGTGGACAATTCTCGTTACCATACACAATAATCTTCAAAGTTGCTTCAAAAAAATTAAATAACAACTGCAACAAATGTATTACCAATCTAGAATCGATCAATATTATTTTGCTTAACGAAATATTTTTCTCGCCTAAAATGAGAATCTGATTTCCAAAATGAATATACGATTATCATCACTCAGTTTAAAAAATCAAAACTAGAAAAATTGCATCCTAGAAAAGCATAAATGGTATTGCATTTGAGAAATTAATAATAATGCTTTGCATTTAGTATAGATTATCTAAATGACCTTACTAATTGAGAAAGAAATGGACAAATCTCGTTATCCACATTTTTTTTCCATCCAATCCACATCCAATTTTTACAGTTTCTTCAAAATTTTTAAATATCAACTGCCACAAATGTATTACTATTCTAGAATCGATCAATAATATTTTGCTAAAGATAATATTTTTCTCGCCTAAAATGAGAATCTGAATTCGAAAACGAAAATACGATTATCATCACTCAGTGTTTAAAATCTAAACTAGAAAAATCGCATCCTCGAAAAGCTCTTATTGCATGTCACAATTAAATTAAAATATTTTGTATTTTGTAGAGTGTACCAGAGATGATCTTAATAATTGAGAAAGAAATGAATAATTCTAGTTATCTCACACAATAATCTTCACAATGGCTTGAAATATTTAAAGATCAACTGCCACAAATGTATTACCATCTATAGTCGATCAATAATATTTTGCTAAACGAAATAATTTTCTCTCCTAAAATGAGAATCTGAATTCGAAAACGAAAGTACACGTATCATCAATCAGTGTTAAAATTCTTAACTAGGAAAATCGCATTCTCGAAAAGTATTAGTCGTATTGCATTTCAGAAATAAATTATAATGCTTTGTATTTTGGAGAGTGAATCAGAGATGATCTTATTAATTGAAAAACAAATGGACAATTCTCGTTATCGCACACGATAATTTTCACAATTGCTTCAAAATTATGAACTAACAACTGCCACAAATCTATTACCATTCTAGAATTGATCTATTATATTTTGATAAGCGAAATGTTTTTCTCGCCTAAAATGAGAATCTGAATTCGGAAACAAAAATACCCGTATCCTCACTCATTGTTTTAAATCTAAGGTAGAAAAATTACTTCCTCGAATAGTATATATAGATTTGCATTTCAGAAATAAATTATTTTTTATATTGTTATATTTAATTTAATTAAAGTAGAAATAAATTTGCGTTATTGCACTGAAATATATTAAACCACAGCGTCAAAATATTTACTGAAGTACTGGTATTAATGAATTAACATTTTAAATTCGAACAATATTATTTTGCTCTTGGAGGTAATTTTTTCAATACAAATGAGAATACGCATCTCCTCTTTCAGTTTTTTTATTCTTCATTGGATAAATCGCAGTCTCGAAACGTATATGTCGATTTGCCATTCAGGTATAAATGAAAATGTTTTGATAATTTGAGAGTGTTTTAAAGAGTATCTTATTATTTGATAGAGATATGGATAATTCGCATGATCGCACATAAAATATTTAAACATTGCTTCATAATATTCACTCAAGAACTGCATGAAATGAATATACCTTCTAGAATTGAACAATATTATTTAGCTATTCGGGGTAATTTTCTATTTCGAAATGAATTATAAGTAATGTTTTGCTTTATACATGGTTTTTTATAGAATATCTTAATCATTGAATTAAAAATGATTAATTCGTGTTATATCACACAATATATTAAAACAGTGCTTCATATATTCACTTATGAACTGCCTGAAATGATTTAGCATTCTAAATTAGAGCAATATAATTTTGCTATTCGAAGTAATTTTCTCAATTGAAATTAGAATCGGAATACGAAAATGAGAATACAATTAACTTCTGCCAGTATTTTCATCTAAGCTGAAATAATAGAAATCTCAAAACGCATACGTCAATTTTCATTCAGAAAACAATATAATGTGTTGTCTTATGGAGGATGTTTTTAAGGGTAATTTAATATTTAAAAAAAATGGATAATTCGCGCCATTGCACACAATATATCACACCAATGCATCAATATTTAAATTCCAGAAATGCGGAAAATGATATATCATTTTCGTTTAGACAATATTTTATTGCTGTTCGAAGTAGTTTTCTCAACTGACATGAGAATTAGAAAACAAAAATGAGAATACGCTTAGCTTCCCTCAGTATTTTAAATCAAACCTGGAAAAATCGCAGTCTCAAAACGCATATGTAGTTTAGCAATTCTGAAATAAATAATATTGTTTTGCAATATGAAAGATTTATTAAAAAGGATTTTTAAAGAAAAGATGTATTTAAAAGAGAAAAGGATTTTTCGCATTATGGCAAAGAAAATATTTAACCATTGCTTCAAAATATTCACTCAAGAAGTGCATAAAATGAAATAAACTTCTTGAATTGAACAATATAATTTTTCTATTCTAAGTAATTTTTTCGCCTGAAATAAAAATCTGCATTCGAAAATGATAATTAGCTTAACCTCTCTCAATATGTTAATTCGAAACTAGAAAAAAATGTCTTAAAACGCATATTAAGTTTTGCAATTCAGAAATAAATAAAATTCATGTTCGATTCTAGAATGGTAAAACATTTGTGGCAGTTGTTAGTTAAATATTTTGACGCTATTATTAAAATTTAATGTGCGATAACAAGATTTCTCCATTTTTTCTCAATAATCAAGATCATCTGTGATACACTCTCCTAATTGCAAAACATTATAAATTATTTCTAACATGCAATACGATTTATGCTGTTCGAGGATGATATATATAGTTTAAATTTTTAACACTAAGTGAAAATACCCGTATTTTTGTTTTCAAAATCACATTCTCATTTTAGGCGAGAAAATTATTTCGTTTAGCAAAATATTATTGTTCGATTCTAGAATGGTAATACATTTGTGGCAGTCATTAGTTAAATATTTTGAAGGAATTGTAAAAAGTCACTGTGTGCGACAACGAGAATCGTCCATTTCATTCTCAATTATTAAGATCATCTGTGATACACTCTACAAAATGCAATGCATTATTATTTATTTCAGAAATACATTACGACTTATGCTTTTCAAAGGATGCGATTTTTCTATTTTAGATTTTAAACACGTAGTTAGGAAAAGCGTATTTTCGTTTTCGAATTGAGATTCTCATTTTAGGCAAGAAAAAAATTTCGTTTAGCAAAGTATTATTAATCGATTCTAAAATGGTATTACATTTGTGGTAGTTGTTAGTTAAATATTTTGAAGCAATTGTGAATATTATTGTGAGCGATTACGAGAATTGTCCATTTCCTTCTCAATAAATAAGAATATCTTTGGTACACTCTCCAAAATGCAAAGCATTATTATTTATTTCTCAAATGCAAAACGACTTATTCTTTTTGAGGATGCGATTTTTCTAGTTATATTTTCTACACTGAGCGAGAATTATTCAATTTTCGTTTTCGAATTCAGATTCTCATTTTAGGCGAGAATATTATTTCGTTTAGCAAAATATTATGGTTCGATACTAAAATGGCAGTTGTTAGTTAAATTAACTGAAGCTATTGTAAAAAATATTGCGTGCGATAACAAGAACTGTCCATTTCTTTCTCAATTATTAAGATCATCTGTGATACACTCTCCAAAATACAAAGCATTATTACTTATTTCTGAAATGCAATATGACTTATGCATTTCGAGAATGCGATTTTTATAGTTTATATTTTAAACACTGAGTGAAGATACGCGTATTTTCGTTTTCGAATTCAAATTTTAGGAGAGAAAATTATTTCCGTTAGCAAATATTATTGATCGATTCTAGAATGGTATTACATTTGTCGCAGTTTTTACTTCAGCATTATGAAGCAATTGTGAATATTATTGTGTGCGATTGCGAGAATTGTCCATTTCTTTCTCAAATATTATGAACATCTGTGATACTCTCGCCAAATAGCAAAACATTATATTTTTTCTAAAATACAATACGATTTATGCTTTTCGAGGAGGCGATTTTTCTATTTTAGATTTTTATCACAGAGTGAGCGTATTTTCGTTTTGGAATTTAGATTCTCATTTAGGGCGAGAAAATTATTTCGATTTATAAAAATATTATTGTTTGATTCTAGAATGGTAATATTATTGTGGCAGTTGTTTGTTAAATATTTTGAAGCAATTGTGAAAATTATTATGTGCGATAACGAGAATTGTCCATTTCTTTCTCAATTATTAATATCATCTGAGATACACGCTCTAAAATGTAAAACATTATAATTTTTATCAGAGTTTCACGAGGATGCGATATTTCTAGTTTAGATTTTTAACACTGTGTGATGATACGCGTACTTCATTTTCGAAATTCAGATTCTCATTTTAGGAGAGAAAATTATTTCCTTTGGCAAGATTGTATTAATCGATTCTAGAATGGAATTACATTTGTGGCAGTTGTTAGTTAAATACTTTGAAGCAAATTTAAAAAATATTTTGTGCGATTAAGTGAATTTTCCAATTCTTTCTCAATTATTAAGATCATGTGATACAATCTCCAAAGTGTTAATCGCCAAATTATTCGTATTGCATTTCAGAAATAAATAATATTGTTTCACTTTATGGGTAGTGTTTTAAAGAGTATCAAAAAAACTGAAACAGAAATGGATAATTCGCATTATCACATACAATACATTAAAACGATGCTTCAAAATATTCACTCAAATATTGCTTAAAGTGAATTACATTCTATAATCGAAAAATGATATTTTTCCATTCGAAGTAATTGTCTCTACGAATTGAAAATCTGAATTCGAAACTGAGAATACGCTTAAGCTTCTCAGTATTTTAAATCTAGACTGGATAAATTGCATTCTCAATACGCAAATTTGCTATTTGGAGGGTGTGAAAAAGAGTATCTTAATATTTGAAAGAGAAATGGATCATTCGCTTTATCGCACACCATATATTAAACAATTGCCTCAAAATGTTCACTCAAGATCTGCTAATAATCGTTTTGCAATTCTGAAATAAAAAATGTTTTAATTTATGGTAGTTGTTTTAAAGAGTATCTAAATAATTTCGTTTAAAGTTAAATTAAAATTTCGATAAGGAAACATATAAATTGTGTTATCGCACTGAATTGCTTGAACTAACCATTGCTTCAAAATATTTACTCATGAACTGCTTAAAATGAATTGTCATGCCAAAATCGAACAACGATATTTTATTATTCGAAGAAAATTTCTTGCCGAAGAAGAGAATTTGAGTTCATAAATATGAATTTACTTAATCCTTCTCAGTATTTTTAATCTTAACTGCAAAAAATCGTAGTCTCAAAACGCATATCGTTTTGAAATTGCAAAATAAATGATAACGTTTTGCTTTGTGGAGGGTGTTGTAAAGAGTATTTAAATAGTTTAAAGAGAAGGAATAATTCGCATAATCTCACTCAATATTTTAAATGATTGCTTCAAAATATTCTCTCAAAAACTGCTAAAACTGAATAAACATTCTATAACCGAACCATATTACTTTGCTATTCGATGTAATTTTCTCGCCTGAAATTAGAATCTGAATTCAAAAATGTGAATACACCTAACCACCCTCAATACTTAAATTCTAAAAGGCAAAAAAGTGCAGTATAAAAAAGGCATATGTCGAGTTGAAATCAAAAATGATAATGATGATTTGCTATATGGAGGGTGATTTAAAGCGTATCTTAATAATTGAAAGAGAAATGCATATTTTGCATTATCGGACATTATTCTCTCAAGAACTGCGTAAATTGATTTAACATTCTAGAATCGAAAAATGATATTTTGCTATTCGATGTAATTTTCTCGCCTGAAATGAAAACTTAAAGTCGAAAATGAAAATGCGCTTAACCTCTCTTTCAGTATTTAAAATCTAAACTGCAAAATATCGCAGTCTCAATACTCTTATTTCTTTGCAATTCTGAAATTAATGATAATATTTTGCTTTTTGGTTGGTGTTTTAAAAAGTATATATATATTTATAAAAATAATAGAAAAAGAAGTAGATAAATCGCGTTATTGCACTGAATATATTAAACCATTGCTAAAATATTTCACTACAGAACTGCTTAAAATGAATTACCATTTTAGAGTCGAATAATAGTATAATGCTATTGTAAGTCATTTTTTTCCCCTAAAATAAGAATCAGAATTCGAAAATGAAAACACGCTTAACATCTCTCAGTAATTTAATTCTACACTGGAAAAGTCGCAGTCTCAAAACGCATTGGTCGTTTTGCAATTCAGAAATGAATAATAACGATTTACTCTATGGAGGGTGTTTTAAAGAGAACCTAAGTAATTGAAAGAGATATGGATTTTTTATGTTATCGCACTGAACATATTAATTCATTGCTTCAAAAGTTTCACTCAAGAACTGCTTAAAATTATTTGACATTCTACAATCGAACAATATAATTTTGCTATTCGATGTATTTTTCTCACCTGAAATGAGAATCTCCATTCGAAAATGAGAATACTCTCAACCTCTCTCAGCATTTTAAATCTTAACTGGAAAAATCGCAGTCTCAAAAAGCATATGTCGTTTTGCAATTAAGAAATTAATAATTATGTTTTGCTATATGTAGGGGGTTTTAAAGGGTATCTTAATGATTAAATGAGGAATAGATAACTCGCATTATCATACAGAGTATGGCTAACCATTGCTTCAAAACATTGACTTAAGAACTGCCGAAAATGTATTATCCGTTTCGAATCGAACATTGATATTTCGCCATTCACGGTAATTTTCTAGCCTAAACTGAGAATCTGATTTCGAATATGAGAATACGCTCAACCTCTCTCAGTAATTATGTACTACACTCGAAAAATCGCAGTCTCAAAACTCATATGTCGTTTTGCAATTCAAAAATTAATAATATTGTTTTGCTATTTGGAAGTTGTTAAAAATAGTACCTTAATATTTGAAAGAGAAATTGATAATTCGCATTATCGTACACCATATATTAAGCCAATGCCTCAAAATATTTATTCAAGATCTGCTAAAAAAACGAGTTTACATTCTAAAATGGAGCATTATTAACTTGCTAATCGAAGTAATTCTCTCGCCTGAAATGAGAATCTGAATTCGATACGAGAATACGCTTTTCTTCTCTCAGTATTTTTAATCTAAAGTTAAAAAATCGCAGTCATAAAAAGCATATGTCGATTAGCAATTATGAAATAATTAATAATGATTTGCTTTATCAGGGGTGTTTTAAAGTTCAATAATTGAAAGAGTAATGGATAATTTGCATAATCTCACACAATATATTAAACCATTGCTTCAAAATATCCATTCATAAACTGCTTAAAATGAAATAACAATCTAGAATCAAACAAAGATTATTTGCTAATCGAAGTAATTTTCTCGCCTAAAATGAGAATACGCTTAACCTCTCTCAGTACTTCAAATCGGCAATGAAAAAATCGATGTCTCAAAACGCATATGTCCTTTTGCAATTCAGAAAAAAGAATAATGTTATATAATATAGAAGGTGTTTTAAAGAGTATCTTCAAGTGAAATGGATAATTTGCATTATCTCAAACAAAATATTAAACCATTGCTTCAAAATATTCACTCAAGAACAATGCTTTAAAACCAATGCTTTAAAACATTCTCTCAAGAACTGCCTAAAATGAATTAACATTCTAGAATCAAAAAATGATACTTGGCTTTTCGAAGTAATTTTCTCGCCTGAAATGAGAATCTGAATTCGAAAATGAGAAAACACTTTGCCTTTTTCAATACTTAAAATCTAAACTGCAGTTAATGCAGTCTAAAAACACATGCCGTATTGCAATTCAAATGTTTATAATAATATTTTGCTATTTGGAGGGTTTTTTAAAGAGTATCTTAATGATTAAATGAGGAATAGATAACTCGCATTATCATACACAATACATTAACCCATTACTTCAAAAAATTCTCTCAAGAACTGCTTAAATTGAATTAACATTCTATAATCGACTAATGATATTTAGCTATTTGAAGTAATTTTTTTGCCTAATGTGAAAATGTGAATTCGAAAATGAGAATAGGCTTACCTCTCTCAGTATTTTAAATCTGAACCTGAAAAATCGCAGTCTCAAAACGCATATGTCGTTTAGCAATTCAGAAAAAAATAATAATATTTTGCTATATGGACGGTGTTGTAGAGAGTATCTTAATAATAGAAGGAGAAATGAATAATTCAAGATACCCCACACAACTTTTTAACAATTGATTCAAAAAATTCTTTCGAGAACTGATTAAAATGAATTAACATTCTAGAATCAAACAGCATTATTTAGCTTTTCGAAGTAATTTTCTCGCCTGAAATGAGAATCTAAATTCGAAAATGAGAATACGCTTAACCACTATCAGTATTTTACATCTAAACTGGAAAAATTGCAGTGTGAAAACGCATATGTCCTTTTGCTATTCAGAAATAAATAATAATGTTTTCCTTTATGGATGGTGTTTTAAATGTATCTAAATTATTGAAAGATTCGCGTTGTTGCACTGAATATATTAAATGATTGCTTCAAAATATTCACTCAAGATCTGCTTAAAAATATTTAACATTCTAGAATCGAACAATATTATTTTGCTATTCAAAGTTATTTTCTCTCCTGAAATGGGAAACTGAATTCGAAAATGTGAATGCTCAAAAATCTCTCAGAATTTTAAATATAACCTGCTAAATATCACAGTTTTAATACGCATTTATCGTTTTTTCAATTCCGAAATAAATAATATTGTTATACTTTATAGAGGGTATTTTAAAGAGTACCTATATAATTGATAGACAAATGGATAATTCCCGTTATCGCACACAATATATTAAACCATTGCTTCAAAATATTTACTCAAGAACTGCTTACATCCAATTTACATTATAGAATCGAACAATCATATTTTTCTATTCAACGTAATTTTCTCGCCTGAAATGATAATATGAATTCGAAAAATAGAATACGCTTAACCTCTCCCAGTATTTTATATCTAAACATGAAAAATCGCAGTCTCAAATCGCATAAGTCGTTTTACATTTCAGAAATATATTATTATGTTTTGCTATTAGGAGGGTGTTTTAAAGAGAGTCTAAATAAGTGAATGAATAATGATTAATTCGCATTATCGCACGCACCCAATATATTTAACCATTGTTTCAAAATATTCACTCTGGAACGGCTTGAAATGAATACACATTCTGGAATTGAGAAATATAATTTCCTCATTCGAAGTAAATTTATCGCCTGAAATTAGAATCCGAATTAGAAATTTGGAATAGTCTTAACGTCAGTTTTTTAGGTCTAAACATCAGTAATTTAGTCTAAACAGGAAATATCGCAGTCTCAAATCGCCTTTGACATTTATATGGAGAACTTGCAGATTCTTCTAAAAAAATAGAGGTAATAGAGGATAATGAATTTTGCCCAACGCAGAAAACCCGAGGCGTGAGTAACGCTTAATTTCCGAGATATAAATTATCAAATTTGTCGAAATTCCAAGGGCGCGATAAACGGGCGTAAAGGGGGGCGTGGTCAGATCGGGCAGTTCTGACGTCACACCTGTCGTTCGGAGGTCGCAGCGGTGGCAGGCCGTGACCACCGAGAGAGAAGGCCTGAGCGCTCGCTCGTGACGTCACGACTCAGAGGCGGGCGGTGAGTGTAGCGAAGCCTGCCGTTGATAAGGTAGATTCACGGCCAGTGAAAAGTTAGCGACTACTAAAGGGTTTATATCTCGCTATGATATTTTTGCCACAATAAAAACGGATTATATATTAAAGATGATGACATCAGGAACGTTAACTTTGCCTTAGGGAAGCATAATTGTTTAGAATAGTCTTTAGGTGGTCGTGGGCAGGCCCGGCGTTGTCTCGGGGACTCCGGGGACTAAGGGCAGGAGCGCTACGCCTAGAACGGTGGAGTATTCAATGGATTCAAGCACGCAAACATCTACGCTGCTATCAACGATGGAAATTCATCTTCCAAAGTAATGGAACCGAAGCGAAATTTAACCATATACATTAATTTAAAGTCGCATGTCATCGACATTGTCAGAACTTCTTACACGGTAGAGACTGGTTTAGGCTGCTAACGACAACTTTTTCCCAAAACAGGAAAGAAACGTGGGAAAAGTGTAAGATTTTTTTCCCATACGCCTGGGTTCGCGATAAAATTGCAACTATAGGATTTCTTTCCACTATTTTACCTGTCATTGCATTTATTTTTGTAACATTTTGAGGAATCGAAACGGGGACCTCGGGAGAAAGTTAATACATTCCAGTTCATACAAATGTAGGGCATGATAACACAGTATTTTCTTTACCTTGTTATGCGTATTTCAACTCTAGGGATTTCATCTTACGTTCACGGCGTATGCGGCATGATTTCAAATGATATCACATAGGCATGTTAAGTAAAAAATGACTCCACAATAAGTGCATTTAATAAAGTTATCGCCAGATGCTTTGCATCTGCGCGAACGCTGTTCGTGTGGGTAACATAATCTACGACCGTTTTTGTATGTTGTCGAACATTAAGGTCTTCCGGGTTTCCAACCGCGTTGGTTGATTGTGCAAGGAAAACACTCCATGATCCTTCGATCCACGTTTCGCTTACATTAAATACGCCGTTTTAAATGAACCTCTTCACAAACCTCTGCTTTTACATACACTGTTATTAACTCTCTCACGTCATAAAATTCTTCACGTAAGCGAAAATTTGATTAACAAATATCAGCATTCGAGTACAATTGCTAGGAAATTCAAAGTGAATACGTCGCTTTACGATAAAATTTACATCTTTGTCTATTGTTAACACTCTTCAAATAGACTCATGACCGAACGGAGCTCTCTTTCTTCCCTAAAATGTATCCTCGGATTATAAAAAGGTGCGGCCAACGACACGCCATCCACCTATTAAAAGTAAATCCAGACGAACTATAGAATCCCAAAATTTGCCACTAGTTGTACTCTCTTTGAAGGGTTAGTTGAAGATCCAAGAATAGTTAGAAAGTTAAAAATGATGCAATGACGGTTGTACCTGTTCGGGATTGGGAATTCTACTTTATTTCTGAAACATATTAAACCGAAAAATAAATTACGCAGTATGGCCACGATCCTGTACTACACTGGAGTCCTGTGCACCCTATGCCTTTACCCACACCACCACGGCAAATAATTATGTTACGAGCGTAAAACTGTTGTTAATTACGCATGAGCAGATGCGTAAACAGTCACCCTTAAAATGGCATCGTATTTACACCCTAAATTGCGCCAATAAATGAACTCGTGGACATAAAAAAGCTCCTGTTATGGCCGGATAATTTGTCCATGCATCTATCTACCAACGTTTATATTTGCAAGGACATGCATCGCGTGAACATGTCTTAATGCGACGAATTGAAGATGAGCCAAATTCTCGAGTAACCTACAATTTTCTCGCGAACCCGGGCTTATGGGAGAAAAACCAGTGACCCTTTTTCTACATCTATCCACAGTCGCAAAAAAATTAAATCTTTGGCGTCACCTCACCTCACCGTAGGTCTCGCGATGTCTCCTCGTGATACTCTTCTCTGATCATAAGGCTAGACCGTTACTTTATGTTCCGGGAATATTTCGCACTTCACTGCGCATGCATTTTTCAATATTTGCTATCGAACGCGTCCTATTGCACTATCGATGTCATACTTCCTCATGGAACTGCAATAAAGTTTTACAATCGAACTTTTCGAAAAGATCACATTTCTAATAATGTCGAAATACTGCAATAGAAATTTCAAACAAATAATATATTAATTTATCGGGAAAATCACAGTAAATAATTAACGGAGTGATTTTAGAGTTTGTATTTCCGACTATGTCTACATGTCGCATCTCATTATAAATACTCCATCATCACTAGAGCGTCGACTTCATAGGCAGATTATCTGAGTTGGCACAAACTTCCATGCAGAAGAAACACTAATAAATCGTTAAATAAATCGTTAAAGTATTGCACACCAAAATACATATATACTTTCCGAAACTCATTCGCAATATTTCAACGAAATATCACGAGGCTAAATATAAATGAGCGGTAAGTAAACGGTGATACTCGCCGAACTATTCGCCGGTATCCCGTATGTCTCGTACGGTGGACGGCAGATGTGACGTCACGCGTATCACTTCCAAAATGGCTCGCAAAAAGCAGCGTTTGAAACGACATCATCTTTTCCATTGACTGTAGTTCAATAAATATGGGTCGCTCAGATGAAAGGAAAGAATATGTAGGAAACATTTTTGGTTATCTATATGATGCATGAGTTAAAACAGCTGTAAGAAAAAACCTTGCAAGTTCTCCATTCAGAAATAAATAATAATGTTTTGATTTATAGACGGTATTTTAAAGTGTATCGTAATGTTTGAAAGAGAAATGGATAATTTGTGTTATCACACACAATATATTAAACCATCGCATCAAAATAATCACTCAAGAACTATTTAAAATAAATAAACATTCTAGAGTCGAAAAATATTAATTTGCTATTCGAAGTAATTTTCTCGCCGAAATTAGAAACAGTATTCGAAAATGAGAATACGCTTAGCCTCTCTCGGTATTTTAAATCTAAACAGGAAAAATCGCATTCTCACCTCGCATATGTTGTTTTTCAAATCGGAAATAAATAATAATATTTTGCTTTATGGAGGGTGTTTTCAACAGTATCGTAATATTGTCGTGTACCGACTTTCGCCTTCCACATAGTTCGACCGATTTCATTTTCTCATTAGGCTCTCGCTTTCGCGCTTCCCAAGTTCAAGGACGATTAGCGAAGCCAATCACCAAAAATCCAATAGTGGTCTCGAGCCTATGAATCCCATATCATCGCCTCACCCTGGGCCAAAGCCAAGGCAGGCCTCTCCGTCCGGCAGTCACGTCATCCTTGTTCATGTCGTCACTTCCTAATCTACATTCGCCTAGAGGATGATTCATTCAAAACACTCGTGCGTCCTTTGCGACCTCCAAAAGACGCACGCGCAATATTCTTATTTTTTACTCATGTAGACTCTAGACTCTCTGATGAGATACCGTTATGGGATGGGTTCCTGACCGCGTTCAAATCTATTAACTCTGGCTTTAACGCCGGAGATAGGCGTAGGGAATTGGAAGGGTGGGAAAGGAATCCCAGGAATCCCCGACTCTCGGCTTCCGGATTGGTCGGGTTGATTTCAATCATTCAAAATCCACTCAAATTTCACCATAAGACATGTATTCATTTTATTCATTGTAATTTATTGTATTCATTTTAACTGGGTCATTTGACATTCAAGACTCCAAAAAAAATCGAACCAAAATGACAAAAAGCATATAAAGAAATTTTACCCTTAACATCTAGTGAGTGATGAGAATGAACGATAATGATGAATTATGGGCATGAGAACCAACGGTAATGAGAAAAACGATCAACACAGAGCGATATTCAATTTCCAAAACATTAAACCGGAACTGACGTTCCTTTTCTCTTAACACTTGGGAGGTAAAAGAGTCCATCCAATTTTAACACGAACGCTGCAAACGTGAGTTCCCTCACAACGGATATTAGCACCCCTTTCTTGACGGAAGAAGGGCTTACGTGACCGCTGCGCTGGACCTAAGTCTCTCTCCTTAGTGTGGCTGGGCCTTCCGGCGTAGAATAATAGCGGCCCGTAGTCTCGGAAGCGGCGATGATCACGGCTTTGAACCAGCAATAGCACTCTCAATCGGAGGTAACGAGACAATTGATGAGGGGACGGACAGGTCGTCGTCAGCCGAATTGCGGGACTATCGCCGTGTCCTGCTTCCCCTAGCGACACCTTAGGCAGTCACTTTTCCGTCGGGCAGAGCTTCCACGTGGGAAAACTTTTGGGCAATCAATCTTCTTTTCAGTGGGCGGTCTCGCCTTTTTATTCACCCCGGTCGTGGCCGGGGAAAGGGAGTTTCAGGGGAAATCACGGGGTAGGCGTGGAGGGAGCTTCGGTGACTAACTCACACACTGCTTGGCGAAGTCAAGTATACCCTCCACGCTAGTTCACTTTACCACACAACACAATTCGACACCCGTGCCGACCTTCTTGGCCCATTCACTCGTTGCTCATTCATTCACTCAACCTCACTTATTCAACCCTCGGCAGCCGAGAGAGAGGAGATATGAAGGTGGGGTGGAGTGAGGTAAAACGGAAGAAATTGTCTCAACCGTTTCATTTACTTGAGTGAATCTATCATTACCTAACTGTAAAACGGTCAACATTTAAGCACTGCTCCTTGATTTTTTAAAGTAATTTCCAAGTTCATGATCTTACTTTTTTCAAATTTATTTGTTTGAGGAAACCTACCTAAAAACACGCAATACGATGAGCACTTTGTTTGTCTTACCTTAATTTGTCATTTCTTAAAATATTTCCAAGATCTTCTTATCGCCTATTTCAATTTCTTCTTCTTCTTTACCGATGGCGCTGCAGCCCAAATCAGGCCTAGGTCTCCTCAATTTTCTTCCTCCATTCCTCTCTATTATCTGGCACTCTTCTCCAAATCGTCACCCCAAGCAGTTCGTGTGCATCCTTAATGACGTTATCTTCCCACCGAGCTCTGGGTTTTCCCACTGGTCTCTTCCCTCCCATCTCTTCAGTGAACACTGCCGTCTCCTCCGGCATCCGCAGGACATGTCCTGCCCATTGGAATCTCATTAGTTAGCAATAGGTAGAATGCTGGTTTCTTTATGTAGGCTATGTACTTCTTTGTTATGATAGATTCATCATGCTCCTTCTGTGTTCACAGGCCCGTATATTCTCCGCATGACTTTTCTCTCAAATCTGTCCAACAAATCCCTGACAGTTATTGTCCAAGATTCACAGACGTAAGAAAGAACTGCACGGTTGAGTGTTGTTTTATATTACCGAATCTAGGTTTGCCTGTGCATATTTCAAGATTTCATAATTGGAAGTATGGAGAAGAAGGTGCGACTGACTGCGTCGCTTCGTGTTTCTAAATTTATAATGTCTCATCATTCTCCGAGGAGACATTGGAGCCCAAATTGGAAAAATTGCTTCTTTTTTCCAATTTGTAGTTTCCAATTGTCAATGTTCAATATCAAGTTTTTTTTAAATTTACTCAATATGATATGCGACACAGTGAACATTCCAACCGCGGTTCTTGAATTTTCCATTTAAACATGTGAAAAGGAAGAGGGCAGTATTTAAGAAATGGGAAGTTGAGGGGATAAAATCTAAAGAATAGCATTCACGACAACACTAGTGGGAAAACTGGAAACTTCAGAAAGGAAACTGTATTCCATGACTGCAATGATACAAAGATCAGGATTACAGGAATTTTGGACCAAGAGAGTAAAGAAGAGAAAGACAAGTTGGATAGGCCACTTATTACGGAGAGAATACTTACAGAAAATCGTAATAGAAGGAACGATTAACGGAAAGAGAGGAAGAGGAAGGGAGAGATTCGGTGTAATGGCAGATATGATGAGGAGAGGGCAATGAAGAACCTCGCTCATAACAGACATGCCTCGGTTGGGGTAATTGACTGCCGCCTTTGTAGCGGATAGGTTAAGTAGCATCATTATTACTAATCAGTAATAGTGACTTATGTAATGGGCGAAATCATGTTTGTTTACGTGGCACTCTGGAACGCTATAGTTGAGCCATGCTTTGTTCTTCTGACAGCCTATTGGTCCGCTCTTAGCGGCAAAGGGTATGTTCGGCGTGTGACGCTGAATTGAATCGAGAACTAGGTATGGCAGGTGTGGAATCACACCGTAAAACACACTTAGCATTGGCTGGCACGTTGCTTCGTATATTTCGATGTAGTTTTTAGTTACCTTACGTCATAAACCTTTCAATAAAATACCTCTATTGCGTGTGGAATGCTCGAGATGTGGCTTACATAAGTAACGGGAACGTAACGCCACTGTCTTAATATTTCACCACAGGACCCAACATCTATTTGACTTGGTGATATTTTGGCATAAAACGTGGAGTTATCGTTGTACAATACTTAACAATAAATATACCTAAAATATCATCGTTCCATTGTACAAAGGGAAGGAAGGAAAGACCGAATATAACAATTATCGGGCCATTAGTTTATTGAGAATTCCGGGAAAAGTGTTCAGCAAAATTTTAATCGAAAGAGTGAGGAATATTACTTCTGACAGAATTTGGGGTGTGCAGTGTGGGTTTATGCCTGGGAGAGGATGTAGTGACCAGCTTTTCGCGCTTCAGCAAGTGATTAAAAAGTGTATGGGCGTCCGAAAGAAAGTGTACTGTGCGTTTGTTGATTTAGAGAAGGCATATGACAGGGTGAATAGAAAGAAGTTGTGGGAGGTTTTGAAGGACTATGGAGTGAATGGACAGTTATTGAATGTAATGATGGCGATGCATGATAATAGTAAGGCAAGTGTGAGAGTTAACGGGGTTCTGAGTGATTGGTTTGTAATAAAACAGGGCTTAAAACATGGATGCGTAATGTCACCATGTATTTATGGATAAATGTGTCAGAGATGCATGTAGTGAAAACAATGGTGTTTTGATTGGAAATATAAACTTGTGAGTTCTACTATATGCGGATGATGCTGTTTTAAACTCAGAGAGCCAACAGAGATTACAGAAGCTCCTAGATAAGTTTTGTGAATCAACGGAGAGAATGGAATTGAGGGTAAATGCGTGCTAGACTAAAATAGTAGTTTTTGGTAAGGAGAATGGGGAGAATAACTGCATGATGAGGGCGAATGGTAAATCAATTGAACAAGTGAATGATTTTGTGTATTTAGGTAAGATGTTTGCGAAAGATAGACGGGGAGATGAGGAGATACAGAGACGTGCGAATGCTGGAAGGAAAGTGGTAGGTAGCATGTGGAGCATCTCAAAGAATGGGTGCGTATCTAAGGAAGCGAAAATCCCTGTGTACAAAAGTGTACTTCTCCCCACTTTGTTGTATGGCAGTGAAACATGGGTATGTCAGGATGGACATAAGAGTAGACTAAACGCCATGAGTATGAGTTATCTGAGGGGTGTTTGCGGCAAAGGTAGGATGTAAAGGGTCAGGAATGAGTGGGTAATAAATGAGTGCGGGTTTGATGCTCCAGTAATGGACGTGTATGAATGGAGTGTGCTTCGTTGGTTTGGCCGTGTTGAGAGAATGGATGAGATTCGAATAACGAAACAGATATATGAGAGTAGAATGAATGGTGTGAGAGGTAGAGGTAGGCCGAGAAAGTTGTGGTTGAATGTGGTTGAGGAAATTCTTAGGAGGAGGAATATTAGGAGTCTTAAAAACAGGAGGGAGGGTATGAAACAGTGTATGGGGGTAAATGAGGCAAAAGAGATTTGCAAGGATAGGTCAGTATGGAGGAAATTTTTGAAACAGAGTTAGGTGTAAAATTATATATTTTTGAGAGAAACTTTGTGACTGTGCCTACCCCGGAAGGGAACAGCGTGATTGGTATGTATGTATGTAAAATATAAAAAAAGGTGGTACTCTTTCGCTTCAATTTTTCAATGACGCTGGAGGTGGAAAAGAATTTTTCTGCATTTAAGACAGATATGAATGCAAACATTAAATATGGAGACCATCATTACAAACAAGGGTTTAAAAGGTAGGTGAGGGATTTCACGAAACAAATATATAACTATATTTCAGTCCAAGTCAGAATGAGCTGACATAGCTGATACATTTCTCCCGGGAAAGTTATTCTTTTTTTCCTGATGGAAACGGGAAAGAGTTGCTTATTCACCAAAGTTTACTTTTCCAAAGAGTTATCTTCACGGAATATCATAAGAACAAAACTGTCGATCGGCATGAATAAGTTTACAGGTGATGATCCGAAAACTGCACAATCCATTACTTCTTACAAGATCTAAAGGGAGACCGTTCCCGCGGTGGATTGTTACCACAGGATGTGGTCAGCATGATCAAAAGTATCACAGTGAAAACTTAGGAGATACCATCGACAATGGAGTTCAATTTAAAGAAATTGTACAGTGTTCTCTTAACCGTCGACTGAATTTTCCGACGAAAGCCCATAATTACGAGCTTCCAGGAGTAAGCTTTATTCGTGTACCTGCCCTGAGCTCATTGAGATATACAACTATAAAACCAAAGGAATTTACAGAGCTACTCATCCAGAAGTCTGTCCAAGAGTAGAAGAGCTCAGAACCATTATTTGTCACATAGCATCACTGACCGATCTATGAGAATACCACAAAAAGAGGCATAATAAATAAATGAATAAGACATTTAAAGTTTATTTGAGTATATATATTAATTATTGATGAGCCAAAAGTTTGCAGATACAACGTAATAATCTCATGTTGATTTCATATCTAAGACCACTTCTTGCTGACTAGTTTTTAGCGCAGTACTCGCTACCTCTTGTGTGCTGATAAATCCAAGGCAGGAACTTGTGGACATTGGTGTACAGACCTGAAAATGATTTCAAGAAAATTTTTTCGATTTCAGGTACAAATTACTCGCAACTATTCATAGAATTATTTAAAGCCCCTAAATTCAGGAGAGCACACGAACTTCTTGCGCACGAACTGTGAACAATCGTCATACTTTTTTTACAGTTACATACAGCTAATTTACTGAACCGTTCAGAAGACGTGTAGGAGCTGTACTTAGAGCTTCATCTGGCAAACCATAAACGATTCATGGACGGAATAGAATGGTTCCAGCACGGTTCGCATGAGCACTTCATGAGCAGCTGCTGAACAGAACATGTCTAGTACACTTCTGTAATGTATGTGGTTCACAAATAAATCGGTTGGTGGAGCCGCCGTCCTACCTCTTCCTCCTTGTCCTTTCCTCGCCGTCCTCCTCGCTACCAACTTATACTGCAGACACTCAGTCATGCTTCAATCTACCGATAGCGTGGATTCCTTACAAATGGTTGGCTCCATCGCGTAAAGATCACAATGTGGTTCCTTTCAGTGATAACAGTCGTTATTAAACCTACGTGTCTACTTGGCGACATGTCAAATTGGCGACGAGGATAGTAGGAAGTATAATTATCCTGGAAGGCGGAGAAATGTGCGTTAAAGTTCAAATAGCGGCAATCGGATCGGTCGAAAATTGTGATAGTACCGAATAATTGTGGTCCTCTCACGGGGAACGCTTTGAGCTATTAATGGATTGCAACCATATCAAAAGCATGATAAAAGTGAATACGTTATAGATGGAAGTGGGAGTTATAACATCAACATACTGAAAGATTTTTTCACTCCGCAAAAGCCGAACGATAAAAATTACAAATATCATAAAAATTAGTGCAGGAACGTTTGAATCCAACGCCTTGTTTAATTGCTGAAAGATACAACCCATTCAGCCCAAGTTAACAGGGGGAGCATGACACCGTAGCCGAATATGCCGTGCAGTGAAAATAGTTGTCGATTCATTGCGAGGCCTAACTTCAACATTTACGCTTATCATCAACAAAATAGTTGAAAACGGGAAAATGAGAATTCATGGAAAGTGGAAATTTGCATTTTCTGTGTTGAGAAAAATAATTACCACGAAATACCCGTTTTCCATGTCCCATAAATACCACTCTCAGCTTCCAAAATGGCCATTTTGAGGCCGCGTACCTTCTCACCCCAGCACCCCTGTTTCACTCCACAGGTCCAAAAGGGGCCGTTCAAGTATTAACGTAAGACGATTTATGCCATTTTTAACCTCCCGCTTCCCCTATGTAAGGCAATGTAAGATTTTCTCGGCCTCCCACCCCCCTTCCCTCTCAGTCTTACGTAAGACGTTAGATATTTGTATCTACTCCTCGTTAAATGCTCGCTTTCTGCTGTTTCATCTTTCCATAGAAGCCATCTTATAGCTTTGAGCTCTTGATTTCGTATAATTATGCAGTGTTGGAGTAGCACATTTATTAACATTCAGAGCGAAACAGTGCCACAGCTGATGAAGTTGTGAACAATCACAGGAAATTTGGAAACGATACAATATTTCAAGACGGACAAAAATCTTACGTAAATTGGATCAAGACCTCCTGCCCCCTCCCCCTCCCCTCTCCATAAGATAAAGTAAGATGATCCTAACCCTTCCTTCCACGTAAACGTGTAACGTAATACTTGAAGACCCCCTAACCGTATTGACTGGGCGCGGGACATTCAAAAATTTCCCGCGGATATGCCATTAGTAACAGTGAGATGTGAATGTCCTTAGAGTAAATATCGGATATTTACTGTAAGTGAAAGTCACTATCACTGCGCCATCTGGGAAATATCTCAGAGAAACACCGAAAATGGCCGCCTAAATCCTCGACTCCAATATAACTTTCCTTAACAAATCCCTTATTTTCGAGGTAAGTCAGTACTTTTTTCACTTAAATAAATTCGGTTGCATTCAATTTACTTCGCAAAAGATTTCATTTAAAAACGGCTATTTTTAGGGTGGTAAAAAAATGTTTTCAATGGGAATGGAAAGCGTGAATTTATCCGTAACTCTACATCGCGGTTCAAGAAACAGAATTTTCGTAAATTTCACTTCAAATTCGCTATTTTGGGTTATCCTTGTATATTCCTTCCCATTATGTTAATTAAATTTGCCAGCGTATGCTCACATATTGCTGACTTCACTGTTGACGGAGAGCGTAAAACAAATGAAAAAAATGGATGACTGCAACGAATATCGGAAAACGTCGATTTTTATCTCACCAGCGAAAACTTTTTTTATTATAAGTTCCGTCAGTTTTTCATTTATAATGACATACGAATAAGAGGTTGAGTCGCGAATCATGTATTTGTTTCTTTTTTCATTTTTAATATCATTTAAAAACTTTTTTACGCTTCCCTAACTTGATATATGCTATACTTAGCTACATTTTTGCTAATTCGAAGTGACTTGTTTAAACTCGAATTTTTTTGCTGGGATCTGATCAACACATCCAACTTCAAGGAAGTCAGATAAAGATGTGGAGGTAAGATTGAGGCTTGCAGCATTGTAATTGGGAAGGAGAGTGTAGTGAAGGGGAGAGAATGAAGGGATAGAAGGGTAATAGAAGAGATAATGTCTGTTGGGTAAGGTGTTGTATGATTTATACCTCTAATTGCTGAACTATTGTCATGATTTCAACTTAGACTAAGATAGGGTAAGAAAATCTTCAGTTCATTCATTGAACTGTGGATATATAGTGTTTAATGTAAAGCCATGCCTGCCTGTTATAGCTCATTAACCAGAAGACCGATGTGAAAATATTGAAACTTGGAAGGCTCGCATTTATGACGAGGGGAGTTGAAAAATAACTGTGGTATCTTGGGGTAAATTAGGATCTCTACTTTCATTTCTGATGTTTCAAAGCGGCTGATATTGATTTCAAAAATTGGTCCATGCATAATTAGATGTATTTCCTTAAACGCTAACCCATGAGCATACAGTTATCAACTATGAAGATAATCTTTTTGGTACAAAATATAAAAACATGTGGGAATATACATAATGCAGTAATCTGGCACCCATTGTCTTTTTATAATATTTTTTAATATTTTCTCTTTGATATGATAACTCATTTGAAGGGTTTCTCTCGACATATGCGAAGAAATTTTTGCGAAAGAAGCATGAAAGGGTTCGTTAAAATTTCTATCAATTTTTGTAACCTTTTGAATCACCAATATACTTTGTTTCGTTCAGATTTCTATTCTCTTTCAGAAACACTTTCCCTAACAATACCTTAAGTAGCTCAATAAAAGTCTATAATTTTTATGGCCAACCGCCAAAGAGATAGATGAGATTGGTTATGAGGTAAGATTTTAATTCTACTGAGTGAACCTGCACATAACCTTTGAAGTATTCGTAATCAGCTCCTTAAATGATGCACTGAAGTGTTGGTAAAATACTCTGCAGTGTTCTATGAGTTCGCATGAGCTCCTGATTCTCTTTGAGGAGCTGTTCAATAACTGTACCCCGGTGAGTAGTGGAACGTTTACTGAACACTTCCTATGCAGCCCAAAGTGAACGGCTCGTAACCCTTCATTTGGGCCGAAATACAGTTAGTGAACGGAACAACGCCTCGTGAATGGTCCACCAACATTTCATAAATGTTTAGCGAACGACTTCTCAACTCTTCTTGTAACACTTCTGTAACAAATGGTCAACGGCGCATTTCCACCAGGGTCTCAAGATATTACATTAGTGTTTCAAGCAAGTTGGAAGTGAACATGTGTCGAAGGCATGCCGACTATGATTGCATTCATCTTTAACTCCTTACTATTTCTTACAGTGGTGTTAGGAGTCGTTATGCTCCTGGAAATTGCAGTTTCTCTGGAACACACTCATTTAACATTCAGTATAACTATCACCAGTCATCAAGCCGAAGACTGGTTAGCATCAGCAGCTGAAGTGACAATATTGCAACACTAGTGGACCAAAACAGTGTATTCTTAATTCACGAACCTGCGAAATTTGGATCAGCACAGCCTTTGCCCGCTGATACTACACCGATCAGGTCCCAGATACCATTGCTGTCTTGGTGAGCCAAAGGACCACCGCTATCCCCCTGGTGAAGTTTTCATGAAAGAGTAAGTTATCATAGAATTCAAACAAAATAGTATCAGTTGTTTTCCCTATAGAAGTAAATATTTTAGTTCAGTATAACTCTTTAAAATAACTTTTTACATCACTAAAACGACTATGAAAAGTCACCTGGCAGGAGTCAGTTCCTGGAGCAGCTGCACAGAGCTGACTAGGGTAAAGGTGTCCATACTGCTTTCTACAAGTTTCATCCGGGATAACCTTAACTTCTGCTTCCATTAGGGCAACAGGTGAATCACCCTTGGAAGAATTAACGGAGAGACTTCTCAGAATAAAGTTCAGAATGGATGAAATCGCAACATTTCAAAAAAACATATTGGTTTATCAGGATACTGAAACCAGCCCCAGCATCAAATCATTAACCCACATTTATCATAATTTTACATATCAAATTTGTAAAGCTATTTTAATCAGATAATAACTGATTTTGTATTGTAAGCCTTATTTTCTATGTAACATGGAAGTGTTTTCTCGTAAAACTAGGTGTCCTAAATTTTATAATTATTTAAACGAGGAAAATATCAAACAAGCTCTCCTATCAAAAAGACTACGAAAAAGATATAATTCAACTAACAAAACCTTTCACATAAGTAATGATTTCGCATATAATTTCACACTGATAAAACCATACTAAACGTATTGAGCTATTACGGTTTATTATCATCGTTTCTGGTCCTGACATAGAGGCAAAATATGTACACTGAATTGATGAGAAAAATATCAATTCTCATTCCTAAAAAACTAAATTTATAATAATATGTAACTATCATAATAATCTGCAAAGAGCCTAGAACTACGCGATAGGAAAATACTTGTTCCGAGTTAGTTTTCTCAAGAGGTAATGATGTCATCACAGCCGTGAACACTATCGCAGCATCATCACTGATCATACATGGCACGAAAATGTCTATGAAATTCTGAAATTTATTGGCACGCCACCAAAGAGAATAACGGAAGAAGCGAATCATTACCGCCGTACTTAATTATCATATTCTAGGCGGAGGCTGCGGACACGAGATGCAGGTCGTGCCGAGCCCATCCGGAGACTTTGAGTCACATTTTTTATATTGCTGTTTTCAGGTATTCTCGTCGCGTGTTTAGTTTTTATGACTACAGTTTCTCCCCTCTTCCTGTAAGGCGTCTTCGGGTCCGTTGGACATTTTGTAATTATAAATAACTACAAATTGTCCAACGGACCTGAAGACTACCCCAGGAAGAGGGGAGAAACTGTAGTCATAAAAACTAAACACGCGACGAGAATACTTGAAAACAGCAATATAAACAGGTATATGAGTCGCGGAATCCTTCAAAGAAATTTGAGTCTCATTCCCTCCGGTTGTAGTCATTAGGCCGAGTCAGCGTGCGTTGCTCGGAAAAAGGCGGCCCTGCGGGTGTTGTAATTTCACCTCCGAGGTAATTTTGTCGTTAGTTACATTTAAGAATGGAAATACCTGTTAGAGCTAACCTTGATCGAATCGAATTTTACCACGGTTAACTGACCCAAGTTAGCTAGTAACGTGGATCATAAATTGTAAACGCTATTTTTGCAGGTAACAGCAAGTAACGAACGCTTTTCACACTTGGACAGGTCTGATAATCCACTTCGGAAGTATCGAATCAGAATATGCACTATCAGCCGCCAACAGGTCGTTGCTGGGTTCATAATGTCTAGGATGCAAGCTTACCTCCGCGAGGAAGAGAGTCGTGGGCACGGGCCATTTTCACAGATGACACGAGTTTTTAGCCCCACACAAGCGATTTATACTTATATAACAAATTTAGGAAATAACTCTTACCCCTGATTTGAGTGCACCCCATCCAGTGATTGTACATGTCTCTCCAGTGTAATCGTTTTGCTCAGTTGGAAGGCAAATCGAGCAAATTCTATCCGAATAACGGATTTTTCGGACCAATTTTACCAAAGCAATATCATTGGCTTTAGTGATTGGATCATAACTAGAAAAAGAACATCAATTAGAGATATTTCCTTCATCTTAATAATGTCACATTCATGAGAAAAAAACACAACTCACTCTTCGTGTACAATTACAGTATCAACAAATTTCCTTTTGCCTTCAACGTCCCCAAATAGCTTATATGCTCCTAAATAGACGTCAATTTTTGAGTCCTCCTTTCTGCAAAAAAGAAAAATAAAGAATAAAATATCCATTACACTACATTGAAGTACCACTGATTTTACATACCATTTTTCAGCGTAGTTGTAGGTTAATGTATATATTTTTTACCGTCTAACTTGTGTAGAGAGTCACCGGTTTATCACATCAAATTGATAGCAAGGATATCCGTGAATTGAGAATAACCTGACGCAGTCAATGGTTTCTGGCCACATTCAAACTGCTTAAGTGGTATGGACCTTTTCAAAAATTATTAGTCGCTTATACATGCTCTGATTTTTAGTCAAGAGAATATAAATGGAATATCCACACAGATATTTGCACAATATATTCCCCGTATAGTGACTTGGCCGTGAACGGCTAACGTGATACTGTGAAACAAACGATGGAAATGCGTGAAGGATAACACTCTCAATATCAAATCGGGGTTCACATTACCTATTGAATGCAAGTGTTAATATCTTCCATGGTTGTAAGCAAATGCATTCCCACCAACTCAATTCTTCAACATAAGGCAAACCATAAAGCGAAGATTGCATTGTAGGATCTTTCCCGGCGAATGCTTAGAATGAAGAGTTCTCGGGCTTCCAGCCGAGTAATGGTGTTACTCTGCACCGACGTTTCGATGACGTAGTCTGCCATCGTTTTCAGGGTGAATGTAAGGTCCTCAAGGAACATCGTCTTCAGGGTGAATGACAAGTTTCCACGGGCACGTGCCGAAAAGCCAAGAATGGCTCGGCAGGGCCTAAAATGTTTCTTTTATATCCAAGTGGATGTTTTGTACATATAATTTTCCATGAGTATTATTTCTTTGACAAGTTGCTTCAATTCATCGTCTTCACCCTGAAGACGATGGCAGACTACGTCATCGAAACGTTGGTGCAGATTAACACCATTACTGGAATGCTGTAAATGCTGTAATAATCTCGGCTGGAAACCCGAGAACTCTTCATTCGAAGGTGACATTGATTACGATATGAAATTTAACTTCTGAAAATTGAATCCATGATTCACGAAATCAACTTCCGAAGTGGTACTCTATCCACGAGCTCCTACGTCCGATCCGGTAAAAAGCGTCTCATTTCCTTTCACGGCTTTATGAAGCCGTCCAAAAGCGTTTCTAGTGAGGAAGGTTATAAAAAAATTGAGAAAAATCTATCCAGTGGATAATGCCACTGAAGGTGATGTTTGAAACATTCAAAACTATATATATATATATATATATATATATATATATATATATATATATATATATATATATATATATATATATATATATATATATATATATATATATATATATATATATATATATATATATATATATATTAATATATATAAAGCTACAAAACTGACTGACTGACTGACTGACTGACTGACTGACTGACTGACTGACTGACTGACTCATCAAAATTCCTGGGCATTTCTAAACAAGCTAGGTGGGTGAAATTTTCAGGATAGAGTTGGAGTCATGTGTCGAGTTGGGAAAAAATCGAAAAAGTTAAAAAAGTCGATTAGGCTTCGATTTATTGCAATCGAAAGCTTCACATAGGATTATATGGAAAAACGAAAAATTTCAGTGTAGACCATTTTTCTTTCGTTCATTAAAATATGAAATAATTGAGCTACAAGACTGATTATTTCACAAATATGAGGTTGAATGTTTGAAAAACTTTATTCTTGCAATCGATTCTTTCCTACCTACCGTCAAACTGATATTTTTAAACTTTTATATGGGATTTTAGAATTTTTTTCACTTTCGTTGCTATGGATTTATTCCATTGTCGCCTAGCCGAGTGTCGACTCAGGTTTGGAACTAAGCTAGGCGGGCCAGTTTCAGGGGAGGGTTATATTTATGTGTTGATTTTGGGTAAAATCGGAAAAGTTAAAAAAGTCGATACGGCTTCGAGATATTGCAATCGATAGCTTTACATATATGAGTTAGGTATCCTAAATGCATGTAATTTACTCTTCTCTATGCCATTTTTCGCACTGCTAAATACTGGGTATAATTTCATCAAACTTTTCCTGGCCTCTACCATACCTGTAATGGCCAATTTCCATCAAACAAGCTTCATGATATTGTCGTTTTCATTAAAAAAATATGCAGTCCATGCAGAAGATTGGAAGAGAAAAAAAATTGAACATGAAAATTAGTATATTAAAAATCTCGATTCCGATCGAACTTATATAGTAAAATTCTTCATTTGGGCTCTAATTAAGTATGCTGTACTGAAATGAAATATCTAACGTAGAAGAACGTCTTATATGCCGTCAAATGAGGTATGATAATCTTTCAGTGGTTCCACGTTCGTTTCAGTGTACTGATTATAGTATTTTGAAAAGTCGTTAATATCCGGATGACATACAATATAAGTTTGTACTAGAACTGTCTGGTATCCATACCTCATGAGGCGCGTATTTCATTTTCGAGAATTATACTTATCTTTGCTTGCATGTAGCACGCAGACTTGAGAGCGCCCCCCCCCCCCCTGCTTGCAAATTGCAAGCACCCATATAGGCATCATTAAATGGACAGGTGCTATTAATACATCGCTGCTAAGTGCTGGGTATAATTTCTTCCACTTCTTCCTGGCCTCTACCGTAGCTTTGATGACCAACTTTAACCAACCAATCTTCATGATATTTCAGTTTTCATTCAAAAGCATGTGCAATTCATGTAAAAGATTGAAAAAGAAAAATTGAACATGAAAATTAGCATATTAAAATTGTCGATTCGGATCGAATTTCTATTATAAAGTTTTCATGTTAGACCTTATTATGTATGCTTCAAAGAAAGGAATATCTAACGTAGAAAGGCCATCAAATAAAGTTATGTTGAACTTGCAGTGGTTCCACGTTCCTTTCATTTCACTGATTATAGTATTTTGAAATGTCGTTAATTACCGGATGAGATATAATATGATTTGTACTAGAACTGTCAGGTATCATGGACTCATGGACCGTGAAATTCATTTCGAGAATTCCACAATATATTTCTTTGCCTGCATGTAGCACATATACTTGAGAGCTTTCATTGGTTTTGTATGGATGAAGCATTCATTTTTTGACACTTAAAGTGTAAAATAATGCACAAACCCCCCTTGCTTGCTAACAGCAAGCACCCATTTACTCGTTTTTATATATATAAAGCTACACAACTGACTGACTGACTGACTGACTGACTGACTCATCAAAACCTCTAGGGTATTTCTAAGCAAGCTAGGTGGGTGAAATATTTAGGATAGATTTGGAATCATGTATCGAGTTGGGAAAAAATCGAAAAAGTTAAAAAAGTCGATTAGGCTTCGATTAATCGCAATCGATAGCTTTACATGGGATCATATTGGAAAAACGAAAAATTTTAGTGTAGACCTTTTTTCTTTCGTTCATTAAAATATGAAATAATTAAGTTACAGGACTGATTCTTTCACAAGTATGAGGCTGAATGTTTGAAGAATCTTATTCTTTCAATCGATTCTTTCCTATCTACCGTAAAACTGATATTTTTAAACTTTTATTTGGGATTTTAGAAATTTTTTCACTTTCGTTGCTATGGATTTATTCCATTGTCGCCTAGCCGAGTGTCGACTCAGGTTTGGAACTAAGCTAGGCGGGCCAGTTTCAGGGGAGGGTTATATGTATGTGTTGATTTGGGGTAAAATCGGAAAAGTTAAAAAAGTCGATTCGGCTTCGAGATATTGCAATCGATAGCTTTACATATATGAGTTAGGTATCCTAAGTGCATTTAATTTACTCTTCTCTATGCCATTTTTCGCACTGCTAAATACTGGGTATAATATCTTCAAACTTTTCCTGGCCTCTACCATACCTTTGATGACCAATTTCCACCAACCAAGCTTCATGATATTGTCGTTTTCATTAAAAAAATATGCAGTCCATGCAGAAGGTTGGAAGAGAAAAAAAATTGAACATGAAAATTAGTATAATAAAAATATCGATTCCGATCGAATATATATAGTAAAATTCTTCATGTGGGCTCTTATTAAGTATGATGTACTGAAATGAAATATCTAACGTAGAAGAACATCTTAAATGCCGTAAAATGAGGTTATGATAATCTATCAATGGTTCCACTTTCTTTCGGTGTACTGATTATAGTATTTTGAAAAGTCGCTAATAACCGGATGACATACAATAAAAGTTTGTACTAGAACTGTCTGGTATCCATACCTCATGAGGCGCGTATTTCATATTCGAGAATTATATTTTTCTTTGCTTGCATGTAGCCCGCAGACTTGAGAGCTTTCATTTTTTTTTCTTATTTAAAGAGTATCATCGTCTAGCACTCCCCCCACCCTTGCTTGCAAATTGCAAGCACCCATATAGGCATCATTAAATGGACAGGTGCTATTACTACATCGCTGCTAAGTACTGGTTATATTTTCTTCAACTTTTTCCTAACCTCTACCGTAGGTTTGATGACCAACTTTAACCAACCAATCTTCATGATATTTTAGTTTTCATTCAAAACATGTGCAATTCATGTAGAAGATTGAAATAGAAAAATTGAACATGAAAATTATCATATTAAAATTGTCGATTCGGATCAAAGTTCTATTAAAAATTTTCCATGTTAGACCTTATTGCCTATGCTTCAAAGAAAGGAATTTATAGCGTAGAAAGGCCATCAAATAAAGTTATGTTGAACTTGCAGTGGTTCCACGTTCCTTTCATTTCACTGATTATACTATTTTGAAATGTCGTAAATTACCGGATGAGATATAATATGATTTGTACTAGAACTTTCAGGTAACCATACCTCATGGACCGTGAAATTCATTTCGAGAATTCCATAATATTTTTCTTTTCCTGCATGTAGCACGCAAACTTGAGAGCTTTAATTGGTTTTGTAAGGATGATGCATTCATTTTTCGTTACTTAAAAGGTATCATAATGTAAAAACCCCCCTTGCTTGCTAACAGCAAGCACCCATTTACTCGTTAATATATATAAAGCTACAAAACTGACTGACTGACTGACTGACTGACTGACTGACTGACTGACTGACTGACTGACTGACTGACTCATCAAAATTCCTGGGCATTTCTAAACGAGCTAGGTGGGTGAAATTTTCAGGATAGAGTTGGAGTCATGTGTCGAGTTGGGAAAAAATCGAAAAAGTTAAAAAAGTCGATTAGGCTTCGATTTATTGCAATCGAAAGCTTTACATCGGATTATACGGGAAAAACGAAAAATTTCAGTGTAGACTATTTTTCTTTCGTTCATTAAAATATGAAATAATTAAGTTACAGGACTGATTCTTTCACAAATATGAGGCTGAATGTTTGAAAAATCTAATTCTTGCAATCGATTCTTTCCTACCTACCGTAAAACTGATATTTTTAAACTTTTATTAGGGATTTTAGAATTTTTTTCACTTTCGTTGCTATGGACTTATTCCATTGTCGCCTAGCCGAGTGTCGACTCAGGTTTGGAACTAAGCTAGGCGGGCCAGTTTCAGGGGAGGGTTATATTTACGTGTTGATTTTGGGTAAAATCGGAAAAGTTAAAAAAATCGATTCGGCTTCGAGATATTGCAATCGATAGCTTTACATATATGTGTTAGGTATCCTAAGTGAATGAAATTTACTCTTCCCTTTGCCATTTTTCGCACTGCTAAATACTGGGTATAATTTCTTCAAATTTGTCCTGGCCTCTACCGTACCTTTGATGACCAATTTCCACCAACCAAGCTTCATGATATTGTCGTTTTCATTAAAAAATTGAGCAGTTCATGTAGAAGATTGGAAGAGAAAAAAAAATTGAACATGAAAATTAGTATATTAAAAATCTCGATTCCGATCGAACTTATATAGTAAAATTATTCATGTGAGCTCTAATTAAGTATGCTGTACTGAAATGAAATATCTAACGTAGAAGAACGTCTTATATGCCATCAAATGAGGTTATGATAATCTTTCAATGGCTCCACGTTCGTTTCGGTGTACTGATTATAGTATTTTGAAAAGTCGCTAATAACCGGATGACATACAATATAAGTTTGTACTAGAACTGTCTGGTATCCATAACTCATGAGGCGCGTATTTCATTTTCGAGAACTATACTTTTCTTTGCTTGCATGTAGCACGCAGACTTGAGAGCATTCATTTTTTTCCTTATTACAAGAGTATCATCATCTAACACTCCCTCCCACTGCTTTCAAATTTCAAGCACCCATATAGGCATCATAAAATGGACAGGTGCTATTAATACATCGCTGCTGAGTCCTGGGTATAATATCTTCCACTTCTTCCTGGCCTCTACCGTAGCTTTGATGATCAACTTTGACCAACCAATCTTCATGATATTTTAGTTTTCATTCAAAAGCATGTGCAATTCATGTAGAAGATTGAAAAAGAAAAATTGAACATGAAAATTAGCATATTAAAATTGTCGATTCGGATCGAAGTTCTATTATAAAGTTTTCATGTTAGACCTTATTAAGTATGCTGTACTGAAAGGAATATCTAACGTAGAAAGGCCATCAAATAAAGTTATGTTGAACTTGCAGTGGTTCCACGTTCCTTAATGTCGTTAATTACCGGATGAGATATAATATGATTTGTACTAGAACTTTCAGGTATCCTTACCTCATGGACCGTGAAATTCATTTCGAGAATTCCATAATATTTTTTCCTGCATGTAGCACGCAGAATTGAGAGCTTTCATTGGTTTTGTATAAATGATGCATTCATTTTTCGATACTTTAATTGTAAAATATTGTACATACCCCCCCTTGCTTGCTAACAGCAAGCACCCATTTACTCGTATATATATATATATATATATATATATATATATATATATATATATATATATATATATATATATATATATATATATATATATATATATATGAACTACCTGAGTACCTACTTATTTCTGAAGAAGGCGGTTATGCCCGCCGAATATATAAAAATATCTGTGATTTTTTCTTTCTTTGTGTGTGTTCTATGTGTAACTGCCAGTCACGCCTGTGACATTTTTATTATATATATATATATATATATATATATATATACACATTTGAGTTGTGATTTTCTCCCGCTGAGGAAGGGTTCTCACCCGAAAGCTTCCGAGAGCAGTGGACACCGGTGTCGCCATGGATCGCCTTTCTGTGAGTGTCCACTGATATACCTATCTATCCATCCCCAACCTCAACGCCTTGTTGCTAGATTATATGTCTAAATTTATTTCCTTTTTCTGTAATATATATATATGTATATAAATATTACAGTTTGCCAGAGGAAGGCAGACAATAAACACAGAGAAACAAAAAAATGAACACTTACAAAGTTTCTTGATATTTCGGTGCCATTAGCACCTTGTTCGCAAGAGCGTAGAAGACTGCCAGTCTTCACGCCCAAATGCCTCATAATCCCTAACCACTGTGACTCGAGGCTAAACTAGTCCATTGAGCGACTCGCATAAATTATTTTTACATTCATTCGACTGATTAGACTCGAAATGTGTTTCACATCAAATAAAACAAGTGAATTCACCGAAGGAAAAATTAATGTAACTGACAAAACCATTTTCAGCTTTAAGTTTCCTTTGACTCTCATCACCATCATAGTATCATAGTATCTCAGTCATGGTTTCATTCGGCCCATCTCAACCGACGAAACTTTAATTTTCAAGAAACACTTTATAAATTAATGCTTAACTCTCCGTTAAGAAGCTAATGAATCATTTCAACAGAGAGTTGGATGGATGGATTCTTTAATCTGATAATTTTCTGAATGTGATACTTACTAATCCACTGTTATAGTGGTCTGATTCCCACTTACCCATGGAAACAGTGAGCAGCAGAAAGAATATATTCGTCGTTGATGACGGATCCGCCGCAGAGAAAGAAGGAGCCGTCGTTATCGGTCGACCAAATCATTATCTTCGCCTGCCAGCACCATTCTCCAGACTTAGCTTGGGTTCCTCCGACAATGCGATCGGTATGTGTCCTTCCGCACTCTGGAATTAGCGAAGAATGAAAAAACATGCAACTCTTAAAACAACCCAGTCCCTATAACGATGTAACCAATTGATGCTGCGTTTTTCCAAACCGATTCATCATTTGTATTCCGTAAGTAACCTATCGCCGCCCCAGCAAGTAAATAGGAAAATCATCGCAATATTAAGCAAGCGAATTACGTCTTTCGGCGGGTAAGAACTGTAAATGACTACATAGTTATTAAACATAGCAATTGAATTTGTTTTAGCCGACGGCATATTTGAACAAATAATTCAATGGTAACATTGATGAATTGATTTAAAATGCACCGGATCTTATCCATAGCCAAGTAGAAATATGAGCATAAAAAGATCCTGCCGGCACATTTGGCAATATATTTCATTGGAAATATATAGCTACCAAACACTTTCGCCAAATAATACAGTGAGCGTCAGCACGGCGTCATAACCATAAGTATACCCGAGCGTCCTCACCCGCCTTTACCCCCAATCCCAGCCGAACAATCGTGTCGTTCAACCTTCGGCCAAATTAGAGGCAGAATGAAAAGAGACCTCACGTGTTCAGGTGAAGGGTGGGTGGGGGAGACGAGGGAGAGAGGGTGGGGAAAAAACCCACCCAAAAAAAAACATTTTCCCCACCCACCCTCAGTTTGGTATACATGGGCAACTGAAAAGTGATATTGCACCATGATAATGACAAAATTTGTCGAATCCATGGTAGGAGAGAAAAAAACAGCGCGGGAAGTACAGAGTGAGTTCTCTTTCATGTGTCGCTTTTCCACAAAGTAAAGCCTGAAAATTTAACTCGTATTAGAGGAAGAATTCCTTATGTCAAAGAGAGCGTTATTTACCGATAAATTCAACGATTGCCGTTGCACGGTGCATCATCTCGTACTTGCATAGGTGCCAGCGTACAGTGAGCGAGTAACAAAAGGTTATCTCAGTATATCTTTATTTTTCCCAGTTAGCACTTCACAGATGCCAAAATATCAGTCGTATTACACGATCAAATGCTAGCAACAATAAACTGTTATTGCCATTGAACAGCCTCAGGGCTGATTAACCCTTAACTGCTATCGTTGGGTCAAAACAGACGACCGGTCGAAAAGTCATTTTTGAATTTGTTCCTTTTTTGTAGTCGTAAAACGGCCGCTTGCAGCAACCTAGGCTGCAATGTAATCCTAGGTTAGAGGGGGGAGCAGCGAGCCAGTTGAACTTGAGACAGTGCGGGTGACGGTTGTTGTTTACATTCGAAAAATCGAGTCAAAAAAGGCGCGAGGATATTGTGTACGTGGCCAAAAACCGCGACAGTAGTTAAGTGCTAAGAACAAAATATGCTGACATAGAAAATCATTAAAATATATAACTATGTGGTAAAAGTTTACTATTACATTTTCTCAAGAAGTGATGTCCTTGACGAAAAATAGAATTCTATTAAAACTTCTACATGAATCACATAAGTAAAAATTTCGCTAATTTCCAATCCTATATGAAATTAGTTTTGACATAGAAGGAATTTCCAATGAAAACATCTACGGTATAAAGTTTCACCCCATTGATTAAATGATTAACTATTTATTAGAGTTGATGGTCGTCAGAGAAGCAATAATAACTGATTATAAAGACAGCCGCAGATATTTTGATTAGTACAATTTAAGCTTTAGCTAAAAGCTAAAACCTTACCACTCATGCTCAAAACTTGGGGTTTCACATAATTTTTAAAGTCAAATCTGTGATGTTACACTGGCGTCATAAAAGAAATCAATCGTCTCGTGTTCAAGCGATGACTTACTGCACGTGTCTGTGGTCAAGACTTGATTGGTCCCTGGCCTCGGTTTTCCTCCTCCTTCAAGGATGGCACCAGCTTCTGGAGGGAAATACATGGCTGGTCTCCCGAAGTCCTCGGTGGAATAAAGTTTGCCAACCGTCGCAGGTAACGCGACAGTGAAGTAATTCAGCATTCCGAAGTAGCACAGGAACCTAACGCTTGAGAAAGCCATCTTCAGTTGAGCTTGGTCTTCACCTCAATTTCCAGTCCTTACCTTGGCCTCGTCGACTCCTTAATCCATATATACCCTTCATGATCACGTAACTCGAGACAGTGAATTAATGGCCAGTAAATATTTACTCAGTTGCTCTGGCGCTCTTTCGCTTGTATGAGCTGTTTTCTGTGCTGTATTGGATTGCATGACTAAGCGGTGCGCAGTGCATAGATCGCGAGGCAGCAAAATATGCGTAGTTTTCAAAAATCAAGAAATAAAAATTACAAGATTTGCAGCGAAATATAAAGTTTACCAAGTTATATGGGATTGTTAAAGAAGTTAGGTAATCATTCCTAAGTTTTGATAGTATTTTTCCGTTTCGATCACTAAATGGTTCAATAAACGGCTCGTGAATTGATTCGTCATATCATATACGGAAGCACCATGTATTTCATGCTATAATTAAATCATAAATATCAGTTTTATGTAACATATACACATTTATACATGAAAGTGCCATTGTGGTTAAGATTATCAAAGGTGGGCGTAATTTTGAGAGGCATTCTAGCCTATATTAACGATAAATAGTTTCAAGTGAATGAAGGAAACAAACGTACTTAAGGATAAATTTCATTTATGTACGAAAAGAGAAGTATCAGGTTGATGCGATGGAAAAAAGTCATCATAAAGAATGAAAGTAACGCAATTTTCCACGTAGATAAATTTAATTCGACCTAGGTTTTGATGTACTACATCATCACCAGGCCTGATGATGATGTAGTAAATCGAAACCTAGGTCGAATAAAATTTATCTAAGTAGAAAATTACGTTAATCTCATTCTTTATGACTTCATGGTTCATTTATGTATCATAGTGTGGCGTACTATAATCACCACTTCATTTATTTAAATTCTTCCTAGAGTGCTGAATATTTTGGAGGCGTCAATTGTTGGCACCGTGAGAATCTGATGAATAACTTTCGGTCGCAGAAAGGGACACCGTCCGCGTACTTATGATAATTTACGATTTCTATGCAAGTGTTCCTCCATATTATTAATCTTGAGTAAACAAATAACTATAATAATGGTGTTTACATAGAAATAAGACCCTCAGAAGGAGCATATTGAATATTTTTCAGCAAAAAATTACTGGAACCGGCGACAAATACGGAAGCTAATGGAAGCCATGATAAAAATGTAGGAAAACAACATTATTTTTCCTCTCATAGCCTAGTGGCAAGCCTCATAGACGCCAATGAATGAGTGTTTTAAATCCATTGAAGGCATCTTTTTTGCTTATTTTAGCCTTATCTTTACTCATTTTCTTCTTCCGTTTCAACCCTCGAGTTGGTCGGAAGTAGACCTCCATTTACCTCTTTTCTCAGCTTTCCATTTCAGGTCATTATGCATTCTATACATATGTCCTGCAATGCATATCTTTCATAATTTGGCTCATGTAGTCTAGTCGGGGTCATCCTGAGCAATTTGTACCGTCCATTTTTCGACATAATTTAAAGTATATTCATTATATAATAGTTCCGGCGAGTCTCATCCAAAATTAAAAAAACATTTCTCTATGTACCTGATTTCAGACATTTTTGTAGGCAGTCATTATTTTGGCGAGTACTTGCGTATAATTTGGGAACCCTTGTCCATACTACGGGAAAGAAACGAAGTACATGTAGCTAATGCAATCCCTCGTCATAGCTATTCCCCGTTTCCATTTCTGTGATGATTTTTTCTGCTATATTTTAACTGCAACTTTTCAATTAAAATGCAAATTTAGCTACATTCACTCAATCAATAAGTTTTTCGTTTTAAAAACTGATTGTTAAAGACCTTTTCGCAATTTATCTGACTATTCATTTCGTAAACAACCCTATTGGTACTAAATAGTAGTGGTATGAAGTAAATTGATATGTAATCGATTATATCCGATAAGGGGGTGCCTTGCGAGTGCATAACGGAGAGGCTTAGAGGTACTTTCTGTTAGTCGTTGATTTCATTGGAAATTGCTATAGGATTCATTTTAGCATTATGAAGCAGTGTGAAAGCTCGCTCAAGTCGCTTAAAGTATTCCTAAATCATTATCATTGAAAGGTCGTCTCGGATGGTCTTCAATGAACTTAAAGCGTTTAAGATCAGAAGTTTAGGTCGGTGGTATTCTCTGTGGCAGACCTTTACACTGTACTTCTTGTACTTTATGAAGACGACTTGAATGAACAAATGCACAAGCGAGTACCGGACAACATAGTGTTAACTACCATGATGAGGAACATAATGTTTATCTTTTGAACCCGAGAGCTTCATCCAAAGGAACAAATAAAAGTCGGTCAAGAGGAAAGTTTCAGAGGTATCCATTAATATGAATTGTAATTACAAGAATAATAAAAATTGCATGGATTCCATTCTAAAATTGGTTACTTTCTTTCAATGCCATGTTCTCTATCTCCATTATAATTATTAATTTGCTATTAATATTGACTCTCTACGGAGACAGAAATCGTAATCCGTAGACAAATATGTAATTAACAGAAATATATGCTGATATCAAATAGAGGTAACGGTTGAAAAAGACGAAGGCTCATGGCCTAAGTCTGCTCAACAATTTTCGGTCGCTCTAGCCTAGCCGAAGCCGTAAAGAAGATCCGAAGCCCTAAATTTATATCCTGGGAATCGCATTCTCTATACCTTCCCATTTATGGAGACGTGTTTGCTTCATCATCCACGAGTTAATGAATTTTACCAATTCTTCTGGAATATAGGCCCCGTGGAAGATATTGGAAAAATATTTTTAACTTTTTAAATTTGGGGTAAGTGGTATGACTACTTTTTCTTAAATGGGGGAATAGGTATTTTTCATTCGCACATTAAGATTAACCTCACGATACTCGAAGGTTCATAATCGTGCAGATGGATATTGTTCCCGATTAAAGTGCATCATTGTTGAAACAGCTGATCCGCTGTGATGAACCTCATAATTCCTGGTGATTTATCATTGCCATCAAGACAAGTGGGTAAGCATATGCAGAGGAGCAAGCATATGCAGAGGAGTAAGCAAAAGCAAACAGCGGTGGGTATAAATAGCCTCAGACAGAGCAACACCATAGCTCATACTTCCCTCAAAGACGCGAAGTAGATCTAGCAATGGGTTCCTTCGCGGTAGTCGGCTTGCTGTTCCTAGGAATAACAGCATCTTCGGCTGGAATATGGCCGGCTATGAGTTCGAGGCCAACAGCTCCATCAGATGGCAGGCCAACCGTTTACTTCCCTTCGGACATCGAATATCTCCTGGATCACCCTGAATCACTCATCTCCCATGGACCAAACTCAGCATCTAACACTTGCAGTAAGCATTTTCATTCCTTTCAGATGAATCGAGACAATCAGAAATTCCGTGTAATATAATACATAGTATTATCCACATGAAATTCAAATACCTAACCATGAATCAGTAGGCTATATTCTAGGAGGTTTGCTTACCGATTCAAGTAATTCAGATTCCTTAAATGTGCTTGCCCAAAAGTCAATCCCCCACCTAGACTGCAAAATTATGGAGTAACTTGGGGAACTGAATAATTGGGGAGTTGCAGATGAAGGTTTAGGGAATATACTTGCGGGAAGCCAGACGATCAAGTTAATTTACAGTATCAGGCCCACAGGCATTAATTAAAATGACGTCAATGTTACACATTGCAGAGTGCGGAAGGACCCATACCGATCGCATTGTCGGAGGAACTCAAGCTAAGTCTGGCCATTGGTGCTGGCAAGCCAAGGTAATGGTGTGGTCAAAGGATGATGACGGCTCTTTCTACCTCTGCGGCGGCTCCGTCATCAACGACGAATACGTCCTCTCCGCTGCTCACTGCTTCTACGGGTATGGTTTCTCAAAACTAATACTCCTTTCAAATAAGATACGCTCCCCGCAAATGACTTAAATTCTTAATTCCTTCCTTGCAGGAAAGAAGGTAACAAAATTGACATTTACTTGGGAGCGCACAAGTTATTTGGTGATGTTGAAGGAACCAAGTACGGCGTGGAATCCATCAAATTGCATGCCGAGTAAGCAGGGGGTATTTCCGCAAATCAATGCCAAGATTAATACATGTGCCTTGTTTCATTTATGCAAAGTATTGCCTCCTTATGTATATTTCAGTTACGATGACAAATCCAAAGCAAATGATATCGCTCTCGTGAAATTGACGAGAAAAATCAAGTTTTCCGACCGCGTCTGCACTGTCTGTCTGCCATCCGAAGCCGATTACACCGGTGAGACGTGCACAATCACTGGATGGGGTGCCCTCAAGTCAGGGGTAAGAAAATTGCAGTTTTCAACATATCTACCGACCGTATTTTATCTGTTTCTTTCGTCCCGGTTCCCATCAATATAATATAAGTTTAATCTTCCTTGGACGCACAAATTAAAGCAAAAATTCACGCACAAATTACAGCTAAACAATGGCAAAATAAAGGATCTTTGAATAATTTTCATCGAAGATACTCTTTTTTAAATCACAAAAGACATCACAAAGTTAACGCTGAATATCAAGCAGTTTCCCTATTCACCTTTCATAGTCACTCGTTGTGCCTCCAGTTAACCGTTCGTACACTCAATTACTGTGTTATTCTGATGACAACAGTCTGGTCTCATGGAATCAGATTTCGTCTCATGGGAAACTTCCCCATCCGAAAGTTGGTCCCTCGATGAGTCGTCACGCCGCGTATCGGTAATAATAACTGTTTTATACTGTTTTCACACTTATTTTATTAGCCGAACAAGGTTAACAAACATTACTGTCATTATAAAAGTAAATTGATGGCTAGATAATGGCACGTACATGTTGAAATCTTGGTTGGCAAATAAAATAAATGTAAAAAATACACACTTATTACTATTCATCATATATGTCACATATTTTTAAAATATTACGCCACAAGTTAACACTGATATGCCAAAAGTTACGAATGTCACAAAAACATCCCGTAATGTTACACACCCTGAAATACTCAAAAATTTAACAATTGTCCCTACAGTTTATATGCTGCTACAAAGATCTGCTGCAATGAAAAGTAATTTCAACGGAATAGTTTAAAAATTTAACATTTTTATCGGCACCATTGTTGAGCAAAGATTCAAGAGAGATAAAGAGGTAGAAGCATTGCACGATGATGGAAGAAATATTTTAAAGCTCAGGTGAAATTTTTTTTGCAAAGTGGTACATTTTCATTGCTTTTTAAAGGGTGGATCTCCAACTGCCTTGATGCAGGCCCAAGTGAAAGTGATTCCCAGCGAAACATGCCGAGAGGAATATGGATATCTTGATTCTAGTCAGATATGCGCTGCTGCACCTGGGACTGACTCATGCCAGGTACGAATTAATTTATCATCCTCTGCCTTAAGGTAATGAGTAGAGGCCAAGGCAAGTAAATTAATCTGAGAACTTTTTTTTCAAATTCCAATGGACAGGGTGATAGTGGCGGTCCTATGGTGCATCAAGGAAAGAATGGAATTTGGGAACTGGTCGGTATCGTTTCCGCCGGTCGGGGCTGTGCAGATCCAGATTATGCCGGTAAGTGTATCATTATAATCAAATTCCAAATTAAACTTATTCTTCACGTGAAAATTCATGTACACTGTCTTTTTCATTAGTATGAATGGCAATGAGTCAATTCGTTCTTCGTAATGACTTAACACTTAAAAGTAGTTATGGGGCCATTACAATGTGCAATTACAAATTTGTACGAGTGGAATGGGACTCTAAAGTTGCATGTGTTGCGACTGGGATACTTAATTATTGACTTCTAGTATTAAATTCATGGAAATTAGTCGATGCAAATAATTTCCTGGATAGTGAAATTGGCCTAAATTAATTTTCTGTTGAAACTTTCCCGAGCTTTTCATGGGTATTTTCATTCAAAATGATAGTTTCTCGAGACAAGTATTTTTTTAAATGTATTATTGATAACCTTTTCAAATAATCCTTCACAGGGCTCTACACCAATGTGCATGAACTACTTCCATGGATAAAACAGAACACCAAAGGAAGTCAATATTGTTCCCGATGATTCAAACTCGAGTGAAACCATGGCTGGGCCCAGAACCTTCTCCAATCACTCTTTAAGGAGGCACGCTTGGCATTTTGTGAATCTATCAGAAAATTCCATGCAAAACAGTTGTCATTAAATAAAATCCTTTGCATAATCAATGTCTTCCTTTCATTGTTATCATGAACGACCTGGATGTACATATGGGCTTAAAGGGCTATAGCCCAAGGCGGCAGAATATTGGGGGCGGCAAATTTTGGGGAGGAAAGTTCGGAAAAATATAAACTGAATACTGAATAGTATATTTCGTCACAAGGACCGAAAGTGGTCGGAGAGCATGAGTAAAGTTGGTAAAGTTTAACATAAAAAACAATAGTAACAGGACGAAGGAGAACAGTGTGGCGCACCCAGGTGGATAGCCCAGGGGCGGCAAATTTTCAAATCCGCCTCTGTATCATGATGATTAACTAGTATTTACACCAGTATTTCGTCCCCAGGAAAGTAAAGTTTACTAAAATCAGAGCTATTGACAAATTGAAATTCTACATTATCTTCAAGAGCGTTTGTCTTTCACCCTGAATGGAAGCTGATTTGGCTCGGCAATTGAAAAGGATTACACGCCATTTCAGATGTATCCCACTGTAGTCCTGTTTTATTACATATTTCCTGCCAGAACAGTGAGAAGAAATAGTTAATAGTCTACTTGTGATAAATTCTGGAATATCGTAATCGTTATCACCTTTTTCTTCCTGATTTTTACAAATGTCTGAGTACTACTTACAGTAACTGATGATATAGGGAATTGAATGAATTGGGAAGAATTATGTTTTTGACTCAAGTAAGGCATTCGACCGTGATGATCACATTAAGGTTTTGTGAACACCGTCCGTAAAATAATGCAATTGAACAATTCCTAAATTGGAGCTTTCCCTATAGTTGCAGTTAGAATCGAGCTGAAAAGAGTCTGTGAGAAAATTATCAGCTCGCAATTCAATAGTGCATCAATTTTCTCAGAGTTCAGTTTTCGGACATCTTCTTTTTCGTTGTATAACCTTGTTTCACATCGGAAGCGGCCACACTGCAAGTATTTATTTATTATAACACCAAAAACAGCGCAATTGGCTGATATGATACATAACATAAATACTAAAAGAAGTAACAAAAACAAGTTATACAAACATTAACAGATAAAATGCTTAAGGAACATTAGTTTAGTAAACCAACGACGAATTTAAAGCAGTTGGATGGAGAGGAAAGGTCATACGAGGTATTTTATGGTCCAAGGAAATTTAAATCGACTGTAAAAACTTTCTGGGTAGATTTCAACCACGAGATACTAAGTGGCGATGAGAATCAAGAGAAAACGTAAGTCTTCCTGGCTCTATCTGTTACATTCGTTTTTCATTCAGTGAATTCCCTTGTTTGATCTGAAGTGAAAAGTATTTCGCGTCTCATTAGTAGTAGTACTTTCTTGGTTAAAACTGTAGTACTTTCTTGGTTACTACTTGTGGCTAGCTTTGCCAGGAAGGATTTGCGTAAGTTGCAATCCTCATAGCCTCTGAATTTAGTTTTTTTATTGGTCAGACCAAACAATTATGATAATAATAATTGTTACCCATATTTCATTTTTTAATGATTGTAGTTCAGATTTCATGTAATTAGTCATTTCCCTTCAAGTAAGTACAATTTTCCCGTTTCCTTCCCTGTCATTAGAGATGTCTGCTTAAGTTCGCTAGTTTATGTAAAAAGCTTTGCGAAGGTTACCACATTACTACCCTTTGAATGAGAACAATCCCTCCGGATGTTTTCAAGGTATTGATTTTTTGCCTGTTATCCCTTTTCTATCCAAGCATTAACGTTTAAAGGTGCAAATATTGCGTCCGGGGTACCCTGGTTAAGGGTTGATAAGATGGATAACGGCTATAAATACCACCCGGAGAGTCCTCTCTGTAAGTTCTCTCAGTAAAACAAACTCATTAAAACTCCGTGAAAAGGTTTATCTTGTAAAATGTCTGTACAATATTGTATTTTTAAATCACCCTCGAATTTTAATTGAGGCAAGAATCATTAAAAGTTTAGCAGTCAAATTATTTTAAAAGGCAGTACGGATTTAGTAGTTAAAATAGTAGATTAAATAGTAATTTATAGATGAAAGTGATTGCTTAAAAATTGATGTTGTTATTACGGTACGACCATTAATAGAAAGGACCAAAGAAGTTTCCATCTGACATAAATTTTTCCTCTCTATTTACTATATCCATATTATACTAGATATATGAATATTTAGGAGGGTTTTAGGGAGACATCTCACTTCCATATTACCAGACAAACATTTCAACTTGCATTGAGGTTTTGGTTGTTATAATGAAATAGCTTGAATCAGTAGACTTTAGCCAAAATAATTTACATCTGATAGCTGTGGATGTTAAGAAGAGCTATGCGGATGCAAAGGGTATTTGGCAGAGGCAGTTTGGTATGTATGGACAACTGAAAAGTGATTTTATACCATGATAATGACAAAAATTGTCGAAACCATGGTCGGAAAGAATAAAATAGTGTGGAAAGTACAAATTGAGTTCTCTTTTCACTCCGCCTCTAATTTGACGGAAGGTTGAAGAACACGGTTGTTCGGGTGGGACTTGGAGTGAAGGCGGGTGAGGACGCTTCGGTTTACTTACGATTATGACGCCGTGCTGACGCTCACTTTATTATTTGGCGAAAGTGTTTGGTATTTATACATTTCCAATGAAGTATATTGCCAAACCGTGCAGGCAGGATCTTTTTATACTCGTATTTCTGCTCGGCGAAGGAAAATTAGATACAATTTACACGCAAAATGGATAGCGGGTTTCAAAAACGTCTAGCTCATCGTGGCACAAAAATCAATGTATTTCATAAATAAATGGCTGAGAAATTAAAAAAAAAGCAAAAGGATGAAGACATTATGAGTTCCAGCTGCATCTGATGACTTGAGGTCGGGGAATAAGTACAAAAATGAACATTAGACTATAATGCTGATGTGTGTGTATCACCCTATGCAAGTGACTCCTGGCTAATAAGCCAGGCCATCATTCCTCAGTCGCCGTATTCTTCGGAGAAATGTGAGGCGAGATGCGGAAATGGGTGTCGACTCCATCACTACAGGCTTCTTATTTCCTAAAGCGAAATCCGATATTTTTCAAGATATCTCGAAGCTTGGAATTCGACATTTTGGGAATTCCAGGAAATTTTCTTCCCATTTTGCCCTGAGTTTTTCAATTGTTGGAAATAATTTTTCTAGATAAAACTCAAGGTTTGATCTTCGAATAACGCCGATGGTGAATTGGCCATTATAAATACCACTCGATTTAAATTAAACGCGCTTATTGATGTTTTGGGCAACTACATATTGGAAACGTTCAAGGTATGAGAATTGCAACAAGAACGAAATCGTATGATTCCCCAGTTTGAAATGCAATGATGTTACAAAATAAATAATAACGTTTTGTTTCTGTTAAAAATACAAAACTGAAGCTAATACAAGCCATAGCAAACATGTGTATCCACCATTTACAGAAATATGGTTGTCATTGAAGAACTTGTGTTTTAGTTACAAAGTATCAAAGTCCTGTCTGTTTTTGCCCGGACACCGTCATAAACCGGTACTTTTTACGTTACTCCCGTATTAAAAAAAATATAAAAATGCGTTTGAAAAATTAAGGTTACCATTGCATAACGCAAACCTAAATGAAAAAATTTGTGGTGTCATTAGTTTTTCTGGATGTCTTTTCATTATTTTTCCATTAGTACCCAAACTCGAGTTCACATTATTTCTGCGCCGACAGTAAGCTAATGGTTTTACACAGAAGGTTTGGTTTGGACAATTTATCCTGCAATTAAGTCGAAACAAAAAAATACGCCTACATTTTCAGGGAAAAAAATTATATTTCCCTCGCATCTAAATAAGAAACGCTGCTCTTCTGTTACATTAAACAAATAAAATTTGTATATATCCCAAGTATAAAATATATTTTCAGCAGCACACGTCTTAAAAAGAGAAAAATTCTCGTTTCCTCATAATGTAAGCAGAAACTTGTGTCATTGTTCACCGTGAAAGACAAAATGTTCCCAACGAGAGCAGGACAAGATGGAAATATTTATTATGCAATTAAGTTGAAACTGATATCTCCTGTTATAAAAACCCTAAACCTCTTTCAAGTAGATACATGAACAAAAAACATTTTAGAATAATATCATCGAAATTAAAATCAAATGTAATTAATTTCTCACTCATTAATTTTTTCGCCGCATTACGAATTGTCACGATTTCTTGAAGTTTCCCCAATCTCGTTGAGAATAGATAAGAGAGGAATCATTTGTCATCATTCCTTTTATCCGCATTCAGTGCTTTTCTTCTGTTGTGCACTCCTGCTCTGCTGGCATAATTTGTAGGGCATTTTCAGATCGGAACCTTGTTCCGATTCTCAGCTGTCATCAAGCTTTTAAGGCCATCAAGCTTGAAAGGAAAAATCCATCGTATTCTTTAGGTTCAAACGGAAACTGTTACAATTTTTCGCAGCTAATGAAACATATTTTCCTGGCGAGCGCAATGCAATACAAAATCACTTATCGCGTAATTTGGAGGAGATGAAAAAACCACGCAATCCTCAACGAAAGAAAATTTTCTTCGCGGGCGCAATAAAAAAAGTTATGGTCTGGTCTGCCCTTAGGTAAAATAGAAAATTTTTCGCTCCATCTCAGTGAAAAATATCTTTTCAGCCGTGCACGCATTAAAATCAGAACCCAATTTTGTGATTTCAGACGAATCATAGTTTAGAACTAAAATCTCATTAAAATCGATTATTTGCGCAGAACTTTGGTTACAACATTGGCAGCACTTAAATGAACAATGCTGGAGCACAAAATTTGTCCCATTTTTGCATTGAAAGAAATTTTGCCCTGTGCAGCGGTTGAAGTCAACGGAGACAAACTTTCATCAACAGAGACAAACTTCTGCAGCGAATTAAACAGTTTTGGATCCGAGCCGACTGTAAAAAGAAAGATATTGTCGTGTGATTTGGTTGAAACAGAAAACCGCGCTATATGGACGATGACAGGAAACTTTCATTCACCCTTGCATTGAAATAAAAAGCGCTCCAATTTGCTCTTATGCAAAATATAACATTTTGCACTCTTTCTAATTGAAATATATCATTTCAGTGGCGCAGGAATTCACATGCAATACATTGAATAATATATATAAATTACTTCAATATTATCAGCGAAATATGCCGTATGCGATTTGATTGAATAGAAACCAGACTGCTTTTGTTGCTGTTACCTATCCCAGAGGAAGTTTAGTCCTCCAAAGGACTACCCCCAAAAATTCGACTCTTGGTTGCTTTATAACAATAACAATAATAATTGCTTTCACTCGTGACGTAGCAAAAAAAGCATTCTATAAAATGTGTGTATTTGCGAAAACCCAGGAACCAGGGAGTAAGAAGAGGAACTGTTTAAGTAATAAACTCCTTGAACGTTTTGTATGATTTAACACTTTCCCGGCGAATAACATTGGTGAACATTTCTCGGGCTCGCCACCGGATAAGATATTCATAGGCAGCCGACGTTTCGGGTTCCGACTCGTTACCCATTCTCAAGGTAGCCTTGAGAAAGGGTAACGAGTCGGAACCCGAAACGTCGGCTGCCTATGAATATCTTACCCGGTGGCGAGCCCGAGAAATTTACTCCTTGAACGTTTATTTTAATTTTAAGGCAGGAAAGTAATTTAAAAATATGATAAAAAAGAAGAAAAATAATACAATGCCCAAGCAAATTTCGCTCACCGACATATTATCAATATTTCTCAAATGATGTGGAATAGATTTTTAATATGAAATCGAAAACATTACAATACATGCTACATACATAATAATACATAGTAAAACACTATCAAAGCCATGCTTTGCTTGACCCCAGAAAGGCGTGCATAAAAGTTTTCAGTTGATTAAATTGGCCTCAGCTGAGAGTGCGGCCGAATGAAGCAAGCCGACTGGTTCTACTATAAAGATAACAAAGTATTACTTATCAGTCCTTAAGTTAACACAGAAGAGTTCTCCCTTCCACCTGACCCACCCCTTCTCCCCTCCTGCTCCACAAAGTGACATTATTGTCGAAATACGTCTTACAATGTTGTAAAAAGACGCTTTAATAATGTGTTAGTTTGGTTTATTTTCAAACAACACCTTTTTATTTGAAAAAGTTTGTCCAGCCAGATCGGCCGCAAGGACCACTGGTCGGGGTGACGGAACTAAAGTCACGACACGATGGCACGATATCTCGTCGATATACACAAGTTAATACAGAGAATGACACTAAATAAACTAGCCATTACGTTATCGTTCACTATAAGTTATAACGCAAATACCAGCGCATTACTTTATATCAAAATAATGACAATGTTTTCAAAAATCAAAAACGATTGAATCAAAGGATATCTGGAGAACTTTAGGCCCTGTGAATGTTAAAAAAATTAGCGATATAAAATATTGACTGGTTTTTTATAGTTTTTGGAACTAAAGTAAGCCCAATATTTTCAGTATTACCTTTGTAAAACTTTTTCATAATGTTCAAGGATTAACAAAAGCTTTGTAAGTAGTAGATAGAATATTTATTGAACATTCCAATAAATATTCCGCGTAAAACTTACAAAGATTTTGATGAACGTTACAAAAATAATTTTTACAAACAAATACATCGCCAAATACAGCAGATATTTTCATTCCTGCTATCACTATGTTATCACTCTTTCATGAAAATGGTCGCCAATGAGCGGAGGTAAGGCTGTTCATCTTCAACCATTTTTAACCACTTTAAATATTTTTTCGCATATATACGAGGCAATATTTATTTGTTATTACCCATCATTAGCAATTTTCTTGGCATATAATTTGATGAACTTATAGGAGAAATTATTCCTTAAATGAACACATGGTACTGCGGTAGGTAGCAGCAATTAGTATTTTGGCGACGCACATAATGCATATCCATTTGCAAGAAGGCAGTTTCAGGAGGAAATTGCTTTCCAATAGTTGCCGATTAGTCGGAGACTTTCGTTCAAAGCATTTGCACTCTCACGAACACCAATATATTTCATTTTTTCCACCCCCTCCAGCGAAAGACCCCATAAACTCTAGATAGCTCTAGACTCATAAAAAAACTAGGTGGAACATTGCTCAGTTAACAAGTATGTTTGTACTGAATCCATATCGATTTAACATTAAGAGACTCGTAGTTTCAAAATTTTCATATTTTCTCTTCATGAGGTGGTGTACATTTCCATAATCTCATTAAACGCGGCAGTTGGTAGAAAATATCATTTGCAATGTCATTTCGTTTTCTCTCTCCTTTCGTCGGAGTAATTTCCGCCTTTTATGGACTCAATCAATTTTGCATCGTGTGATGTTCCACATGGCATGCCTCGGATATGAATTTTCCAACGCTTTACGGAACTTTTTATGCGTGGATCTTTGAGCATTGAAGTGAGATTTGTAATCGAAACATACTCTATAAAACGACGATCAGAGGAGTTTCCCGCTACACTCACCATCAGAGTGAAGGGATAATGCGTTCTAGTAATTCTTCCAGAAAGTCAACCCAGTGGAGACAATCGAAGCCGCTGTGAGAGAAAACATTTACCAATAGACGGTGAAGAGACCTGAGGGGCTGCTACTAAAATATGGCCATAGCACGCGCCGTCAAATTATCTGCATTGTTTGGAGCGTTGGTATTTATCTTCACTAAAGGCGGGAAACGGTCTCAAAAGCTTTCCAAAATCATCAAATTAACGATTTTGGGCATTCTATCGATGGTTCTAGCTTCTTTTTTGTACGCGAGCTTGGTAGTCGACGGTTTAGCCTCGGTCAAAGAAATGAGTAGGAAAATGTTTTTCTTACGGTTTAGCATATTTTCTTATCTGCTCTTTAAATTGTTTAGTTTGTTCCATTTCGCCCTTCGTTTAGAAGTGCTCTTGAAGATCGCCTCGGGTTTAAGGCGGGTGAAACGCTTGCTCCTCAAGCATGCCAAGAGGGAGGCCGTGACTCTGACGCTAAACAACGTTTGCCGAAGAACTCGTGTTGAGATCGTCGCCTTCATTGTATTGCTCTGCTTAGAGCTCAGCGCTCTCTTCCCGCACGAAAGGACCCTGAAAGTCTCCATGCATAGCGTCATTTTAATTACCGTGATTAATTTTATGTCCAACTGCGTTACTTTATTGTTTGTCGCCACCGCAACTGAAGTCCGGGACTATTTAGGTGCGATTGAAATTTTGATGGGAAAAGGTTCGGAAAAAACTTGGAAAGTCGAAACCGTATCCACAATGAGCCAGAAAAACTTCCAAGGGAAAAGGTAAGGTTGATAGTTTTTCATTTGAAAAGTGATCAAAGATTGCATTTTTTTGTTGTAATGATGGAATAAACTGTTACGTAGTAAATTTGACATCTTCATCGATGTTTTCTGCGGTTGTCAGATAGGCATGTGAGTTTTTGAATTTGTACCTCTGTTTTGATTAAAAATAAACATTTGTAGGTGTATTCAATCGACACTTAATTATTAGCAACCCCCAATTCATATGAGTCCTAGTACTTCTCCTTAACTAAGACAGCTTTTCACCAGAGCTTCATCTGTTTTTTTCAGAATATCACTTCCTGCCCATCTATTCCTCAACCGTTCATCTCCATAAAGATTCGACTTTCATCCATTCCCCCGGCATAACAAAATCTACGATGTAGAACCTTTCGTGAATTAACTGTTTTGAAACCATCCCTTCAACTCAAACTTATTATTCCTTTACTCAGGTTGTTTTCCAAGGTTAAATTGCGCTGCACTTACACTGCTGGCCAGCGACATGTTCCTTCCCAAATGGGAGATGATTTAAGAGAGAAAATGTCATCCGATTGGCGTCTTCTTCAACTGATAGAAGACTGCAGAGTATGCCATTTGGCCGTGGTTGAGGGAATAGCCCAATTAAACTCCCTGTTTGGCATATCTCTGCTCAGCACCATTACATCAGTATTCTTCGAATTGGTCCAAACCGGATACCACATCTATTACTTACATACAATTAGTAACTCTACGCTAGTGCTCATGTGCCTGAGCAAGGGTGCCACCTCACTCATTCACATTCTAATCGTGTGCTGTACGGCAAGGAGTACAATAAATAAGGTACGTGATTGTAGAGTGACTGCCTTTTGGTTATTATGTATCCTACAAAGTGATGCTACTGGTGTCTGCCGAAACAAAGCCTGCTTAAAGCCAGCAGAAACTCCATATATATATTAAAGTAAATCATCAGGGGACAATTTTTAAAAATGATTACCCTAATTGATACTTATGTGTGCTCTAATATTTAAAAAAATATCCGTTCTGGTGTAGAAGGGTGTCAATTGCAAGGGTGGGGCCCTAATCCTTCGGTCCAATAGCCAGAAGCTCTTTAGGTATCTGTTACGCAACCACTGGTTACTCGACTATGAAATTCTTTCCCAGAGGAGCAGTTATTATCATGATCAAAGATATGGAATCCCAATAGATGGTCCATTTGCCCAAAGAGGTTTGAAATGGTTTCAATTGGGGGGGGGGGATAAAAACTGCATAAGATGGGTTTCAAAACCTCCTGTTGATTTAAATAGTACACCTTTGAAGGTGTAATTTTATCCAGGTGTGAAGATATTACAGTAAAGCCCTGATCTAAGCCAGACCCCAAAACCTGACACTCTTTATAACTTTAGTATAGTTCTGGTTCATGTAACGTATCGTTACACGGCACCATTTACATATCTACATCTACGAAATACCGTTCAAGCCACCACTAGGGTGTGTGGCACAAGGTTATTCCAGACTCGTCCCAGCTCAAATCAAACCATCATTGTAGGTAAATGATTCATGACTTCCTTTTCTCTTGGATCAGGTGATATGCATTTTATGCCCACTGCTACTTCCAGGGTTCTAATTTGCGTTTTTTGGGGTTTAATAATATTGACTCAAGTAATTGGTGAGTATTTATATTAAATTAAATACTGAATAACTGTTGACTACGGATTTATGGTACTGTTCGAGGTATGAAAATAAATCCATTGAAAGTGGTAGAGAATCCAAGCACTTCCTTGTAAGTGGATTCGCCGACATGCGGGCTGAGCCCCAGACAGTTCCCAAGGCACTTAATTGAGTGATTCGTTCGAATCCCTGAATTTCATCAAACGTGGTAGTCACTGAAAATAACTTTTCGTAGGAGCAGAGAAAATTAGCCTTCAAGAATTTGTAGGGGCGTTGTCATTAGGGCAGAGCCCTGAGTGGGTGCTTCACATCCATGATTCAATTTCCTTGCAACTTTTAGGACCAAACTTCTGCTGGAGGTAGAGGCAGGCGCAGTCAACAAACAATAAGGCGTCGTGGGAGATATCCAAGGTAATTGGAGATGATCCTCTCAACCGTACCCTAGATCCATGGTCAGGGTTACTGGCGTTTCAAATTATTGTTGACCACATAAGTTACGCTTTAGTTTTCATCACGCGGTATAGATTTAAGTTCCAATTTCACATATCACGATTAACGCGTTCCAACGTTGAAATCAGGAGCAGATTGTTTGTTCCAGAATTGCTCATGTTGAACTGAAGGCATAAAATAGTTTTGAGATGGATACGATTTAGAATGAAAGGAGGAGCATTAAAAGCTTTAGCATTACAAGTAAATCTTTTTGCAAAATTTCAGACCCGGGGGATTGGCGTTCAACTTGTGAAGAAGTTGGGGAGAGGAATCATCAGAGAGATGAAGCAAGAGGTATCGTACTACTTTGATCGATATATCGAATGAAAATTGTGTCTATTCCATAAATTTCTATTTTAATAATACCGTGCCTATTTACAGATCTATTTATTTATCAATCAGTTATCTCAGAAGAGATTGGCATTCAACGTTTTGGGGATTTGTAACTTGGACATGTCACTACTCATAACGGTAAGTTTTCTCTCAACCTTCCTATTATATACATATATTCGTTGAAATATAGAATGTTTTTTCAAATTTTTAATTCCAAATTCTCTAGTTATAGTCTTGTTTCTTGAGAAAAAGTAGTTCAATCTCATTAAAGCTCGAAGTTGGAATCGCGAAAGAAATTTTTTTTCGAATAAGTGTTTTCCACGTTTGTATCAATACGAAAGCTAAGAGATGAAATGCAATAAATACCCTAACCTCCCTTAAGAATAAAATGGTGATTAAAGGAGTTGTATGAAATCCATTTGTAACGGATAATGAAGGTCGTATTTACAACTAAATTTAATGAAATCGAATGATTAGCTGGTTCACCCTCATAGGTTGAAAATGGTCTAAAGAAACTTATAATTTTTTAACAAAAGTAATCTCAACTTCCAGCGCCAGAATAAGAAAGCGCCCATCATCAGTTTTCCAAAAATTTAACCAAATTGCGAATTTGCGCTTGATTTTATTAGGTACCTTGTATTTTAGGTGCATAAAAGTATTTTTGCAAACTTTGAAACTGGTCTCGTAAATTACACTTTAGAACAGAGGCGGGTAAGTTATATGGTAAATATATAACCTAGCAGTTTGGTCACATACAAAATAAACCGAGGGTTTGTCAAAGAGGGAAAACACTTGTGTTTAGCAACCTATTTTGGAGTTCAGGTGACTCAAAGATCAAAAGAGAAACGGTTATTAACAAAATGGGAAATGTTGAGAGACTCAATTCCCATAATGGGGTCCACTTCACAAAGAAAAATATACTTAATTGCATTTGACTGAATTAATTCACTCATTTCAACAGTTGTGATAGAAACTGGTCTCGTGGAACATTTTTATTTTTTTTTGAAACCTGCAGAATAGTCATCCCTCATTCCTGAAAAGCATGTATTGCTCCAAATTTTTGAACGAGCTCTAATCTATAATACGCGTGTACATGCGCCAAGATTAGGGAAAGTTCATAGCATTTCATTAAACAACGGGATCGAACAAGGTATCTCAAAACTCTTACACCATTACTCGGTATTACTTCTTAGTCATACGCATATTCCAATCGGAAGGATTATATCACACTAGATAATACGAAATAAAAACCATAGTTTTGGCCAAGTAACGATTAAAAATAGGCTCACAATACGATTTCGTAAATGTAACGATACTTTGCTACTCCAATTCCAATTCCAATGACTCAATGTTCTGACGGCCTCATGCAAGTGTAACTATTAGCTAATAAAATTAACTTAAGTTATGAAAACATCATTTATCAACCATTTTTTCTATATTTACAAAACATTTTTTTTCACAAAAAGGGATTTCAAAGCAAATAAATGTTCTTCAAAGCAATAAATACGCGTTTAGTACGTACTATGATATAGCTCACAGAGAATCGCCTTTATTTGCCCATGAAAACCCCATCCCACTTGTTTAGCAAATAGCTAATTTCTCTCCCTTGAAATACATCTTCTGCGTATGCAATCGAGAAACTTGATTTTTATGACAATAATTCAAGGCATATAACATCAATTCACCCAATAAATTGTCAAAAATCTCTGTACGCTTTATATCAAGTACTTTTTCCTTTATTTCAGATGACTCAAGCCCTTACATCGTACTTGGTTCTGTTGGTGCAGTTCAAGCCATGACCACGTCGCGCAATTAAATTAGACAGTAACATCTTGACATCAGTTTTTCGTAATATTTGTAATTGTTTTTGTTAAAAAGAGGCCAATTTATTCAAATTAATTTTTTGGCATGTAGTAGAAAGAATGAAGTTTCATTTTTTTATCACAAATTTTTACTTACATTCATTTATTTACTCCTTGTTGCCATATGATATACTTAATGCAAATATTAATAAATGTAACTCGTCCAATAAAATACAGGATGAATATAAGTCACGTATCAAAGCTTTCTTCCAGCGATTAAGAGTTCACAGTTCAGGAAAATCAGGCTAGCACGGATTACATTGAATGAAGAAAAGATTTTTCAATTTGTTTGCGGAATTCAGATGACTCCCAAGGTTTGTTCTTGAAGAAACTGTGAAACTTAAAATACGTAAGTATTTCACGTGCGGAACCAACTTATAAATTTACAGACGCAAATAACCCAATCTCCCTGAAAACGAAAGCGGAGTTAGTCCTCGAAACGCCGGCACCTGAAATCATGACCCGGTTGGAAACCCGAGTGGAGCCGTCGATTTTCCGGAAAGGACTGTAATATTCTCCATCAAATTTATCTGTTCTACAAGAGTTTCATGTTTACTTACCTACTTACAATTAAGAGAATTGGTAAGCACCCAAACATAGCCGCGATTGCGTGCTATTTGTCGTGATTGATTTTCCAAAATGCCTCACGGAACCACTTTTGATGTAAAACCAAATCCCAATCCGGGGCACAGATGACAGGAAATGACGGTAAAACTAGCAGACACGTGGTCAACGGCAAAGCTCGAAAGATGGGTCGTGATTACATCGTGAATGTAATTCTAACCGTACAACTAATAGGCATGATCGGATAGCATAATGCTTTGAGCCAATTTAATGCCTGTGAAAATAGATGTAAACTGATTCATAAACCGTGTCGTGACATTGTGATAAATAATTTCTTCAAAGTAGAAAGTGTTACAGAAATCATTCTGGATTAAAGAGTTCAATTATTAAATGCCAAATAATGTCAAAATTGACGTTAAAAATCATTCGAAAAGAGAACTCGCATTGTACTTTCCGCACTGTTTTATTCTCTCTGACCATGGTTTCGACAAATTTATGTCATTATCAAGGTATAAATTAAAATTTTCGTTGTCCATATATACCAAACAGAGGGCGGGTGGGGGAGATGAGGGAGAAAGGGTGGAGAAAAGAAGGGGGGAGGGAAAGAAAAGGTTGGTTGAAATGAGAATGGCGTCAATGGGGATGGGTAGGGGATAAACAACTCACAATGTAAAGGTTGAGTATATGCCGCAAACAAACATAAAAAGTTGATTGATATCAGTGGCGAATGCACGTCAAATGTGTGGTCATTTAACAAATTTGAATTATATTTGACAGCATTTACAATTTCATATTGTTCTTGTTTTAACTCGAGTTAAGTCATTCATGGGAAATCGCGATGGCTTCTACTCATCCACGATGGTTCCGCGGCTATTTCATAACTTCATCACTGAAAGTCCTTCGCATATTGCATTCTTAACTGCGCTCTATTACGCACGCAAGCTACTTAGAAGTTGCTATGGCGAAGTTGTAACGTTTTTTGAACGAAATGGAATGCTTGGATTACAATCACCAAAATGGGCTCTCCATCCACTCTCCGTGTATCCTCCGCCCGTCTTCGGATAATTCCATCTAGTTTAGTGATTATAACACCTGATTTTAGAAGCAAAGAATCGTATTCTTGATGCTGTCTTGATTTGGAAAGTTTTGGAAAAGAAGAGGTTAGGAACTTTATAATACAATAATTTGCAAATTAGTTATCACCTCTATGACTACAACTCACAACTCACATACACTCTACATACTCTTCGGGTTCCAAACGACTGAAAAGTTCGTGAATGGAATTACGGAGTCGGGGTGCCAATAATTACTTTCAAAGGTAAATAGGGGAATCATATAGTATTGGTACAATGCTATATCAACGATTGACGACATCAGTTCATGAAACGTGGCTACGAGACAATGTGTTTATCATCCTTAATCATGAACTTAGACTCTAGATATCATTGCATTCTAGATATTAGCCAGCATATTTTGCATTCATATTCTTTGTTTACCCTGAATATATGATGACTTGAGTTTCATTCTTTCGTTATCGATGTTAATTTGATGCCACTTCCATTCACATTTTTTGTATATCCATTGGAAATAGCAGAGAGGATTCAGAATAGTAAATATGTAAAGATACAAAAGAACTTTCTCTGGGAAAGTTTTTCAGGGAAAATAAGACGACTGTGCCCCCCAGACTTTATGGATTACCAAAACTTCATAAGGATGGGGTACCATTACGACCTATTAGCGCCATCGATTCTCCAACGTACGGGCTATCAAAGTACCTCAGCGGTGTCCTCTCACCCTACGTGGGGATTTGTGAACATCATATAAAGAACACGGAAGAATTTATAAAAATCCTGAAAAACATCCGCCTTAGCCCAGGAGACATTGTGGTAAGCCTCGATGTCGTCTCACTCTTTACCCGTGTTCCGCTGAAAGAGACACTCCAGCTACTAGCAGATCTTTTCGACAGGCAGACGGTAAGTCTGTTTAAGCACACGTTGACTACAATGTATTTTTTATTCAGGAGCAAATATTACGAGCAAGCTGACGGAGTTGCAATGGGATCTCCTCTCTTCAACTTCAACTGCTATTTGTTTCATGGAAAACTTTGAAGAAAAAGCATTACCATGTGCTCCCCTCCTTAGGGCAAAATACTTCTACAGATATGTCACATTTGTTATTTGGCTACATGGTCTTCCCGCTCTCCAAGAGTTCCTGAAGCATATGAAAAACCAGCATGAAAACATAAAATTCACCATGGAAAATGACTGCCTGCCTATTCTCGATATTCTCATCTGCCGCAGGGGAGATGGAACGCTGGGTCATCGAGTGCATTGCAAGCCGACGCATCTTTGCCTTAACGGCGTCAGCCACCATCATCTCTCGCAGCGAGCGGCAGTGTTATCAACACTTTTCCATCGGGCCAAGGTGGTTTCGGATGATGACCACCTACCAATGTAGCTTGGACACCTAAAAAGGACTTACCACCGAAATGGCTACAGTGAGGGGAGCAATTCAACGGGCTCTGAAAACAAACTGCGATTGCCACGGAGTGTCTACGCGAAGACCTGCCCACAGTTCATTCCTGATTCCTGAACAGACTGTTGGTGATCGTAAGAAACCTATTTCAAATGCCTGCATCTCGTATATTTCATTGGTATCGGGAAAAATATCTAGGATACTGAACAGGCACACCATTCGCACAATCCACTTACCACCGAGGAAAATACGAAGGCAGCTCGCGAGGGTAAAGGACCCACTTCGTTTAAAAACATCAGGAGTTTACAGCATCCCATGTGAGTGCGGTAAAGTGTATATTGGAGAAAATGGCCGCACAATTGAGAAGAGAATATAGGAACACCGGAGCTGTATTAGGCTCTTCCATCCGGAAAAATCGGCGGTAGCGGAACATAGCCTCACAAATGACCATTCCTTTCACTTCGAAAAGACCCAATTACTCTACAGTACATCTAGATATTGGAATAGACTCACCAAAGAGGCTATGGAGATAAAATTGGAGAGCTACAACGTATATCACGACACCGGTTTTGCCTTGAGTTCCGCCTGGTAGCCTATCCTCAACTCACTTAAGGAAAAGAGAAAGAAAACAACAATCGTTGTAAACAGCTACGTTTAGTAAACACCGAAAAACTTAAATATACAGGTATTTTAAAAATATGATGATTAACGGGTTATAGCCGTCGAATCACAACACAAAGAGAGCCATTACCTATTTTCACTGCGATTGGCGGGATTATACCGCGCGTGAGGCCTCAAGTGGAAGCTTACAATTAGTTCTTCCGCAGCATTCATTTCCAAACGTCAGGTCCGGTTGGCGCGGGGCCTTGCAAAGTGAGACAGGAGGAGGTGAAGCCATCACAAGCCTTCGTAGCAAACTCAAATAAGGCGCTTTTTCCAGCGGCAGTCCCGAAGTGCCTCGTTCAGACTTCTACCACAGAGTATACTCTGTGCTTCTACCTTTCACACGATCGTAGCAACACTGCACACATTTGCATTTTTATAGTTAACTTAGAGCAAACCTCATCTCCCTCACTAGGGCATTGGAACGAACGAGAGCAAACTAACTAAATAAGGAATATCATATTAATGTGGCGTTCAGAGGCTTTCTAAATATTTTTTCAAGCAATTCACATATTCCTATGCTCATTCACTAAGTAACATCATCTGCATCAAATTAATGATTGACTTTTAACTCATTGTTACTCATCTTTTCCGGTTTCCGCACACGACACCAGCGCGTTACCACTGAAAAGTGACAACTTTTGGAACCACGGGTTACAATGGTGCGAATGTGCAGTTACAGTACGATTTCAGGCTATGGAAAAAATTAATGCAAAACTCATTGGCGTCTGAATGCGGTGGACGCGGGAACTAATTGAAATCGCTTTTCCTTCGACAACTTGACAACACTGTGACAGCCAATGGAAACCGGGAATATTCAAACTCTGTATAAATGGATATCGATTTTACGCGTCAGATAAACAGAAATACTGCCAATGCCCACGTTCGCGAGATCGCATTGGAGTTATAAACGTGATGAGTCTGCTTCCCCCCAGCCAGTCGAGGTTCCGAAGTCGTAGTCAGTTATGAAGTGATACTTGCCATATTTTTAGAGCTTCGGACCCTTTAAAAAGCATTTATCTCGAAACTTAAGAAACGCAATGAAAGAATTATTAGTTGGGACAAAAATGCTTTTATTCTCCAGATCAAATCCACTTAAAATAAAAAGTTTTTCCGCGTGTAGGGAATAGCTGTGGTTGAACGTTGCATAATAAGGCCTCAAACCACTTCCGAGAAATATCATACATTACAATTAACTTATAGGTGTATTATCCTGTGTATTGCTCGTTAAAATATGGGAAATCTGGTAGAGTAGAATGGTTTCCACGAGGAGAAAATGTTTCTTTATAAGTGTGTCCGTTACCTTGATACCCTACGTAAGTTTCCGCTTTCGTGCATTCAGGAGATCTCAAACATTTCTCAATTCCATTGAAGATTCCATGCTTAATTCCTCCTATTGCCATATTATTTACTTTCTGAAAACTACTTCCAAAAGTCCAGGACATCTTATTTGGTCTAGTTTTTAAAGGAAACGTTGGAATTTACTTTTCTCGATGTATAGTAAGAACCACTGGACACATACTTACCTTGATCGACGCAGTAGCCTAGAGAAGGAGCGCTCGTTGCGGCCAAGAAAGTCTCGGGTTCAAATCTTGACGAGGCCTCTTCTAGCACCCTCATAATTAATACGCGATGTGACTTTATTATTGCCAAAACTTCGTGGGAATCGCGGAACGCCCAGCAAATGGATACCGACCTCAACCGTAAGTGTGTGGGTTTTACACAAATTCAGGCTTTATAAAGGAATCGGAGCGGTCTCCTTGCTCATCAAATGAGATGTTTACTTCCCATTCTTTAGAACTCGGCCCCACTTCCTGCCTGTTTTCTGATGTTCATATCCACTCACTCTCCAATTTATCAATCAATGAAACGCTATTCATGAACGAGCGAATGGACTGGATCTCTGATTGCGTCAATTACTCGATATTTTACTTACCTGAGGCTACATTCACTTTTAAATTATTTTGAAATGTAAGGAGAATAATTATTTTTAAATTATAAATAGTTTGATTCAATCTTCGGAATGGATAAATGCGGATTACCAGTCTGAGTGAGAGACACAAAGAAGTGCGGAAGTATCTTGAAAATATCTTTTAAACTGTTTTTGAAGTTTTCCCAGCATTATTTTCTAGGTTTGCTATGAGCAATACCTTTGTCGTGTAGTTCAACAGCCCAACTTAGAGGATGAAGGGTAATACTTAGAGGATAAAGTAAATTATTGAAACATTTAAATAATTTTTGACATATCCGGAGTGAAAATTATTTCGATAAATTACGCAGTTAAATTTTATGAGTAGCATTCTTACACTCGCGCGTAAGTTATACTCCGCCAGCAATTCATGGCGTATCTTTCCATGATAAATTATCTTTCCCACGTAGCAAATAAGCAGTAATTAGAAATCTTCCGTATGTTCATTCGTATACTCCTCATAAATCCGCTGAGCAGTCAAGGGAGTATATTGGAAATGTGCACTAACAAAGATCATGCGATTGCTACGTCCCTAAAGAATCTAGTCCTCTTCAAATGTGGAATAATAAAATAGCTTTTACGAAGGTTAAAGCTGTGTGTGCCCTACATAACGATATAAACAGAATTTTAACAGGGTCGTAATTTTCATTTTTTAGTGCTAATGAATTTTCATGGATTTTGGAAAGGGACTCTATAAAGCTTTATTCAGAAAAAGTCTAAAAGGTTAAGATGTATCCGTTATTCTCTCAACCTGAGTCAAATGTGCACATGACCACATTAATTTATCATCAAGAATTAAGCTGGTATTTACATGAAGGATGAGTATGTTTATTGGCCTAATAATCAATCCATCCCCCTTCATTCTCGGTTTCCTGACCACGCCTTTGAGACATGGAGTTGCCCACATTTTGGCATCATCTTACTGGGTCCATTTCTCATCCTTACTCCACTATTTTTCACATTGCATCTAAATGTGGAGTCGTTCCGTTTGAGGGGGTCGAAAACTGTATGCTTCTCGTATTTCCCTCATAATGAACGCCCAAATGCGTCCCATGGATTTAAGATCTGGGCTCCGTGCAGCCCTCTCCATATGTGTAACATCGTTTGTTTTGAATCATTTCCTAGAATTTAGACGTTTGTGAACTCGCAAATATTCCTAGTTGTGGACGAAAAATGAATATTGATAATCATTTGAATTACCATGGTTCACATTAAAGCGGACAATTTAACGACCTCCGTTTAAAGGTAGTGAGAAATAGGATTTTTTACATTTAAACACCAAATGAAAGGTCAGTGGGTGAGAGTCGATGGTGCATCATCTATTCGGGCTATTATTTGACAGATATTTTTGCCTTTAACAAACCTACTAACCTATTGCTTCTCCTGGGAGAAGGATGAGGCATACTTTAAGGCTAAAACGATCTTTTTTTCCTCTAAGAATTTACGGAGAGGCTGAAATAAACTTTGAAATAAATATCTGCTTTCGCTGTTTGTTCTGCTTGTCTGTTTATCGACGCTCGTCTCAATGAAATAGTCGGTCAGTATACCTTTGCGAAGTTTCGGATGGTGGTGGTCGGGGTGGTTTGTTGCTGTGAATGACGCAGAGGTTTCATATACTTCCTCCGCGAGAAAGAGAAGGCTCGTGGCACTTCAAAAAATGAGGAGGTACCCGTCGAATACTTCAAAGGGGGTGAAAGAAGTCAAATACCACATTATTCCAGTAGGTTAAACGACTGGCGTCCGAAACAATATCTTAGGCAGATAAGGTATTGCCCACAACATAAGGGGAAAATAAGCTCTTATTATAGGCATACTACGTCCCAAATCGATATCATGCGCCCTTCATACATACCAAGTTCGAATGAATTGGTATTGGCGGAGCTTTGTATCGACAAGGGGAAACCTTTTGGGATCCTCAAGAGTCTCACAAGATTACCCGTTGCTTTAACTTAGACTTATATCAGCTGGCCTCAAAACCCATTCATGATAGGTGCGAAAAGCCCATACCGTTCAAATCAAACTATTGGCGTTTGATTGGAATGGTATTGGCTGATGAGGTGAAATCCGAAAACTACTGCTTTCTGTTTGTATTTCAGTGTGAGTAGTATTCTTTTTTTCGTTCCTTGTAGTTCCAGTAAACGTTTGCAGACGATATCACCACGTATTGTAAAAGTAACTCAGTTCACAATAACGTATACGGACGCAAATAAATACACCGAAAGGATACGAAACTCCATCTGAAATTTGCCATGAAATAAGATAGCTTGGTAGTTGTAAATGGGTGACAAACCTGAATCGCGATCATGGTTCTTCAAAATTGTTTAATTAGGCACATGATCCTAAAACGTGGCTTTCATCAAGAAAGATAAGGTGCTTTATGAAAATTGAGAGCGCTCTGAGGACTGTGAGCATTGCCCTACCAATGTAGCTTGCCTTAAGGATGACGATAACGACCACAAGAAGGAAAGAACCGTGATCACACCCCTGGCCGAGACATTTTTGAGATTTGAATTCGAATCTTGGTCAAGTATAATCATTTGTACATGGCGTATTCCATTTCTTTTGTATTTATAAAATTTCATATCCTGAGCCAGTCATCGCAGCTATATATTACATTCATTCATATCACCAATATGAGAAAATTCATATAAAACTCATTTGCGTTCATTTAAATTCGAACACGGACCACTCTTTTGCGGTCCAAATACGTCTGATAGCTGCAAAATTAACCATTACGCATTAGTATATTTCATTTATGGCATTTTACTGCAAACTGAAGTCTTTTAAAAGACTTTTTTGTTAATTTTATACGTGCGGCAAATTTATAGCTAATTATTAGAATAATGTATTACGCAGTCCGAAGTCAGAGAGTTTTTTATCCATAACTACACCTAATTGGGTTAATTTTTTTTCTATACGTTTTCTCGTATGTTCTACATTTACTAGATAAAGCTTCACTGTGAACAGCTCGTCAGTAAGCTTTCTGATGATACGGGCACTGCTGCCGTGCCCGTATCATCAGTGAACAAACATGACATTCCAAATTTGAAAAGACCTTAAGAAGTTACGCTGAAAAAGGGATGAAAGAACCTGGTGGCAGAAGGTCGACTTTCCGTCGAAACCAAAATTAGAGACGTCGTCTTTCATGAAGTGGCTTGGCAGCATGGACGGATAAAAAAATAGAAGTACAATCTCATAGGCCAGACGGTAGCAGAGAAGAACAAACAACTACATGTTTTGTTCGCTTCTTAAATAAAAAAGTTGGGTTCTCTTCTTAAATAAAATAGTTGGTTGGCTTAAATAAAAAAGGTAAGTATCAGGGTTGATCAGAATGACCAAGGGTAAATTGCACGGTTATATGGTTTATTGTTTAACAATGTGTGATCTTCATTAGTTTGAGTTACAAAAAACTGGTGAGGATAGTTTAGAAAAAAATAGTACAACATAGATGTATAAATCAGATCAGTGCCATCATTTTGGCAATTGGATGTGGTTCCAGAATATGTCAATCATATCCCATAATTATAATTTATGATAAAAAGTAGGGAATAGAATACTTTAGTTTAAAAATCTTTTCATGTCTAAGTTTCAATACTTAAGGCAAGTTCAATATTAAATGTTGAAAAGTCACAAGAAAGTGAATTCCCAATTTAGTAGGAATCCCATTTATGTCCACGTTGATTGTGTACAACAACATTTAATTGATCATACTGGAAGTCAAAGTATACTTCTATCCACAAGTTTTGTCCAAAATGAAAGAATAATGGGAAAATATACTAAAAAAATTAAGCATCGACCAATACAATTTGCCTCAAGTCTGCGAAAAATAAGCAATTCTATTGAAAAGTGAAAACTCGAAAAAACATTCGTTTGATGAATAAATATATGCTTAAATGTGCAAACCAGTCGATATGAAACAAAAGAAACAATATATTATACGATCGGGAAGGAGGAGTAAGTAGATAGACTGGAAATAGTATTGGAAATAAAAATGAAAGAATATGAACTTATGAGAAAAATAATTAAAATTCAGGAATTTAGTTTTAAAAGTTTTGAATTTGAGTAAACTTTTAGAATTCTTTTTTACTTTAACTAAATATATCTTTGATCAAGATGTTCCTATCTGATCATTAATAACAGTGTCACATATCATCAACACCTAATTGTTTCCTCATATTATTTCATTGACATTTCGGCAATTTTGATTCTTTTCACTATCTCTGATGTTGGCATGCGTTTTTAACCCTCTGACAAGAAGAGGTGCATTTATCATATTAGACGTGGAGGATATAGCGAGATATATGAGATGTGAGAAAGTTGTATGTTGAACCACCAGAGCAAAATTTCAATTCTCACAAGGATTTAATAGACGGAGATACTGGTAGTCTAATTGCAACTACTCCGATTACTCTTAAGGTACAAAATATTTTGCTGGAATTCACCCAATGGTTTTGAGTTAAATTGATTTATATTAGTGATTATCCACTCAGTCTCAATGCGAATACGACATTGAATTTGGTAATGCAGTCACTCTTATAGTGGAAATTATAAAGAGATTTCTTTCCTAATAAAGAGTGCACAGTGCTGTCGTATTTTGAAAGCCTTTTTCGGATATCCATCTTTCGTCATATTTCTGACTAAAAGCAATGGATGTGCGAGAATACAGTTCCAAGAAATTACCACCGCACGCCCCCAAACTCTCTGAAAAAATGCCTTGAAAAAGTATGAAAAGTAAAGTATCATCAGATGATATGTGCTTGATTCGTGAGTTGGGTAACTCTGTGGTCAGAGTAGCATCGACTACTTACGGGGTGAATCAAGTCTCATCCGAAGGACAGTATTGTCTATCGAAAAGAAAACGAGTGGCTCCTCGTTTTATTTATATACGTCTCTAACATATCGGAAATGCCAATATAGGAAGTAGATAGGATGGGAGTCGACACCGAGAAGGAATGAAAACGCAAAAACCTCCACATCGGTTTCCGTAGAGAAATTGTGGCAGCATATAGTGGCGGAGGAAATTAACGCAAAATTTTTCGCGCGCCAGAATGCGGCATTCTTGGGAATTTCTAGGAGCAGCACGTACTTCGTAAGAGTGGAAACACTGAGGCAGACATCGTCTACAGCAAATATTTGAAATCCGCAATGGAACTCACATTTTCCGGACCCCAAAAATTACTCATTAATCGCCTCTTTTACGAGCTTTCTTCTTATATTATTAGCGCATTCAGTCGTGGTGTATCGATCTGTTTATTTCAGTATGTTTATGGAAAAAATATCATTTTTACAGATAGACTGGTTATAAAAAGTATTCAAGATACCGACCAACTCGGAATATTAACTGAAATCTTCATCTGCTACCACCAAAGGATATTTATTGCGGCCGACTTTCCGAGAACCTTTTGGAATTGCGCGTCCTGTGTCTCTTTCACCGAAATAATATAAATCGAGATTTATTCGCACCAAGTGTTGATACAAAAAATACATAATTAAAATAAGTATAGTCAGCAAGATTTAATTTTTTATGATTTTCATTTTGTGGATTGATGAAGTTCCAATCTCAAAACTGATATTTACACACGAATCGTTCATGCTCAATGTATGCGAGCCCTTAGTTCGTTAGAGTGGGATTATGGACACTTTGAAAACGTATGTATATAAATGTGCTCACATCAACGCCGGATTATCTAGGCATATTTTCCGACGTTTCTTTCACCTGATCTCGGGAAGCTTACTGACGAGCTATTCACAGTGAAGCTTTATCTAGTAAATGTAGAACATACGAGAAAACGTATAGAAAAAAAATTAACCCAATTAGGTGTAGTTATGGATAAAAAACTCTCTGACTTCGGACTGCGTAATACATTATTCTAATAATTAGCTATAAATTTGCCGCACGTATAAAATTAACAAAAAAGTCTTTTAAAAGACTTCAGTTTGCAGTAAAATGCCATAAATGAAATATACTAATGCGTAATGGTTAATTTTGCAGCTATCAGACGCATTTGGACCGCAAAAGAGTGGTCCGTGTTCGAATTTAAATGAACGCAAATGAGTTTTATATGAATTTTCTCATATTGGCGATATGAATGAATGTTCTTGTCGACGGCTGTAGCAGATCACTAACGTATACTACTTCTTTGGCTATTTATTAATTTACTTATTTTGCCTCGAAAACTGCATCATTGATCTTTTACATTGGTTTAATCACCCACATCTTGAGTGAGAAATTATTCCTCCCAGGCGGTGCCTGAACACACGACCAAGATATTAATAGACGAGGATATGGTCCTATTGCCACCGTGACTGACAATACCTATTACTCCGAGCAGGTCCCACCTCTATTCAAATCGTAGTAAAAATACAAACGGTGAAATAATTCGACAGTTGGTATCCCAGTAATGGGATTTGATGTATTGATGCTTTATCTTTATTATTTTTTAAGGCAAATCTTTCGATGTTTTATTTAATTTTCTTCGTAGTCAACAAAAAAATTCCCATTCCGTGTCCTTTTGACGGCTAAGATGGTGTGATCCGGACGGTTACGCAATGGCGCCTAGGACGCAAATAGAACCGATTTGTTGGACGTAAGATAGGCGAGCACTTTGCACAAGGGCTTTTATAAGGTTTCATGCACAAATAAGTGAATGCAGATAAAAAGTATAACTTTGCTATTGAACCGTTCAAAAAACGAGGTTGATGGAGATTTACCCCAAAATAAAAATAATAATTTTTTGATCGATGCTTTTCATTGAAATTTCATTCATTGTCGGACGGCATTAAACATGGCCAATAATTCTCTGTCGTAGGGACTATAGCTCCGCTCGGCAGCTGCTAACTTCCTCGTGTAAAAGGCAAGAGACCGCCAATCGCCCTGGGAATGTTGCTGTAGCGCGGCACCGACGGAGGTGTCGGAGGCGTCCGTAAAAATTGCCAACGGCAATGACATATCAGGGTGGCTCAACACAGTTGCTTGAGAGAGGCTTTCCCTGCAGTTATCAAACGTGAGGTCCACCATTGGGGTCCACGACACGGGGGCATTTCCTTTAACACTCGGCCCACGCAAAATGTCATTCAGAGGCGCTGGGAGAGCGGTAGCGTTTGGGATGAAACGCCTGTAACAGTTAATCATACCGAGGAAACGGCGTAAGTCCTCCACAGTTCGCGCTTTTGAAAAATTGCGCACGGCTTCCACCTTCCCTTGTCACTAGTGCAATTCCACTGCTTGAGACTATGAAACCTAGGAACGTGGCCTGGGGGCGGCCGAAAACACACTTGGTAGAATTTACAACGACACCATATTTATTCAGTCGAGAGAAAACGTCTTTCAAATGCCTTTCATGCTCCTCTTCCGAGGCGAAAGCCACCAGTGTATGGTCTATGTACACAAAACAAAAGTCTAAACAGGTAGAACCTCATCCATGAAACGCTGAAATGTCTGCGCAGTATTACGTAAACCAAAACACATGAAGGGGAATTCAAACAAACCAAAAGAGGTGCTTATTGCTGTTTTTGGTATATCCTCAGGATGGACGGGACTTTGCTGATATGCCTTAACCAGGTCTATTGTTGAAAAAAATGATTTACCTAACAGGTTGTGGATGAAATATTCTATGTGGGGGACGGGATAGCGGTCGGGAATAGTCCGTGCGTTTAATGCGCGGTAATCTCCGCAAGGTCGCCACTAATTACCCTTTTTAGGGACCAGCTGGAGGGGTGAAGACCAGCTGCTCTTTCGTGGTCTTGCTGTCCCGAGGCGTATCATGGAGTCGAATTCCCGCTTGGCGATGGCGAGTTTATCCGGCGCCAGGTGACGTGGTTTCGAAAACACCGGGGGGCCGGGGATGATGCGGATGTAGTGCTCCGTGCTGTGCAGTGGTGCAGTAGGCTCCCCTGATGGCCGCGTGATGTCCGAGTGTTGCTTCAAGAGGCGCTGGTACCTGTAAGTGCTGCCTATACGGATGGTTTTCACTCGAACTCCCGGGCCGTTTGCGAATTTTCCGCTGGTGTGGGCGGATGTTTGGGTATCAATCAGACGCCGGTGGCGCATGTCCACGAGAAGCCCTAAATTTATGGAAGTCAACTCCGATGATGGGTTTAGATACATCGGCAACCACGAAGCGCCGAGTAAACACTCGTGGAAAACCGATAGACAGAGTGAGGTACAACCACCCGTTGGTAGAGATGACAGTACCGTTTGCAGCGAATAGTTCGTAGGTCGATTTCACTCGTCGTCCTCTTGTCCTCGACTAAGGAAAAACGCAAAGATCGGACCCTGTATCGACTAAAAATTGGCATTTTGAGTTTTTATCCGTCACGAAGAGGCAGCATGCGGACGGACAGACATTGGCGGCCGCGTCTACCGACGTCCCCTGGCGTTCCCCGGGATGTAGGAACACGGTTGGCGGCACTTTTTTGCTCGGGGGCCATAGCTATTGTGGTACCAGCACATTCCACTTGGATGAGGGGAGTCGTCTCGGAGGCTTCTGCTTGAACGGCCTCGCGAGCCACTGCGGGACCTTGGGCGATATCGTTGAGGTGCGTCGCCCGAGGTGGAGAATTCCGCGATTTTCAGCTCAGGTCCTCTATGCGTTGAAGGAGCACTCCCATACTGACGCTCGAGGTGGTCATTGCAACGTGGGGCCGCGGCGTCACTTCCGTCACTTTGTCCGCCATTTCGGCGACGGCACTGATATCAGCCGAGCCTTGCGTGGTGAGGACAGTTTGCATATGCGCCGGAAGGCGGCTCAGCCAAAGCGAGCGGACGAAATCGGTAGACATGGAAGCCCCAGCCAGCGATCGAAGATGACGAAGGAACTCCGATGATTTTTCTGTCTCCCACCTCCTTCTGCTCCAATAGCTGTCGCATGCACTGCTCAGTAGACGATGAAAACCGGCTGATACCGGCTGCTTTGAGAGTTTCGTGTTGGCCAGTCGCGGGGGGATCCATGATGTCCTCGACCCTTTCAATGTATCGGCTGCCCAGCTGAGCAACCGCGTGCGATAACTTCGTAACGTCATTGATAATAGTCGCCAAAAGGAACTGCACTTCTACTTGCTTAAACCATAGGGCTGGCTTTTCGGCCCAGAATGCGGGGATATGTACGATAACGCAGTTTAAGCTCACTGTGCCTTCGCCGTCTGGATTCATGGCGAAAACAAAAACGCCCGGCGTAGTCTTCCTAGTCCGGATAAATAACACTCACGTAAACGTTCACCACTCGTTTCGGGGTCACCTTTTTGGTGAGCGAGAGTGAATAAGAAATCGAAGTTCGATGAAAATGATTTATTCCGAAGGTAAGAAATGGCGAGTCCTCAATTTCATTAACAATCGCGTTGCATGTCTTGTTTATTTACGTCGTTTGCCTGGTGATCTCTGCCAGCTTCCTCAGATCGATCCTCTCTCGTGGCTCTCCAACCAGCTAGCAGCAGACAGTCGCCACAGGCTTTTATTTTGCACGAATACTTAAAATGAAAGCAGTAATAAGCTTTTAAACGGTAAAATATTACGCAAAATACGTTTATTATAGTAATTAAATATATAAAAATGGTAGGAGTTTATTTAACCCCATGTAACCAATTAGGGTAAACTAGAGATGACCGATTTACATAATAATATTTCTACTTCGTTTCTCTAGTATTTGCTTAATCATCTATGAAAAAGTCATGAATGATTTATGCGGCTATTAATTGCTTCTTCTTACTGTTCCTTACTTCTTACTTTCCCACGCATAATAATCATCCTCGCCTTGCTTTTTTGTGTATGAATTCCTAATTTCCTCCCCCTGCAACTTAATTTACATTGAGAAGGGTTTTGATCCTTCATCTGTGGGAACCACTTACTCTAGGCACGAGATTAGAAACAGTACGAAGAGTTAATGTTGGCCGAGGAAAGGGCCTCAAGAAGAGCTAAGCCCCCGCGAAATAACCCTGGAAAATTGTATAAGGAGAGCAGATAGGAGTTGGTTATACCGCAATTATCAAATGCAAAAGGGGAAAATGATGGGTTGCAATTTGGAATAGAGTTAATTGTCCGTGAGGAGGAAAACAGGTGTTTACCGAACAGGCTGGGAACTTTGGAAGTGACAAGGTGGGATTTTCATTCGTTGATTTCGAGTACACTTGCCCTCATACCACCTCATGGTGTTAATTAGTGGGCAGTGAGAAGGGTCGAAATTCGAACAGGAGGTTACTCTAGTGGTAATGTAAATCACCAAGAGAAAATGTAAGAAAATGCATCTCATTTTTTTTTATTTATTTTCATGGCTGATACCTCCGTCGAAAAGTTAGAGTTATTAGATCGATTGAGACTATTACTCGATCATCTTCTGTCGGATTTGAAAACGCATTATTTCTCACGCTAAAAATCAATTAATTTGCTTGAATAAACTTGAAATGAGCTGCAGACACCCTTGGGTTATTGTATAGTTGAGGGTTTTGGTGGCGTTTAAACATTTCCTTAGCATCTTTCCTCTTGCATAATTTTGAATCGACAAGTTGGCTACCTCGTTCATGACTTCCCTTCACACACCACACAACAAGGAGCACCAGAGAGCATCGCACAGCACAACACGGTCAATCGTTCCTTCGTGGATTTGTGACCGGGGGTTTGGGTTTCTCGCACTAATGCATGGGTTTTTGACGGCAAACATTTACAATACAAACGGTCTCGTCAGCATTGTAAATCTGATGATATTCAAAAAGTTCCTCTATCATAAATTATTGAAATTCCTCCCAAAATGCACTAGTAGTGTTGGCACTAAGTCGTTCTGCTTGAATACTAAGTTCTAGAATACCATGCCTCTCTTTGAATCTGGTGAACGACCCAAATGAAGCATTTAACTCACTTTGCAATCTCAATTCCTTTCGAAAAACTTTGCTGTCTCTATTACAATAGCCCCAGAAAGAGGTGAGCCTTCAGCTCATCTCTAGGTAAATCAATGAAACAAGGCGGGGTCTACCTGTTCGTATTAAGATTTTTTGATGGATTAGTGCTTTGAAAGTCCTACAGCATGGTTACAATTCTTAGCATAGGTACTCCATGAATTTGGTTTTACAATTTTTAATGTTGCGTACCTTTTAAATGTCAATGCCATAATCTCTGGATAGTATTATTCCCGATTCCCAATTCTCTAGTCTGTCAATTCAATCACGTTTCTGTTTCACTGTCAGCACAATTTACTTGCGTTTATCAGCTATGATAAGAAGCTACGGGTTGGCAACTTATTCTCTTGCCAAATGCATTAAAAATGACGTATGGATGAGAACACTACTATGAATACGATGAGACCAGGGAATAGAAATCTCTTCCCTGATGTGACTGAGTGAAGCTGGGTTCACACGAAGGAAAACGTCGCGGAAGAGGAAAAGCCAATCACAGACCGGCAGTGAGGAGCCGAGGAATTTTACTTTTTGAAAGAGAAATGTGATGTCAAAAAATAGCAGAAAGAAGGAAACCAAATAAATGATGCGGAAAATAAACAAAACGAGAAAATTTCTTTCCATTCCTTAATTGATCTACGTTAAAGCCGGCATTAAGAAACCTCCTCTGAGGCTACTTCACTAATTTTGACCTCGCTTTCTTGAAATTACTCCCTAAGCCCTCAAATGCGATGTTTCCTGCGGTGTGAATATTGGACCCTGATCTTCTTTTGATATTATAATCATCTGCAGTTTATTTTCGCACCCCTGTCCTTTCATCGAGATGAAGTCTCTCTTTTGCCAGACAGGAGTGCGGCAGTTGAACCGTTTGCCACATAGCAGGCGGCGGGTCCGCCCCTTAACCGGGCAAACGACTCTTGTAATCGGATGGATGCTTTGCCGTTTTCTGCGCCCTATTGCCGTGAACTTGAGACCCAGTCACTACATCGAAACATTGTCGCCTACATCTGCAAAATTGTGTTGAGAAAAGTACGCACAAAGTTCCGAAGGTTGCAGTCGAGACGAAACCACTCATGTCTGATTGTGGGTGACGAAAATCCCAGTGTTCCTCGGGCCTCGTCCACGGCAAGAAGCTACCACTCACTGCCAACCACGATACGCGACACGCGGCTGCGCCGACGCTTGGACATACGACAGGGCTAAAAACTAAAAGACTCGCTATACAGCGAAGAATACTTTACAATTCCACACACACATGTAGTTTGCTCGAGCGAACTTTGAAGCAAAAGATTACGAAAGAATTATTACGGTCAAGCGAAAGAAAGCCTTAAATGTATGTGTTATGATGCACTCTCTCTCTCCCTTCTCTTATTTTCTCTTCCTCTATTTTTCTCCTTTTCTCTTCCTCTCTTATTTTCTCTTTTTCTTCCCCGTCGAAAGATTTTGGGGGTTTTAACCCCCAACCCCCCCCCCTGGCTACGCGTCTGGCCCTGGGTGCATTTGTCGAAGCTCAAAAAGCAGGTCTTGATATTTCGCCTGTTACTTTGCCTCCTTTGCATCCTTGTTCATTTCAGCCGGAGCCAAAAACTCTATCACGAACATGGAGCGTGAGAGGTGGTCTAGGAGAACGATATCAGGCTTGGTCGCCTCCAACTGCCTGGAGGTAGAACATGAGTAATTCCACCAGATGGTGCACTTATCGTTCTCCACGACGGACTCAATATCTCTAGGGGTATAGGGCAGCATAGGAGTATCGTAGATGCCAAAATTGTATCTTGGATGAAAATATAACACCCGCAAGGCCGCATTGTGCCTAGAAATATACGATACCTTGGCGTAATAGCAACAGCCGGAGAGAAGGTGGCTCAAAGTCTCCGGCTGGGCTCGGCACGCCCTGAATCTCGTATCAGCAACCTCCGTCTTGAATATAATGCGGCGGTACCCGAGTGTGTTTATGACACCGTCCTGGCATGCGAGGACGAAACCCTCGGTCTCTGACTTTAGACCAACGGAGCGGTGGAAGGCAAACGTCAGCTCCTTCGATAGCCCAAGCCTCTCCGTGTTTCCATAGAAACATCCATGCATGGGCTTATCGGTATGTGCCTTGAGCAAGGTTTTCTGCTCGACTGTTTTAATTTCGAGCTTCAGGACGTCTACCTTAAACGACAAGATGGACTTGTCGTCGTCGCTACCGTCTGATATCGGGTCAAAGTCCATACCGGTTTCGTCCGCTCCCTCTTGGCCACCTGGAAGAGAAACGCCCCTCTTCGGCACTATCGTGTTCTTTTAAAAGACCTAGCTTCTCTTAAAAGACCTAGTCTCTGCTTTTGAGCACTCGGCATGATGTGCCCAGGACAACTCTGTTATGGAGCCACTCCAGGCTCAACAGACCTCTACCACCTACACTGCGAGGGAGATACAGTCTGGCGACGGAAGATTTCGGATGAAGACTTCTGCAGATGGTCATTATCTTCCTCGTTCCCCTGTCGAGGCTCTACAACTTGTTGACGTTCCATTTCATGCATCCAAAGGAGTGTGGGAACCACGAACATGTTCGTGGCTAGAACCTTGTTCTTTCCAGACAGCTCAGAACTCCAGATTTTCCTCAGAGTCTGTCTGCACCTGGCCGTGACTCTTTCCTTCACTACTGCGGCCTCCTGCATTTGGCTTCGGGGGACACCGAGGTATTCGTAGCTGTCATCACCTTCGAGGTGGCGAATGACGCTCCCGTCAACGAGGTGCACGTCTACCTGATATCCATCCCTCAGATGCCTGTCTTGTCCTACATCATAGGTGATTTCATTTATCAAGTTCGGATTTCAGAGTCAACCTGACCGACTTCCTCCCTACTTGCCGGGGATACCGACGTTGCAGTGGCCGTAAAAACAGCCGGTGGAGAGATTGCTTGTGTCGGGGCCGGTGGTGTATTTCTCTGAACACGCGGTTGTTGAGGAGTTTCCTTTTTACGCAGGTGGTTGGCATCGTCGCGCAGATTCTGCTGCGACAGGTGGTTATGTAAATTCCTAAACTGGAGACTGAATGTGAGAACATGTGGATTAAATTCCATACTGATACGAAGAAATGGGTGTATCTCTGTGTTGTGTACTTCCAACCTGATGCAAACATCGATGTATTTAATAGTTTCTTTGGTAAGATATCATACAGTGAAATCATGAACTATGAATTCTTAATTATTGGTGATTTTAATTGCCCGCATTTAATGTCGTCGTTAATGAGTAAAACTGTTACTCTCGCAGAATTGAGGATGTACAGAGATGTTATGGGTTTAAAACAAAGAAAATATGCTGAGAATCTAAATGGTAAAACTCTTGAACTAGTGTTAACAAACATAGATTGTATAAATGTTAATCGTGCTCCACTAACCTCCCAAGTTTTAACTGTGGATTGTCATCACCCAGAAATAGTGTTTACGATGTCCTCCCATTTGAAAAAGAACAAGTTAGATTTCACTAGTACTTCCTACAATTTCAAGAGAGAAGATTACTTGAAATTGTATGAAAATTTAATTGCTAGTGACTAGGACACAAGTACTACAATTGAATATGTTAATATAGGCGTAGAGATGTTTTACGATAATTTATATAAAACCATGGACATTGCTGTTCCTAAATGTATATTATTGAGCTACAAGTATCCATCTTGGTACAGCTATGCATTGATTTCAAAAATCAAGGAAAAACATCGGCATAGAAAGTTATTCAAAAGAAATGGTTCAGTCTATCATCAATCTATGTAAGCCAACTTAAGATCAGATGCAAAGCACTTGATTGAGAAAGCGTTCAACAATCATTTAGAAAATGTGTAACAAAATCTCGAAGAAGGTTACGCCAGAGTCTTCTGGGAATTCGTTAAAATGAAGAGATGCTAAGGAGAAACTGCGGACAACATGGAGTTTAATAGGTGTAAAAGGGACAACCCATCAGAAATAGTAAATATGTTTAACCCTCATACGGATTTCTAAATTTCGTTACGCAAACGGATTCATGGCGCCGCCGCGGCGCTTGGTCGTCGTCAAGAAATATTAGGTGTTTGAAATCAAATTACGTTTATTGCTTATATGTTGTATTGTTATTTAATACATATTTACGCTAAAAGACATCTTAAGGATTAATATAGGACAAAAACAATTAAAAACAAAGGTACTTGCAATAACATTGCAAATAAATATTTTTTATCATTTGTGTGAGCATGCCTTGCAAATGACATTGACATGTTCTTTGCAAATATGTTGGTAACAAAAGTCACACAATTGGAATATTTGTCTTTTAACTGTGCACAAGTCGCATTGCAATCACTTACATTTTTTTGGCTCAGGTTCCCTATCATCTTATCCTTCATGTGAATACCCGGAATGCTTGAAATGCACCTTTTAACCGTTTTAGATCGCAATTTGTCCATCCGTCTCAGTACGTGTTTTCTCGCCATATTCCCATGCCAATTATTCTAGGAAACTATGTAGGCGGTCCATTTTACTTGCTTTCCACAGGAGATTTTGTTTAGTAAAAATGAAATAGGCTGCATTTCAACACACACCGAAAAGATTCATAAAAAATACATACGTCTATCTGTTTGTTTTTATTTTGCATGAGTAAGACTGAACAATTTGATTCTGTGCCACCCTTTGTGGCATAAGAGTGCAATTTTATTTCGGCTTTACTGTGCTTTTCCAAGGCAATTTTTTATGATGGTGCATAGATGACAACAAAATTAATGATTTTCCCTTTTTAGGGACATTAGAGAACAATGTCATTGCTGTGGTGAATGAAAAAATTGAGGAATACTCGGCACGAGAGCGATTCGAAAGGAAGTTCAATGGTATAATTTTTTTATTTCCACAGTCCCCACCATTGTGTATCCGTTATTTTTCAAATTTTGAGCCAACTAAAGGGTTGCATAAAATTATAATAAGTTATAATATACTTCCTTCCATAATAAGGACGACAAACTTCCTGTGCGAATCTCTCTCCTAAATTTGGAAGTACTCTTGCCCCATTTATTTTACCCAAATATGGGATGCCTTGAAGGGGATACCCTGCAGATGAGTCATTGGCCAGGAATATCTTTATTCCGCACCTTTCTGACTTCGACGGAATAAATTGCGGAAAAGAACAACGTCCTCTAAACCTAACACATTGCACATTGACAGTAATGCCATCACTCGGTAGAAAGTACTTTCCCAAATTCAAATTTATGGTATCCCAAATGGACCAAATAGGTGCCAGATTATCACACCTGCTTCTTATCAATCTAGCCTCTTTATCATCAAACCGCAAATATCTAAAGATATTTTTGAAACAAACTTCTGACATCGTAGCCCTAAAAATCATAGGCCAAATCACTCCAATATACCTTTCCATGTGCAACCTGATACTTCACTGATGGCGGTCTTCACTGTTTGTTTTTCTCTGAGTGCCAGAGGGACTTCGAGGACCATGGAGTGGTTCAAAAAAAGGATTTAGTATACTGGGTGTCAATCTTCAAACCTCATAATCTCTAATTCTTCCCATAATTCCACTGTTCTCCCCTTCTCTAGACAGTGCAAAATTCTAGGGTTGAGATCGCTGCTATGGTTCTACTCCCACGTGTTTGTCTCCCCCTCACTCTCACGGAAAGTAAAGAAAAGAAACAGTCAATACCTCATACTCTGAGCCTACACTACTCAGCCTCACGGTCGTCACGTGTGGAAATACCAAAACTATTATCCAGCATCCAAAACATCACTACTCACCTTCTCCACCCTTTTCAACTCATATTTTGCAAATAAACAATTAACTCTCAAAATTACACCCAAATCCTTTCCCAAAGTATGGAATTCCTTACAAAATATGGAGGTGTTTACTGGCAAACAGCTCTGTCAAGCAGTGAAGCAGAATTTTAAACGCTTTCTAATTTCAATACATAATTTTTTTATACAGACTATTTTACAGTTATGCTTAGCAATAATTACTCAAAAGTAATATCTACTATAATAACAAAAGTAATATATATAAAAACTGATATCATCTAGAACAATGTATATTTCTCCTAAATACACTCGATTATGTTTCATTCGTATGGCATTGAGCATTCAGTATGAAGCTATCCAATAAATAACAAAAAACTAATATGCTAATCAAATAAATAATTTGCGACAAAAATAATTGAAGAAATGCTGTAAGTTATTTAAATATGATTCATTTGCTAGTTTAAAACACCAAGAAGCATCTAAAACACTTTAGATTTCCAAACGTCGCGGTGGTGCCAGGTATCAGTTTGAGTAATTTTTTCAATTAATCCTTAATAACATAAAATAATAAGCAAGAAGCGATTTCAAATTTTACCAGTTTACAGACTATTGAAAAATAATAGACTACTGATGGTATCACAACCTCATCTAAAAGCATTATTTTCCTAAGCAAATGCAAAAACTCAAAGCGCCGCGGCGGCGCCAGGAATCCGTATGAGGGTAAAAGACTTTCATCTTTCAGTTTTTGTCCTCTCTGAAAACATTTATTACGATAGTGATGTTAAAAATATTAACACACCCAAAAACACCGCACTAGAATTAATTACGCTAGATGAAGTCCTGGATGCCATAAAAACCATCAAAACAAAAAAATCTATTTGGCCCGATAATATACCTATTTACATTGTAAAAGGCTGCAAGGATATATTTGCTAAAGTCCTATGCTACTTATTTAATTTGTCCTTAAAATGTGGTGTATTTACCATGAAATGAAAAATTGCAAAAGTTTGTCCAATTTTTAAGAAGGGAGATAAATGTAAAGTAGAAAATTACCGCCCTGTCGGTATATTATCTGTATTTTCCAAAATCTTCGAGTAAATTATTTACAAGCATATGTCTTTTCGATGTCTGAAATTAGTGAGGTGCAATATGGCTTTAGATCGAAGAGGAGCACTGTTCGAAATCTAGTAACAATAACGAGTATGTGATAGACAATATGAAAAATTATGCACAGGCTGATGTACTCTATTTAGACTTTAAGAAAGCCTTCGACACAGTGAACCATTCTATTTTAATTGAAAAACTTCATTGTTATGATGTCTCTTGTCCTTGATTAATCTGGTTACGCTCATACTTATCTTGCAGAAAGCAATACGTACCTTTTAATAGGCGCATGTCGGATGAATACTTAGTGACGTCCGGAGTACCACAAGGTTCAAATCTAGGACCATTATTGTTTTTACTTTTTCTTAATAATTTGCCAACAGTCATACAAAATTCTGTCTTTTATATGCAGATGATGTGAATTTTTATAGAAAATTGATAACACTCAATGACTGCTTCAAACTTCAAGAAGATATAAGTAATCTGATAAAGTGGTCCATTAATAACAAATTCTACCTCAATCGGGAAAAATGTTATCATGTAACATATTCTCGAAAGGAAAAAATATAAATTTTGAATACAGAATGGAAGGCTACATGATTTTAAAAAATTCATGAAATTAAAAATTTAGGCGTAACGTTAGACTCATCAATGACTTTTATACCACATATATTAAAGATAACTTCTTCATCTCAAAAAGTTTTGGTTTGTCCAAAGAGTGTCAAAATATTTCACATCGACAATAGCACTGAGAAATCTATACTACTCTTTGATTAGTTGTAAGTTAGAATACGCCTCGATTGTTTGGAATCCCTATTCAATCAAATACGTACGATATACAGAAAATCTACAGAAGAGATTTATATGTTACGTGTACTACTCTCATAATAACATTCATCGAGTGATGGAAAATTATATAAGTTACAATGTTTGATTGGAAATGTATGGGTATAATAGTTTAAAGACAAGAAGAACGAAAATAGATTTATTGTATTTGTTCGACCTAATCAATTTTGGCGAAAATGCTAACCTCGGGAGTAAAATTATTTTTTAAGTACCAAAAGTTTATGTAAGACCTAAAAGGGACTTTTATTTATACAATACAAGTTTAAACAAACTATTGTAGAAACTCAACATTACACAGATTATGCCAAACCTTCAATAAATATTGCCATGAACTTGAATTGTTTCAAAAGAGAAGCCAATTCCGTTCTCACCTAAACAACATTGTATTATAAATTCATGTTGTATGCACTTCTCTTTGTACAGATTTGTATATGTCAGATTAATTGTATGCAATATATGATAATGTTTGCCCTGTAATTCTTTTTGTTGGGCGAACTTGAAATATAATAAATAAATCGTTTGCTTCAGTTGGATAGGGCTAATAATCAAAACAATAAGAGCTTTTAATAACGCTTTACCAATATAATACTGAACTCCACTCTGGGCCGTCGATTGTAAATAAAGTCAAGAATAGTGTTATAAATTATAAACAGTCCTTAAAATATTGCAAAGGACAATAGTTCTTTAAATATAATTCAATTAAGAAATCAAAACAAACAGTTCTTCTACCGAGAATGTCCGCTTCAGCAGGTATTTTGAGATAGAAGCCGAAGATTCGTGGCGTGTGGTAAATTACGTTTGAATGTGAGTTACATAATAGATAGGCATCGGCAATTTTTTCGAAATATAACCCAGAGTTCAGCAGGGAATAACTCATTCACGTTCGAAAGTAAAGTTCTAAAATTGGATCCCAGAATGAACGCACGCTATCCTGTGAGCCGCCGCATGGGCGTGCGGCAGGAGGGGTTAGGTCACACCACCCGCGTGAAGAAGGTTTTGGGAGGTGAAATGGTGACGTGTACAATGGGAGCGCGTTTAGTGGAGTTCAGTTTTTATTGTGGTCGCTTATTGTGCGCGGGAAGAACGATTTTTTGTACTTATCTGTTCGGCAATGCATTTCTCTTATTTTATAGCTTCTGTCAGGCCTTGAGATGTAATGAGGCGTCATGATTATATTCTCTTTGTCGCTTTTAAACATACCAGTTCAGAATTTCTCTAGCAACTGAAGCCTAGCGAGCAGCCTCCGAGTCCTTTGGGGCCTAATACTTCCTTAATAAAACCATAATCCTTCAAAAAGTTGTGAGACACAATATGTTCGCTCGTAGCAGTTTTTAACGAAGCGTGCTGCTTTTCTTTGTATTTAATTAATTTTTTGGTTAAATCTTTATGACCAGGGTCTCAAATGCTCGCGGCATATTCGAGGCGTGGTCTAACCAGAGCAAAGGAGCATCTCTCTTTTACTTTTTCATCCGAAGACCATCCTATTATAGGCATAACAAAACCTAGTTTCTTTAACCATATCTTAAACCATAGTTAAACCATAACCATTTCTTAAACCATAGTTTCTTTAATGCTGAGCCGCATATGTATTGTAGTCGTATGTGTGTATCCCATGATATATCAGAAATTAAGGTAATTCCAAGATATTTTACTGTATCTGGAGATTTTATGTTTACTCCACCCACAGTATAGGTATGAAATTTGTGTGATGACTTTCGCAGGAAGTTAACTGTAGTGCATCTACTGTCATTTAATTCTAGCCCTCACTCCTGGCACCACGAATGAACGACGTTAAGGTCCGATGACATAACTTCCGCGTCTACGCTTATTTCATGGTAGATAACTGAATGTCTGCAAATAATCTTAACTCACCGCTATCTCGAGAACTTAGGACATTTATATAAATATTGAATAAAAGGTAGAAGATCACGCTTCCTAGCGGAACACCAGATGCGACTCTAACCATATCATACCTAAAACCATCAACAACTACTTTTCGTTTTCGATCACTGGAAAAGTCCCAAATCCAAATCACTTTTATTTATTGACTCTGTATGAATGCAACTGATAAATGGGTTTCTGTGAGGAACCTTGTCGAATGTCTTCTTGACATCAAGGAATATCGCGTCGACTTGCTTTTTCGATTCACATGATTTGAGATGCCATGAAGGAAGAGTGCAAGCTGTGTTTCGCAGGATCTGCCCTTACGCAAGCCATACTGACTTCTATGTAAGAAGTCACGATTACACAGGAATGTTAGAATATTACAAACGACAATTTGTTCGAGGATCTTGCCCAAAAGTGATGTTAACATCGACGTGACATAGGCTATTTTCCAGACTTGGGGGACCTGCCTTCGGATAATGATTTGCTAAATATAATTTCTAATAATAGTGCAATCCATGGCGCTATCTCCTTGAGCACGTGTGTAAGTATTTCTCTGAAAATACTCCGCCCCGGTTGGAAATTGAACTCGGGCTCAAGGAATGGGGATCCACCGGACCAATTTGATTCCCACTTTGAGGGAAAAGAGTAGAGATGAATCCGGAAATGCCCGAGGGAGCAGGGAATGTTGGGACTATATCTTGAATATTTTTGCATTGCAAGTCACACAAGGGCAATGGCAGAAGGTAGAACTGAGTTTTTACTGCTTTCGGCCGAGGTATACGTAATAGAGTAACTGATAGTGTTTCAAGTGGCCGTTTTATGGAAGCCGAATACCCCTGCTATCTTCTTTTCATATTTTAATGGACACATTGATAATTCTAAAACCGAAATGTCGGGGAGCACGAGGTCTAAAGTCTCCTACTCCATGGCGATGACCGAGATCGCCGCAAATGTCAAAAATGTTGACAGCAGTCACCTTCCTAACCCGATAGGAAACTTCATCATTATCCCACTCGAAAGGTTTTCAGGAGGAATTCTGAGTACAACTGCAATTACGAGTCCCAGTATTAACAGAGAAATGTTAAAGATAAATAAGAAAGTGGGGATCATTCCTCGAGATTATCATTAATAGAAAAATATTCCCTTGTATTTGATAAAAGCAAATGGAGTAATTCATGAACGTAGCATGGGTTTCAGATCAGCATGTATCAGAATTGTGATTTCGTTCAGTATTTCACCGACTACCAGCGATAAAATTACCCCTAGGGCCACTAAAACCGGCCAACTCCAGTGAAATTGTAGAACGAATTGTTGCACATCTACTCCAGATGACTGACAGGGCAAGAGAAAAGTATACACATCCTAAAAATAGCCAGTGTGGCCAATAGCTGGGTTTCTTATCAGTGAAGTTCAGAGGCTGTAACAGCTATAATTGCCTATTCATCCTCAACCTTCAAAAGCATTATGCTGATAACTATCAGAGAAAAGATACGGCGATGCAAAAATATTATTTATCTTGCTAAGACAATTGATTGAAAGCTGCCTCCGTCCTGTTGTTTGCCTCATTGCTGCGGTCATGGAGTAATGCGTCCGGGGCATAGGGCGCCGCTGCGGTCGGCTGCTAACAATGCAAACTAACCGTTGGAACTCACCCGCAACAAATTGCCGCCTTCATTGAGTGGTATTGTGCCCACTGTGCTCTCCTCGACATCGGCAGCTTCAGAAACACAACGCTGGACTCTCACGTAAAAGGAGGAAGTTGCTGCAAGAACGAGCGAAGTGTTTACTGACAACCTTCTCTACCTTGTAAAACCTGCAATCAATCTGTGATTAAAGGTAAGTTTTCCTCAATAATTACCACTCTCGATACATTCGAGTATTCGGTCTAAAAGAAAAACATCCTCGCGCTAATCAAAGCTAAATCAAATTCCGTCTTGTACCGATCTGCATTATCGCACGCGGTTGAAGTTTTCTCAACATGCGCATGTCTCCCAAAAGAGATTCCGCCAACTATACGAGAAAACATTTTTTTCTTTTCCGACAGTTTTTTTTCCAGTTAAATACCAGCGCATAATTTGCTCATAATCACACAACACGCTGATTGTTTACCTACTCAAAAGGATTAGAATTAAATATCATTGAATCAAAAGGGCCTGAAATGCAATGATAAATAAACGGCAACGCTACCAAATGAATGTTAGCTGAATGCTTCCGTTCACACAATCACCTTCCTCGGAGGACGATTAGATATGAGGGAAGGAGGGCGGGTGGGATGAGAAAGCAAGGGGTAGTGGAGAGGAACTAGAGGAGGTGTGGAAGAATGCCGTATCGAAAAAGTTATTGTGATGGCTGATAGAAAAAATATAAAATATCCTGACAAAACTCACTCACAGACGATCTCTGTCTAAAATAATGAACAAATTTTGAAATCGCCTAAACTTTTTGTAAGATTATATAACAATTGTATTTGCAATCAAGATTCACCGCTGAATTACTTCATTAAGCTGCAAGAAATATGTCATTTCCCACATACGAACGCCTTGATTGGATTGGATATTATGGGAGGCGACCGACTGCAAAGGTCATTTGCGCCATAGGTGACAGGTAAAGGAGGAAGGGTGGATAGAAACCCGGCGTCGGCATTAGCCTGCTCTTAATGAAAGGCGCCAAGTGGACCACGGTCTAACGTCTCATCCGACAGACGGAGTACTGCACTTAAGAGTCCTCCACAAGGCACTCAAGCATGGACGGAGTTTCCTCTGGAAAACATTCTCCTCTGGCCGTCCGTATGGTCAGACAGTATCCTAGCCACCACATTCTCCCGATCCTCACAAACGCCTTGACCAAAAGGACTAACATAGAATAATAGTAATCCATTTCTTTTAATAGCATTAACAGGACCTCTAAGGTCTTTTGCCAGGCTGTTACGAGCTGTCACTTGAACGACATTGCACATTTCTTATATTTATCGGTAATTTTATATCTGTATTATTTAATTATTAGTATATATCTTAACATGGAATGCTATAATATGACACCGATATTTTTCTCGTTTACACAAAAGTAGGGAGTAAGTTTTGGAAATATTTGAGAATGGAGGCCGCCGAAAATCAACCTGAAGCATGCAACAAGCCTTTGACGACGAAGCAAAAGGTTCCTCAGTATTTCGCCGCTGCGGTGGGTGAGTAAATTTTTCCTAGCGGAAGAAAAAGATCTAATAATTCCTGAAAAATAATATAGCAGTAATGAACAAATTGGTGGAAAAAATTTTTAGTTAAGAGAGAAGGAATGAGGAAACAGTGACGACGTGAGATGGAATGGTGTAGTTAACGGATCTTGAATGCACATAATTTTATGCCTTTAGACGGAAAATCCAAATACATTTGGCGACATATCTGATGAAAGGAAAGAATACAGTTGATCAATCACTTTGCCATATTATTTGACTTTAATGTCATTGAATGCGCTGCACAGTAAAATGTGGAAATGTAGTTTTGCCTGCTGTCAAACCGGACCAAGCTCGAACCACATTAAGATGCCATGTACCCCAAACAAAATAGCAATAGCTATCTCCAGTCGAAATAGTAATAGCTATTTCGACTGGGGATAGCTATTGCTATTTCGACTCGGGTACATTGCTGTGCTGTACCATACAGCAGTTTGACACTACTGTTTACATGTGTCCATAAATACTTTAATACAAAAGGGAATATATACATCAAAATGCATAATTTTCTGTCACCGTATCATGTGTGGGATTGATATAACCAACGATTGAGATGGGAAAATGCATCTTTTCACGGTTTTTCTTATTCATACATTTGGTTTTAAGAGGATGTCTTACATTGATAAGACCTAGAGAATAGAAAAATCTACCGAATGAAATGTCACAAGATCGATTTTGTTAATTTGTCGCCCTTTAAAACGCAAAACCTCATGCAAAATGCAAACGCTTACGATAGGCGTTCATTTCGTAATTAGGAACATATGTGCTCGAAACTACATGAGATTAAAGGTCTAAGTATTTCAAAGAAAAACCCACCTTGCTGAGTTTTTCAGGTGCAATAATTCCTGAAAGTGTTATATTTCTTTATAAAAATGGTGTTTGCAACCAAACCACACACAGTCCCAGATAGTAGTCAAAGTAAACTTTTCAGACTGGTATGGAAACTAAAACAATTGCACTACACGTCTATTATCTAAAGTAATTTTCTTGCTAGAGTAAACGGCCATACAAATAAGGTTAAAAATGAGCGTATGAAATCGTTTCAGGCTTTACATAGTGGAAATGCGATATATCCATAATAAAATATAACACAACATCAGTAATATCCACACTTTAATATATTACTTCAACACCGACCATGGTATCGACATACTATTTAATTTAAAGGTGACAATGACATAGTATGTCGAAACCATGGTCGGTGTTGAAGTTTTATACTAAAGTGTGGGAATTACTATTGTTGTGTTATATTTTAAAAATGAGGCTATATTAATATTCAAAAATAAATAGCCGAAAAGGGAGCTTCTCATGGCTCGATTCGATATGCTTCTTCAACTAGGCGGCATCTTAAAAGGTTGGTTTTCTTCCAGTTATCTACGTTTTGGTAAATAGAAATATCCACACAGTACCAGTAATTTTCCCCATAAATACTTATGAATAATCGAGAAGGGTTGCTTTTTCCCCACTAATTCGTTGTTTATAACAATTCTGCACACGATGAAAACCCAAAAATAGCCTATTGTTCATTTCTATGTGCCCTATTTTTCATTTCTATGCGCCTATGGAAGTTATAACTGGTGTCTGTATCCAATAATGAAAAAAGGCGCATTTTATAAGCTATATGGTCTGATGACAATGGCGATGCTTTCGGCAAATTGAAGAACAGTTGGAGGAGGGTGAGGGGGAGTGAAGTAACAAGCAAAGAGAGGGTTTGTGTCGCTATATTCGAGTTGAATGGAAGTGCGGCCTTTCAAACGTTTCGACCGATTTTGCGTACCGTATTTACCTCCATATAAGACCCCCCCCCCCACTTTTGAGGCTCAAATTCCAGGAAAAATATAGAACAGGTGGGAGAGCCCTCAGGGAAGTACCCAGTGCCAGTTTTGAAAGAATGTGTGATGCTTTGCATGTTTTGTAATTGAGCAGTAAGTGTTTCTAAATATTGTTTGGATGCTAAAGGAGAATGTGAAAGGTTGTTCGAATAGTTCGTGTAACATAACTTTAAATATCAGTATGGGTACCCCCTCTGGCTAATCCTCCTCGTAAACCCCTCCCCCCACTTTTGAAACTTATTTTTCGCGAAAAGAGGGGGGTCTTATATTCAGGTAAATACGGTACGACGACAATTCTTAAGGGACCAGTCCCTTTAGAATTGTCGCTGCGGCGCGACAGCTGAGCGGGAGACGAGATGGCCTACTAAGGCACAATCTATTCAGACAGCGACTTGGGATTACAACCGGCACTGATCGTCGGCTAGTAATGAAGGAAAAAATCAGATGCTACTCAGCCGAAGGACTAAGTCCGGGGTGTAATCAGACAGCAGAGGGGAAACTGTCCAAAGCGGGAAATTTGTAAAAAAAAAGGAAGAGTATGCCCAAAAAAATGCCAAAGAAAGGATAAGATAAGAATCTCTTTCGGTTGTGGGTACAGCTGACCTTGAGAGCAGCAGAAAAAGGTAGCACATGCTTATATTCAATCTCCGGCATAACGCATATTTTGTTGGCAGTGAAATATTAGTCTTGGAGCCTCTTTTCATTAAGACGCCTGAGCTTTATTTCCTTTCATTTTTTTAAATATTCCATTCTTCAAATTTTCTATTATACAAAACGCGAGAGAAAACAATTACTGCACTGAAGAGAGGGTCACTGAAGTAGATGTGCCATCCCATCAGTAAATGACCGAAAATCGACATTTGCATTGCGTTCATCTAATTTCACAAAGTACTTGTAGCCTTCATATCTTCATGCCCGATTGCATTTACATCTATTTTAAAGAGGGGAGCACTGTTTTCCACAATTATACTAAAATAACACAGCTGACGGATATTAAATTAAAAGCGGAGAGATATTAGAGACATGGCAGCTACACACTAGGCAAAAATACGTAACTAGTACATTCGGATTAAACGAGTTTCAGAGAGGCACCAAGAATATAAATGTTACCCATCGCAACATTTAGAACTGATAGAACTAATAGATTGTCGAACTCATAGATGCAAAAATCCTTCCTTTCAACGCACCCTTAGCGGCTGACACAAACACAAAGTGAAATACTAATGCTCTCCACTAATGCACAATCCGCCTCAACCAGCACCGCTTTTCTATTCCTTCCCTTTTAATGGCTCATTTTGCAACACTCCCGCCATTCACCATTTCGGCATCTCACAAGAAAATACACAAGAACACAGTAAAAAGACGCGGCTTTCGATGAGCTTTCCACAGCCTTTAGCTAAAACAGGTTCGCAGGCTATTTGGGTTTCAAACATACCGATAGGGCGCTGATGTTCTGAGAGAGGCATATTTTGGTGTTAAAAGAGCACAAAAAATATTCAAATACCTAAAATTACGACTTGCAGTAGAACTCATCATGAATCCGTACAGGTGCATAAAATGGAACCGTGCAAATACAAATTGTTTGACCCAATACCTGCCTCCAGTTCGAGTGCAGCGCAGACTGTGGCCAAAAATGAAACTTTGTGAATTGAAACGGATTTGTTTCCCCCTTCCACTATCCTCCACCTCTGCGACAAAATCGGAGGAGGTGGAGGTTGTGAAGGATTTTGTCTTATGCACACGGAAACTTTTGTAATCTACTCCCTAGATCACTCTAGTCGGACTTCTAAGGGGCCAATCAAGTATTACGTAAGACCTTTTTTGGGGAGGGGGTTGGGATCATCTTACATTCTATTACGAAGAGGGGGGCAGGTTGAAACATGATACTAGCATTGAGAAAGAAGGGTGACTCAACGTTGCTTTAGAGGCAGTGGAAGGAGTTCCTCAGGGGGGGAAAACTTGGTCACGGCACGGTTCAACTCCATTGTGTCGGAAAATAGTTAGATTTTTAGCGAGCAAGGGTCTACCGTTTTAACGATTGCGACCTCAAAAACAAGTAATGATCGATTTTATTTACGTATCGTATAGAAAAAAGATGTTGTCAGAGGTTGACCGTCTTCCATTTTCAAATTTCTGGCTGAGAAGTGAGATTTTATTAACCAAAGTTCAGGTAAGTTTCCTCACTAACCCAGAGGGATAAAAATTTTTCTTTCGCATCGTCTTTCGGAATGATATCCTTCAAACTAAATAAAGAAAATCCAAAGTCACTTTAATTGTTAACCCGTAGTTGAGTGATACGTAAACACGAGTAGAGTGAAAATGAGGCCTGAAATGCTCCCCTCGGCCGTCACTACCAGAACGCCTTTTGGGTTGCAGGCATATCCCCTGACTCATCGTCTAACAGTTTCTTTACAATGTCGCTTGAAATGAATGTGATTCAACTCTGATTAGAAAATCTATACATCTACATACTACCCTGCGAGCCGCCACATGGGCGTGTGGCAGGGGGTATTAGGAAAACAGCCGTGTAAAGATGTAAGGGATAAGGATTTTGGAGGTGAAATGGTGACGTGTACTTTGGAAGTGCATTGAGCAGAGATCAGTTTTTATTATGGTCACTTATTGTGCACAGAAAGAACAAGTTATTGTACCAATCTGTTCGACAAGATATCTCTCTTATTTTATCGCTTCTGTCAGACCTAGGGATGTAGTGTGGCGTCATGATAATATTCTCTGAGTAGCTCTGAAACACACCAGTTCTGTATTTCTCAAGGAAACTAAGCCTAGCGTGTAGCCTCTGAGTCTCCATGGGCTCCCATCTTACTCCCTCAATAATATGTGAGACACTATATGTTCGCTCGTAGCAGTTTTTAACAAGCGTGCATCTTTCCTTTGTATTTAACTAATTTTATTGGTTAAATCTCTGTCCAGGGTCCCAAATACTTGCAGCGTATTCGAGATGTGGCCTAATCTCGAATTAAGCCAGAGATAAACAACATCTCTCTTTTACTTTTTCATCTGAGGACCTTTTAAGCCGAAGCTTATATTTTTACCCAAGTTCACTGCTTTATTCCCAAGAGAATATTTCCTCACTTAACTACGCACTTTGTTTTCTACCATAGTCAGCGGTCATCAGACACATGAGTCACTTGCTTGAAACTCTTCCATCCACACTCCGATCAGCTGGTTAATTTCTTCTTAAGTCGTCATTTTAACGTCCTTGACAATCCGCACAATGTATTCAATCCTTATTCTCCGCAATTAATTCTTTTAATTTATATCGACGACCATTATTGCGTTCAATGGACTGTAATATCAGATATTATGCCCTTTGTCTCCATTTTTGATATTGACTGACGAGTCATCACTTCGGTTGTCTAAATTGAGCATTAAAAAATATGGCTTAAATCCGTTTTCTGGGGCCGCAGAAAATTTTACCTGCTCTCGAAGCCCCGTGGAAGGGTCGACCCTCATTTAGCAGGGCCCGAACTCGGAATCCGAGCCTCGGTGTCGACCCCTCAACGCGGGTAGATAATGGCACCTACTGACCAGTCGCAAAATAACTATTATAACTTTTAAAAGTTAACAACAAAAGCGAAAGCGTTCTTTTCTGTATTACAATAGTCACGCTGGCGAGAACGGTTTTATAACCGCTATTATATGATAAATATTAACCATTTTACGTGCTCTAAAAAACCAAGTCGCATAAACGTAAGTAACCACGTAACTCAAGGAAATCGCCAGCAGTTATTCGGGAAAAAACAAATATCTATATAAGCACCAAATTACATACTCCTATAAGTAACATCTGGCCTTTTCTCTTCACCAGTGTCGCTTGCCTGCCTGAGTGCGGGATGCTCCCAAGGCTGGACCTCTCCGCTTCTGGACCGCTTGCAAGGAATCACCGGATCTTACGAACCAATGGACCACCCGCTGACCGCAGAGGAGGCCTCGTGGGTGAGCTCACTGCTCACGATCGGAGCCATTTTTGGACCAATACCATCTGCAATCCTCATGGATCGCTTCGGCCGCAAGTTGTCCATAGTTGCAATGGCGGGCATACCAGCAATCGTCGGGTGGATAATTATATTAGTCGCCACTGGGCCAGGGGCAATTTACGCAGCCAGAATCCTGATTGGGCTCTCCACCGCATCGAGCCTGAGTCTGGGTCCCATATACATAGCGGAAATGTCGTCACCATCGGAGCGAGGTACCCTCTGCTCACTTCCGCAGCTGATGATTACGATTGGAGTCATGCTGCAGTATTCCATCGGTCCATTTGTGTCGTATTATGCCCTCTCCGGCTTGGACATTGCTTTTCCAATCATTTTCATGATCCCCTGTTTCTTTCTGCCCGAATCTCCTTATTATTTACTCGCCATGGGACGGGATAAAGAAGCGGAGGACGCTTTGAAATGGTCTAGGGGTGGAGCTGATGTGACTTCGGATCTAAAAGAAATAGCCGCGGCAATAAAGGAATCGGGAACCCATGATTCCAATCTTTTAGAATCCATGAAGAACGTATTCGAGACCAGAGGGAATCGAAGAGCCATCCTCATCTCATGCGGCTTAATGTTTTTCCAGCAATTCTCCGGAATCATCGCGGTCTTGTTCAACGCTGAGAGTATATTGAGAGGCAGTGGGAAAGGAAAGACCGTCATGGAAGCCAGCACAGCGGCTATGGTCGTTGGAGCGGTACAAATAGTGGCCTCGTGGGGTACAACCTTATTGGTGGACCGAGCGGGAAGGAGACTCCTCCTTATCTTATCCTGCGCCGTTTCGTCCATAGCTCTCTTCGCCTTCGGGACACACTCATACTTGGACGAACAGTCTCGGACATCAGATTTGGGCTGGCTCCCGGTCACATCCCTGGTCGTATACATCGTATTTTACATTCTTGGACTAGGCCCTCTGCCTTGGGTGGTTTTGAGTGAAATATTTCCCAACAGGGCCAAAAGTGCTGCAGGACTTTTAACAGCCAGTTTCTCGTGTACGCTGGGCTTCGTGGTTACTCGAACTTTCCAACCAATCTCTTCGGCTGCGGGACCGTATGGAGCATACTGGCTCTACGCTACTTGCTCATTTGCTGGTGTCATATTTGTAGTTCTACTGCTACCAGAAACAAAAAACAAGTCTCTGGAACAAATCCAAAAGGAAATCGGTGGTCTCTGAGAACTAAGTAAGGCTGGTTTACAACTTGAAGACTGTATTTGGTGCCACAGAACAATTTTGGTGTTTGTGAGAACTCCTTAACAGGACAAATAGCTCCATAAACGAAGTTTTTTTTCATTTTAGACATCAGTTCTTGAATAGCGCATTAGTTGGTGATACTTGCACAATAAAATAAAATACATTGCTCTGGTCTTCAACTAATTTTACGTTGTTATTCATTTAATACAAGCAAAACGTTTTATAGCTGGAAGACTTGCAATCTGACCACTTAACCGATGCATATGACAGACCTTATCTTATCGTATACCATGAAGATTAATGTCTGGGAGTATTATCGAGGCAGCAGATAGGGATAGATCAATTCATTTTTTTTTTCGATACAAACAAGGATACAATGGCCTGATTCTCATTTATCTAATACTATCTACACAAATTGAAAACACTAAGTCTTTATCTTGGAAACATTTTTCCGCAGTAAACATTCGTATGACGCTTGAGAATATAATACACATTCCAGAATGAGTTACTCATTAAACTCAATCCGAGAGATACTCATGAAAATTGCTTCAATACATCCGGACAATACTTTACATTTTGGTAGCAGGCTGATGACTCAAATAAATACACAGTAAAATGAAGCTATGTTTTTATTTTTCAATTCTTCACAGTTTCTTAATTAAAAGGTCCTCTGTTACATTGGCATTTTTATGAAAATATCGCAATTACCATTTTAGAAGCATTATAGTTACTTAATGGACTCAGAATTGATCATATCGATTGTCATTATATCAAGACCAATGTTGAAAATCAAGGAAAATGTTGAATGTAGTACTAAAATGACTAGAAAATTAAGAAAATTATACTAATTGCGCACGTACAACGCCATGAAAATAATGAAAAATCATCTAAACCTGAGGTAGTTCTGAAGTTGTCTTGCCTCAACCAGAAAGTGATTTGAACTTCAAAAACACTATATTTGAGTCATTCACTCATTTACGGGTAAAAGGTTGGTTATAGATATTAAGACAACATGACTACCATATGGGTAAAATCTTTGAATTTTTTCCGAGTAACTATTTGGGGCATTTTTTTATTATTTATGTCGACTTTTTCCGATGATACGGACCTTTCTAAGACTTCTAACTCAAATAAAAATATTTGGCCTTATGGAATGATCTGCCCTGATGCAATAGGCAAGTTAGCAGGAAGAGAATCACTGTACGTTTGTCATGAACTCGCATGCTCAGCAACAACGGGCGTTGTCTACGTCAGCGTTTCTCAACCGATACTTCTCGGATTCATGTGATCCAAAAATAAAAGCTTTTTGCTCCGCAAAAATTTATATTCTTGCGTTATTAAACATGGACATTAATGTCAGTTCAGGAAAAACTAAATAAATCCAACTTGCGCTCCACACTCAGTTCTAACAAACCGCCAAAAATCGTACCGTTGCAAGGACGAATTAAGGATTTCGGAAGACCGGTATATGCACACATTTCATACATACGTTGATGTATTTTTTCGCAAGCGATCCACGCAAAATACACTTTACTTGCTGAATTGTCAAAGTGCCATAACGTCATCGTTAACATGATTTTTTCGCCCGGAGGAATTGCTCAAGGTATGCCGAGAGGAAAATATTTATGCTAAAAATACAGAGGCCGTGAGAGGACAAATCGACTGCGTATGCTTCGCAAGGTACGTGACTACACGTATTAAATAATACCTTTTATCAGAATTCTAGGAAAAATCCAGAGGGGAAAACCACTAAATCTTTTGAAGTGCCTATATTTTCAATGATTATCATCATATAACATTTCAGCTTTTGCCTATTGCGTAAAGGCGAACATTTTAAAAATAGTATCAGATTATAAAAATCCTATTACATAAATTTCAAATGCTCGTTTTTAAACGAAAATTCAACATGAAAATAAATAGACTTCGTTTGAATTTCGCTTCATATGTAAATCATTTTCTCGTCGCTGCAAATGTAACTCTACATCTACATAATACCCCGCGAGCCACCGCTTGGGCGTGAGGCAGGGGGTGTTTGGTCACCAGCCGTGTAAAGGTTTACGTTTTTTTGAGATGAAATGGTGACAGGTATTATAGGAGTGTATTTTGTGGAGCTCAATTTTGATTGTGATTGCTTATTGTTCGCGGAGAGAACGAGTTTTTAAAACTATCTGTTCGACAGAGTATCTCTCTCATTTTATCGCATCTGTCAGACCTAGAGATGTAGTGAGGAGTCGTGATAATATTCTCTATGTCGTTCCCGCTCATCATCGGACAAAAAATCGCTTGTTTAACAACAAATTTGCCGCTCATTGTATCAATTTCTAGTGAAGAAAGATAGGGTGTAAACTAGTCGAATTCCTAAAAAAAAAGCCAGCTACCGTTGGCATCCTATTGCGAAAGCCACTTGTTGCACTGAAAATTTCTGCCCACGGTTAAAAAACATCATTTATAAAATCATTAACACATCTCACATCATTTTCAGAAACATATATAACCGGACGATACCATTTGATCGCTCTCTTAGGAAAACGACCTTACTAAAACTAAACAAAAAGGTAGAAATGCTTCCATAAAATTTCGGTATATTTTTGTTTTCAATTTTTTCGACGTATCTGCTATGAGGTATGAATCATGAGCAGTTCATGAATAATTCGATTTCAATATTCAATGCTGCCGATGAAGTAGGCACATGATAAAAATATTTCACTAGTTTGATGTTCTCGGATACGTAAAAGATCATTAGTGAAAGGCAAAAGATTACTTCGCAATTGTCATGAAGTTTAACCCCTCCGGATTGTCTGAGGAGCACTTTGGTATTTTATTTCACATTCAATAATTGAACAGTTTTAATGCCCATTTAGGGAAAATATTTTTCTTTTACCAACAAACTCGGGTTTAAATATACAAAATGATTGCGTTTTTATCTTCCACTGACCTGACCTAAATGAGATTCGGAACTTGGTAGGAAACTTTTGCTTTTAATGTCAAGCATTTCGAGAAAATAAAAAAGTACTTGTCCACCTCGCGCTACTTCAGTAAATTTTGCATGTATTCCTTTATTTGAATGAGAATACTTCCCAGTTTTACATACTGTATATGCACTATAAGTAAAAGTACCACTGCACTTTCATAATCTACGCGAAAAAATAATTTATAATTTTCTCTTATAGTTTTTCAAAACTTTGATCCCAAAAATGGCGTAAAAGCATTGATAATACGCGTGATCTTTTGGATAATTACCCACTTCGATTAAACTTAACATGTATTGCAGCTTACTTCGATTTTGGTCGATTAAATAAAACATAGAATCTTTTGCCTCTTATCCTGATTGAGCCCGTGTCTCCATCTGTGGAAAATGAAACAATCAAATACAAAAGGCACACGCGTCCCAAGGATTCGTAAGATGAAGGATCCAAGTTAATTAGTGAAGCAACTCAAATTTTTAATAGAGGCTGTAAAGGAATTACCCAGGAAATCTCCATTAGTGAAAGGTCCTCCTTTTATACACTAGCAACTATAACAGCGAGCGAAGTTGAGCTCTCATTTACTATGAAAAAACTTATTTTTAAGAGACCATCGCACTGCCTTCGCTATGTTAAATATTGAGTTGCATCTCCTCCGCCACTACTGGATGAAACATTCCTATCGAGGAAATTAAACTGCAAATGACTGAGATTTTGTGGACTTTGGACCAATATCGTCTGAAGTGAATTTTATTTTTAATATCTATTATTCAAAACTTCTTATTTTAATTTTACCTCGACAAAACATTTCACATTTAACATTTCATTCTTCATGCGATACAACAAGTGTCTATTAACATTTTTCCTATGCCATGATGTCAGCATCTGTGCGCATCATTTTTAATTATTAATTCGTTCTGATTCTCTACAGCCCTTCTTCATTTATCGGTCCATTGATTGTTCTCAAACTTTTTTCTCATTGGTGATGAATTTTCTTTCTAAATGTTAGGTCAGAGCCCATACCTCTTACCTAAGTGTAGATGGGGAAGAAGAATACTGTATTAGAGTTCCATGAATTATGCGGAAACAAGAGGACAATGTTTCAGTCAACAACTGGTTGCTTCGCCCCAGGGAAATGGATTGGAAGTAGTAGAGTATGATCTAGCTAAGAGTTACTAATACAATTAATTCAGGGCAGATGGAAGGGATTCGTGGAAGATAGTCAAAGCCAAGAGATTTGATCAGTTAGCTAACTGGTTATCACAGAACTGGAATTTGACTAGGGCAAGGACAACCGGATACAGAAATATTAGATGATGACGTTCGTAATTCTACGGGAGATGATATGCCTGTAGCTTGAGCGTAGTTACATGCTAAAGAAATATACGGAACTGATTATCCGCCTTGAAGAAAAATAATTATCCTTGATCGGGACAAATCTAGATTCCCGGAATCTGTGCGTGATATTTTCGCAATGATACTTTCTTTAGCTCTTCTACACGAATAATGAATGTTTCATGAGAAATTATAATAGCTTTTAAGGCAGTGCCAAGTCACAGTCGATGAAGATGCCTGATGAATATAATGGGAAAAGCAGTCATCAATTATTCCAGGGATTTTTTTTCAGATTACCGTTGGTTTTATTAGTGCTAATTTCAATGTGTCAGTTTTTTAGTGCTAATTTCATAAATTTAGATAGAAAGGCAGGATAAAATAAAGGAGAATGGTTTTAAATTAGTTCTTTGGAGTGTATATTACCTTTAAGGAGCTATTTAGGAGTTTGAAGAAAAATAAGGAAAACCGAAATATATTCCTTCACACTCTTTCAGAATCATTTGATGATTTTTTAGTGACAACTATAAGCCCGCCCTTTTAAAGGTGAACACCATGTACCGACAAGTAATAAATTGAGGATTAACGTGTAATAGAAAGCGGAGTGATTGCAGAACTATTCGGAAGGGCCTAATGAAGTATAACGCGAGAGGACACTAACGCCAAAATTGGAGATGGAGAGACTTTAGAAGACGTTGCAGAAGCTGATCAAGTTCAAAAGTGATAATCGGGAGGAAAGGGATTAAGTGCAATAGTACCGCTGCACTAATTGCAAGAACCACCCCTCTCGCCTATGACTGAATAGTTAGACGCGCGTGTTGACTGATAATAAAGTGTCTCATGATGTACGGAGGCTGCAAATTTAAATTCGAATGGCTATTTAGGTCGGTACGATTAATCCTAACCCTACGTCGGTCTGGTAGAGCTCAGTGATCTTTTTCTTCAGCGCCGATATTCAGAACATAGTGCAATAGTAAGAAAAGAGGAATATCATAGTGTACAGGTGTCTCTCATTGAATAGTCCTCGAGAGAAAAGGAGTTTCCCATAAAAATTAAAAACGGGTTAAACTTATGGTGCAATCGATCAAACAGGTGTCCGGGTAAAACGATTGAGATCGCCTAAAGAAACCCAATAGCCTAGCTTTAGGGTTAGAGAAAATTAAAATAAGTTTTTATTCATACAGGGGAAACGGAGGAAAAATTGAATAATTTAGTCTGTGCAGCATTGTGTAATGAGTGTTTATCGATTGCACACACCGAAGAGTCAATATTACTCGAGATTGCCAATTTTCTCATTTTTAAACTAATGATCTAGACTTTTCTACGGTAAGCAGATCGTTCCAAAGTTCAAGAATCTGAAAAATTACGAGGAAAACTGCTATCGAATTTGCTATTGCTATCGAATAGCTTTCTTTATAACATGCTTTCAATTTAGATAAAAGAAATAAATAGCAGACTTGATCAATACGTTGGCTCATTGATATAGACTCAATTATATTTCTATTTCAATTTTCCACCCACGATCACGATGATACATCAGGTCTTACCCACTCGTCATCATCTTCAATACTCGGCTGTCAAAGAAGTGGTTTATCACAGCTTTTCACTCGAATTTGAGATCATTCACCCACTCATGAACAAGGAATGGGGAGCTACTCTTCGAGATAATATTGTTGGTTTTCCATCAATTTCGTCATTGCAGCCGTTAAGGAAATTGTTAGCGTGACGTGAAATGCGAATATCGGAGGTAAGGGATACTGCTTGGCTAATCAAACTCTTAGTGAGAAGAACTAGAGCTGTTTAAGTTGAACCGTACTGTCAGATAGTCACAATCTGAGCAATAGAGCATTAATTCTAAAACTAAAGATATACATTAGCTAGAGTATTGATAACCTACTTAGATATCGTACAGAAATAATTGGTTCATTAGTTGTTGAGATATTACTCACCAATGTCGATAAGCACAACGGACGTCTCTTAAAACAGAGCGTGACACTTCGCCTTACCAGCTCAAGGCATTGTGCATTAATATTATAGCATTCATAATTGCGATTATGTGAAAGCATGTCTGCAAATCATCGATTGACGTTCACTCTCATCCCATCCCATATGCTCAATGTAGGGATGCCACATCGACTCAAAAAATCGACATCCGATTTTTCGATGTTTATTAAAGTACTCTCCACTCACTCAATTCTCATCGGCAAAAAAATTTGATCTTTCGATGTATAGAATGGCTATCTTCTTCTTATTTGAAGTTATGTATTATATATTAGACATATTTCCATTTCAAATCTGCTTGCGACTTTAAAAATTCCACCGAAATCAGATCTGATATTAATCTAGATAAATAATTCGTGAATATTTTTGCATTGAATTTAGTCTTGGAAAATAGACAATAAATTACTTTTTTCTTCTGTACGTGGGCTGTTACAATAATAATATATTTTACTGACGGGCTTGCTACCATTTAACCAAATATTGCATCGAATTTTGCATAGATCATGGTAAGAAAAAATATTAAAAGTATTTAATACAAAAATGGCTACATAATAAAACTGTACACACATAAAACTTAAATACCTACAAAATTAGTCTCTTTGGAAAAAAGAACAGAATACGATAGTTTGTAAAAGGAAATTGTCAAAATACAACATCATAATTATGCGTAAAAACATAGGACTACTTCTATATGCAATTACCTAAACTAGCTTATTAACTAGGTTACTTTGTCAAGGGTGAATAAACAAAAAAGTACCTATACGCTTAAATACCAGAATGGTATTAAGAGTTTGGCACTTTAAATCATACATTCACAAGAAATTAGTGGGTTTACACCTCCCAGTACCCCATGTCCAGGGAGGCAAGGAACATTCTTTGCTTGATATGCAGCGATCCCATCCTTCTCCTGTTGTCCCGCAACACCACGCTGAGAGCAGATAAAATCCTCTCAGAAGGTACTGATGTAGCAATGGGTCTTCAGCTTCAGTGCTACGTTCGACATAGCAGGATTCGTGGCAAATGTAGTGTGCTAGTACTCGATGGGTGACTTATCCATTTAGACACCAGATGCCTATAAAAATAGGGAGTGCTCTTCCGGCATACCTGAGCGACTTTCATGTATCTGAGCAGTGGATTTTTGTACCCCCTCCTGGTGTTTTCTCCACAGAGAGGACCCAGAACCGTTTCCATGTTCTTACATGCTCGGCGTTGGCGGTGAGGAGGAACCCATTTTTTTGTTTTCTGATCTAACTTCAGCTGCTAGAGCATTCAGAGCATGAGACTCGAGGATAAGGTTGTACTCGTAGGGTCTCTTGAATCTGGGGTCGATTAATTGGACATTAATAGTCATTTGTTATTTTCCGGCGACTTCAGTCTCTCAGAGAAATAGATTAGCAGTTTTTCCTGCAATTCCCTTCCAATGCGTGAATCGAACTTTACGTCTTGTACAGACTCTTCAATTACGTGGACCAAAGGAAGGACTCTACGGCTGTTGGCATACTCCTCTCCTGAAATGTCCACAGTAGCATCTTTGAAGCCTTTCAGCAACCCTATGACCTCTCTACGAACCAGAATGTGGCTATCTGCCTGAATCTGCGCTATCACTATTAAAATCTTGTAAGTTGACTGCTGTGAGGCATACAGCATGAGGCATCTGGTCTCGTATGAAGTGAGCTGATATGACAAGTAAGTTTCTGGTCGAGATCAACACAGTGGCAGCAGTGATAGACACGCAATGGGCTGCAGACAAGTGTTCAGCAATAATTTCAGTCATTGATGTGTACGTCATCTCTCACTTGCAGGTAACATAGTTGACAAAATTTGTTGATAAATATCTACATTCTGAAGATTTTAAGTGGAAGTATAAGTACAAGAACTTACTATTGTTCTGCTGGAAAGTTTGTTCATGGGGTTGAGAGCTCTCATAAACTGCTTGAATGCACAGTTGTCAACAATGAACGAGGGAAGGTTTGCATTAGAAAACAAGAAGAGCATTTTTCTTGTGATGACAGTATCTCGTTCACCACCACCTGAGAATATAATCTCCGTGAAGTAATAGGTGGTCTAGGTGCTCAGGAAAAATTAGTTGACACTCGTATTGCAAATTCACGTTCGTAGCCAGCCCTCCTTCGCCACGTCTGTTGTAAAGTTGGTTGTATGGATGAGGATGTACCGAAAATTTCCTGATTATCAGAAACTAAGTCAACACTTGCCGGTCATACTGAACGTGAAGACAGTGAATGGGACATAACACTCCCCTCTGGTGAATTTTTCTGAGTAGAAAAAATGAATACATAATGATAGTTTTAAAAAAGTATTCCACAGAGTAAGGAAAACTTTTGTTCTGAATTGTGCTGTACTATGCACTGTACCTGACTTTCATGGTCATCTGGAATACTCACTCGATCTGATGTGTAATCGCGGGGTTCAGTATGTTTTCCCAGTCGCGGCTGATGAGGTGAAGGCTTACATTGCTCTTGAGCATGCAAATGTTTAGTTTTCAAATATGCAAGGAAGTTGCTGGTATTACCCGAGACCTTTAGCTTTTTTAACAGAGATTTCAGGTAGCAAAATTTTTGTCACTGCTTCTTTGAAAGTAATTTCAAACCCTGCTGCTCATTGAGTGACTTCGACGAATCTATCCAATCAGAAATCACATAACAATTGTAATTTCAATATAACACAGTGCTCAGGAAAAATGAGTTGACATTTGTATTGTAATCTCATGTTCATAGCTAGCCCTCCTTTGCCACATCTGTTGTAAACAGACGTGAACATGGACGAAAACATGAACAACTTCATACCATCATTTAATTTCTTGCACTAGATCTCGCCAGAGACATTTCGGCCGTTTGTTTGGCTTTACTTGAGGCCGCGGAGAAATGTTGAACTACTCGGCGCTGACAATCCTATTCTCATTAGCACTACATTAGACAATATGGAAGCATGAAAATTGAAGAGTACATATGAGAAATGGAACAGTTGAGTGCAAAGTTTTTGGATTGTTTGACTTTGGAATTCTCAAATTTGATTGGTTAAAAGTGCTGGAAATGGCGAGACACACGATACGATAAGATATCAACATGTACATACTACCCTGCGAGACGCCGCATGGATTGATACGTCACCAGCCATATCAAGATGTACGGCAGGTGACATGGTGACGTGTATTAAGGGAGTTTATTGCGTGGAGATCAGTTTTTATTGTGATCGCTTATTGTGCGCGGATGGAACGAGTTTTTGTACCTATCTATTTGGCAATATATCTCTCTTATTTTATCGCATCTGTCAGACCTTGAGATGTAGTGAGGCGTCATGATAATATTCTCTGTGTCGCTCTTTTACACACCAGTTCTGAATTTCTCATGCAACCAAAGCCTAGCGAGTAGCCTCCGAGTCTCTATGGGCTTCCACCTTAATCCCTCTAAAAGTTTTGAGACACTACATGTTCTTTCGTAGCAGTTTTTAACGAAGCGTGCTGCTTTTCTTTGTATTTTATTAATTTTTTCGGTTAAATTTTTATGAACAGGGTCCCAAATGCTCGTGGCGTGTTGGATGTGTGGCCTAACCAAGGCGAAGTAGCATATCTCTTTGACATTTTCATCCGAGGACCTTCCTATTATCCGCTTAATAAAACCTAGTTTCTTTAATGCTGTGCCGCATATGTCATGTATGTGTGTTCCCCAAAGTATATCAGAAGTTAAGGATAAGCCATGATATTTTACTGTATCAGTAGATTTTATGTTTACTCCACCCACAGTATAGGTATGGCATTTGTGTGATGACGTTAACAGGAAGTGAACTGTGGCGCATTTACTAAGATTTAATTGTAGCCACCACTACTGGCACCACGAATGAACGATGTTAAGGTCCGATGACATAACTTTTAAGTCCTCGTCAACACTTATTTCACGGTAGATAACTGAATCGTCTGCAAATAATCTTAATTTACCGCTATCTCGATAACTTAGGACATTTATATAAATATTGAATAAAAGATAGAAGATCACACTTCCTAGCGGAACACCAGATGCGACTCTAATCATATCATACCTAAAACCATCAACAACTACTCTTTGTTTTCGATCACTGATAAAGTCCCTTATCCAAATCAATATATTTTTATTGATTCCGAATGAATGCAGTTGATAAATGAGTTTTTTTGTGAGGAACCTTGTCGAATGCCTTCATGATATCAAGGAATAGCGCGTGGACTTGCTTTTTCGATTCACCTGATTTAGGATGTCATGAAGGAGGAGCACAAACTGTGTTTCGCAGGACCTGCCCTTACGTAAGCCATGCTGACTGTAATGTAAGAAGTCACGATCACCCAGGAATGTCCAAATGTCACTAATGGCAATGTGTTCGAGGAACTTGCCTAAAAGTGATGTTCACGATATAGGCAGATAATTTCCTGGGTCACTTCTATTTCCTTTTTTAAATATCGGTGTGACGTAGGCCATTTTCCAGACTTGGAGAACCTTGCCTTCGGATAATGATTTGCTAAATATAATTTCTAAGAATGGAGCAACCTGTGGCGCTAACTCCTTGAGCTCGCATGCAGGTTTTCTTTCTGGACCTGGGGACTTACTTTCCATCGATTGTAGTTGTTCAGTTATTGCATCTTGTTGAATAGTTATGTCAGCCATCGACTCATCAAAGTCAGAAACGTCTAAATTACGAACTTTGTCATCCTTGGTGAATACACTTTCGAAGTAGTGGTATAATAAGTTGGCTTTGTAGATGCTGTTGGTGATTACTTTGCCGTTTGAGTTCAATAAAGAGTCTGCTGCCAAAGATTTGCCCTGGAGCTCTCTCCCGTAAGACCAAAATGGCTTGGGGTTTTCATTAAGTAAATAACCAAGGATTTATTTCTTGAAGTTTTGTAAATTTTAGAGTAGTGCGCATTGTTTTCTTCGTTTTTGACGTTGAGCTATGTAACTTCCCTCGCCGCAAGATTTGATGTGATGTTACTCGACTAAATAGAATTTGTATATAAATTGTGTAGTTGCCTTTGTGTCCTGATCTCCCTCCTTTCTTCGTGATTATACCAGTGAGGTTCTTTACTCCCCCGTTTGGATTTGTATGGAATATATCATCGATTCCTTTACGTAATATTTCCAAAAATATTTATAAATTTCGTGAATGAAGCTTCTAACCTCTCTTCAAATTTGAGTAAATCGTATTTTTCACATAAGTAGACTTCACGTTTGAGTTTTACAGAGTAGGTACTCCGCTGTCGTTATCAAGGTTGCAAAAATTACTTAATGATCACTAAATCCTTCGAGGATGTCGACGTGTTAAATCATTTTAGGGTGAATTACAGCAAAAATCTAATATTTCATTATCTCTCGTAGGTTCGTTTACTACTTGAGTAGGAGAGTGGTTTGAAAGTATATTAAGTAATGCCCCGCTTACATCACACATCCTTGAACTTGTTTCTACGCCATTAGTTTTCCAATTTATAGCCGGGAGGTTGAAATCTCCACCGATAATTATTACAAATTTTTTATCTCTCCAAGTAAATGATGATATTTGAGTTTGTAATTGATACAAAACGCCTATTTTGGAATCTGGCGGTCTGTAAAATGAACAAATATGTATATTTCTTATATTTTGGTGTGAAATGGTACACCAAACTCTATTTTTCTTTGTTGTCTGATGTGTGCACGGCACTAATCAAATATGATTTAATTATTAAGACTAATCCACCGCCAGTCGTATACGGTATCATGATTCATTAGGAAGGCTTTCAATTTTGGTCATGAGAAACGTAAACTAATTACTTGTGAAAACATTCAGAGAAAACAGTCATTCATAAGTAAGTAATAAGAACATTTTTCAAAACTTGTCCCTACTACCTGGTGGCCACTTCATATTATATGAAACTTTCGGACGTAATTCAAAATGTCATGACGTGGTCGTAAACCGAGAATTCCGTAACCATGAGTTAGGTTCGTGAAAATTTCATCCATTAAAATACTTATCACGTATTTTTAAAAGTACTGTGAAGCGTACTGAGCTGATCCTTTCTTTGTATAAGACTTTGAAGCATTGAATTTTGAACAAGTTGGACGTCCGCCTTACGCGAGAATATGTTGAATAATTGAGTTTTTATTCAACTCTCATGTCATAATAATAAAACATTATTTTAGTAATGTATATAAAATACAGGATATAAAAAAGTGAATTAGCACTAAGGGACAACATCAAATATGAGGTTAAAAAACACCACACTAATCATGGGAACAGAAATTTGGAGATAGCCGTGCCAATAGTTTTCAATGAGCTTCCTACGGAATTGAAATTATTAAATACCCAGAATGAGGTTAAAAGATAAATTAAAAATTGGTTGTTTGCACAAAAATGAACAAAAATAAAATGATGTCCACTGTTAAATTTTAATGATTTTAAATGTGAGTTTTGAATTCTGTGATTAATATTTAACATTTTGAGCTAAGCCTATTATATAGGCTTAGCACGACCAAAACGTTATAGTCAGCTGTGATTATATATTTTACACATATGTAAATTTTTTCCACTGCTTAAATGCATTCAATTGTAGATCATATTTGAATTGATGTATATTTCTTTAATTTTTAATCTGCAATGTGATCTGTTTTAATGTGATGTACTACTATGATCTATATCTCTATATTATGTTTTTATTTTCTGTATATTCATGTCTTTTTTGTACCATTTTAATTTCAATGACACAGGGGTTTTAATTACGCATTAATCATTCATTTCCCTCATCAATTGCGGATTCAGCGTTACCTAAGTCAGAGAGTTTCTCGAAAAAAGCGAGAGATATTTCTCTGAACGACGGTCGACGAGTCACACGGATGACGAACGCTTTTTACTGCCTCCAGATGGCTCCATTTCTATTCCTTCCGGGCTAGTTGGCCAATCGGAAAAACTTAGCTCGATTCCTCTCACGGCCGCCATCTTACGTCACATCGTGGCTCATTCCTCATGTTTTGATCCTTCGGTGCGAAATGGCCGCAGCTTGAGTCTCTTGAAACCTTTGCGAGATTTCTATTGTTCGTTATCTATTCGTAAATCACTGCATTGTCTGAAAAAAATGCTGCAACTGATACGGAAAATCTCTAACAATGCTTGGAATGAATAACAGTAGAATTCAATGGTATACGTGATAACTGTGGGAAGGACGCTGATGTCAGAGGGATGGAGAAGAACAGAACGCAATGTCCGAAACGTAATCAAAAATGCTTATGGTAGTTAATTATGAGAGAGTAAAAAATATCGCATTCTGCCTAATTTCTTGGCGAGGAGATTTTCTTGCATCTAAATCTTACTTAGGTGAGTTTAATATCCAAATATGAAACTCATTTATAGCTGATTGTAGAAGGCTTGTGTTGTGTACTAAGGTGTGGAACATGTATGTTCGTTGTTTTCAACCATAAAACTCATTTAACTCTTTTAGCCGTTGAAAAGGCAACCTCCATGTAAGACGAAGGCTGAAACAGAGCTCAATAGAGAAAACCTTAGCTAAGGGGGAGAAAAAATCGGGGAGAGCATGGAAAAAAATAACTAACAGCATGATATTAAGGTCCATGAAAACATGTAAACCTGAAGAAGGCACATATTGAAGTATGCCACCAGGCATGTGTACATGATACTGAATAAAATGAACAGTGGTTCGATTATACGACGACATAAAAATCCCTCGCTTATCCCATCACAATACCGTCCAAGAATAACTATCACCATCCCTCATCCACGGTCTTTCACATTATCTAAAATAACCATGTAGTTCACTATCGTTCGTTATGAACCCTGGCTGCTGCACTTCCTGCAGAGTGACTCGCGTAATCACTTGTCAGAACCACAGTTAGAAACGGCAGAAATTTGCAACATACATTTCAAATCCGTATTCCGTCTTAAGTGGCCGTCATTTTAGTTTGTATTCCGTTGCCTAACATGCACACTCTCTCAGATACAGAAAACACTTTTAAAATTTACTGAAATGCAACTTAAAGTTAAGGAACACGTGATTATAAGAAGCAAAGGGTTCGTGGGTTATGAGTATGTAAGTTTAATGCCACCCGTAAAGTTTTCGAGTGAACTCTAAAAAGTGTTTTAAGTTAAATTTTAAGATTGCCCCTTTATCGACCTTGTGGTTCCATCTCATTCTCTTAGAGTGAAGAAAATTTAGCATATACCCTCCTCACTTCAGTGAATAACATAAATTTGAAACAATTTTGCAGATGAATAATAAAATAAAGACAATTTTTCCTGCATGTATCGCGAGCGATGAATTATGAAACACATTTCCTCGTAGCTTACAATGAGCAAGGATTTAGCCCTTTCAATGACTAAATTTATCGTATCGTGAAAGTAAGAGCAGAAGGGGATTTGAACCACGCCATCTCAGGTAATCTTCCCGTCACAAATGACGCCCAATAGTAACGAGAGTAAACTTGACCAAATTTTGCCATTTTGTCCGTCCTCTTGAGTTTGCAGAGACTGAGCCCCTGGATGTGGTTGAGTAAGCCCTTGAATTTGGTGTAAGAAAAAATTCCCTATTAGTTAAGTGCCTTGATTACACGTATATCGATAAGTATCGAAGGAATCACGGACAGATACCGCGAGCAAGATTGACATAAAAATGCTACTTATCTTCCCGAGATGATAGTTCGAGGTCCACCATCGTCCCTTCGGTTGCTTCACCGGTGGTGCTCATGGAGCAAGCTGGGAAAGGCAAGTATGGCGCCGCGGCCGTCGCCTCTTGATTTACTCCAGCATGCGACTTGGACGCTGAAACCCGACTGAAGCTCGCTGACTTGTCCACTAGGGGTCCTTTACCCAACCTGTTCAGCCATCGTAGAGGACAGGTGAGAGGCCACCAGAGGACTCGTCCGCCACAGTTAAGTCCAAGGACTCCTCCCTTCGGCGTCACGCAACCTGCGGACAATCCGCTTTGGAACGTTAGTCTTTCACATCTCGTTTTTTTTAACATTTGTATCTTCTATCAAGTGTATTTTTCCATCCTTTGCTCACTGATTCATATTTAATCGATACCATTTTAATTTAGACATGAGGTCAGCGGTCTTTATAACAATTTTCATTTAAAGCTTATTAAATACGTTATATGTTTTCCATGAAACTCTGTCGTTATATAATCTCAAGGGATTTTTCGAACGACTAATTACCAAAATACGGTGAGGTATCTAGTAAATGGACTTTAAATTTAATCTTTTTAGTTAGTTCTTGATACTCTTCAGATAAATATCCAGTGTATTGATTTTTTTAAATCATAGATAAACAAGTCAAAACTGTTAATGCTCTCATCGAATATCGAGACTTAAAATGCGTGATGAGGAAGAACTTGACTAGTACTGCTATTCCTTAACAAAACAAATCTTTACATTTCTTTTTGTCCTTGGTAAATTCTGAATTAAAATTACATCCTTATCAAATTGGCTAGCATATGTTGTTAAATTTAACTTAAAGCATTTTTGCTATCGTGTCACGTAGTAGAAATATTTCAGCATCAACTTCTCACATGACTTGTTGCTTCTGAGCCCAGCAACAAATTCATCCGCTTTAAATTTTCTGAGAAACAATTTTTTCATTTGTGTTTATCTTTTCTGTTATAGAAAAATAAAGTTTCCAAACATAATTTTTCATCAAAATGGAAGATATTGGAGCGGGTCACGGGACACCTAGAAAATCTTTGTCAATGAAACAAAAGATTCCTCAATATTACGCTGCTATAGTAGGTAAGTTGATTCATATATTTTATCATAACTCTACTAATGTTCTATGAAGAAACATTGTGCATGCTACTTCTTCTATATCACTATGTTGGCCTTGCCATAGATAGTTTTCCATGTAATAACTTTTCCATTAAAAATAAGTACGTAAATTTAGATGTAAAGGGTTACTTTAAAAAAAAGGAAAACTTTCAATGACTATTGGAGCGATTGGACTCTGATAATTTAGATCAGAATGGATAGTTTTCTTTGAGCTCTTTGGGACAAAAATTTTTAATCAAAGTCATATTTCTTCGTCCTATACACGGAACTCAAGTCATCTTATGACAACTCTTATGTGCAATCCAGTGACCCGGATGCCATTGATTACCTATGAGCGGAGTAAGCGTGGTATTTAACGAAATATGTTTTCACAAATGACTTAACGAGCAATGAATGAGCATTTAGACTTCAGTCTACAGCACTTAGGCTTAACTATCTTCTTTTTTCTCAGCTTCTGCGGAGTCTAGTCTCGCAGAAAAAAATAATTATCAGGTACTATAAACTGAGGCTACTATGGAACAGCGGGTACCACTTGTGATATAAATGCCCCACAACACTGTTTCAGATTTTCCGGACTTTCAAAATTGGCTAATGCAGAAAATACTTTGGCAGTGTTCCAAGCTCCCGCCATACTTTGGCAACTCTTGGAAATACATGTCCAGTGAGGCGGGTAGAATCCTGTGAAGCTATTTTAGGTTATGCGCTCCGAGTGAACTTTAGAAAAGTTTTGAAACTTTGAGGCGACTGTCTCCCTAGAGAGGTCACCTCAATTTTTATAACTTTCAGATAAATATCCAGTGCATTTTTTTTTAATCATAAATAAGCAAGAATGGAATTGAGGGTAAATCCGTGCAAGACTAAAATAGTAGTTTTTGACAAAGAGAATAGGGAGAAAAACTGTGTGATGAGGGCGAATGGTGAAGTAATTAAGCAAGTGGATGATTTTGTGTACTTAGGTAAGATGTTTGCGAAAGATGGACAGGTTGATGAGGAGATAAAGAAACCTGCGAATGCTGGAAGGAAAGTGGTAGGTAGCATGTGTAGCATATCAAGGAATGAGTGCCTGTCTAAGGAAGGGAAAATCGCCGTGTACAAAAGTGTACTTCTCCCCACTTTGTTGTATGGTAGTGGAACATGGGTATGTCAGGATGGACATAAGAGTAGACTAAACGCCATGAGTATGAGTTATCTGAGGGGTGTTTGCGGCAAAGGTAGGATGGATAGGGTCAGGAATGATAGGGTAATAAATGAATGTGGGTTAGATGCTCCAGTAATGGGCATATATGAAAGGAGTGTGCTTCGTTGGTTTGGCCATGTGGAGAGAATGGATGAGAGTCGAATAACGAAACAGATATATGAGAGTGAAATGAATGGTGCGAGAGGTAGAGGTAGGCCGAGAAAGTTGTGGTTGAATGTGGTTGAGGAAATTATCAGGAGGAGGAATATTAGGAGTCTTAAAAACAGGAGCGGCGTGATTGGCTTGTATGTATATATGTATGTATTAATAAACAAGCCAAAACTGTTAATGCTCTCATCGAATATCAAGACTTAAAATCCGTGATGTGGGCGGCCATTTGTTCATGAGTCCGGTGGTGGCCGCTTAATAGAGGTTTAACTTCAAGTCGAAATCCATTTGATCAGCATTATCTTTGAGTAAAGCATATCACGTGGGTCATATAAAATCATCAATTATATATTTGAAGTTCAATAAAAACATCTCAGCAAAAACTTAAAGTGTGCTTCAATAAAAAATCATTCTGTATCGTAACCTTCTCCCAATACAACTCCTAGAATAGCTTTTGTTCCGAAACAAATTCATTGCAAACCCTGGGCCGATTAAAAAGTTTTTCCTTCTAAATTTCTTTTCTAAAAGTGAAAGGTCTTGCGGGATAAATTAAAAATGTCGCATCTTTAAATGCTCTATAACAAAACGACCTCGAATAACAATTGTAGAAGCGCATCTTTTTAATAAAAAGCTATGCTTTATCCATTTGTTGATCATAATTCGCAGAAAAATAAAAATAACTGTTGTTTTAAGCTACGGTTAAACCCGATTTTCTGGGGCCACATCTCAGGTAGTCACAAGTTGGGTGAGGCCCAACCTCGCGGTAGGTCCTAATCCCCAACCCTTCCCCGGACGCTGAGACCCATTGCCGATCCTCGACCCTAACAGCGGGGGTCCCCCTCCCCAAAACTAACCGTGCTCACTACTATTAAAACTTTTAAAACTACGTCATGTAACAACAAATGAATGTTTTCAACGTCGTCCCGATAATTGTACGAGTAAGTACATCTTTTAATCGTCGTTCTTTGATGAAAATAAACAATTTTGCGAACATAACTAAAAACGTGGTCATCCACTACCGGAAAAATGACATCGCAGCGGTAGGTGGGTGGCTGTGGGAAGTTAAAATGAGTCTCGGGCATGATTTGGCCATTTCCTCACTGTCCACATCCCTCTCAGAATTTCCATTTCTTTAGCAGGCGAAGAGACGTGACTATATCATTGCCAAATATAGGTACCGCGAGTATGTTTGCAGTGATTGTAAGCTACTATGAATACGTCTCAGTTATTACAGGTTTTCTATATGAAAAAGAAAGAGAAGTAATTCTGAAGAAAGAAAATGTTAAAAGTAAATAAAAATATTTGTCAAGAGGCAAAAGGCATGGAGAGGGATATATCTTGTCTCGTTCATGCAACGAGAGGCAGCTACATTTTATTGGGTATTTCATTACTTTAAGTCTAAAATTTGGAATCAATACGCTTAATTTTTAAATGTCCAAATAAAATAATTCTTGTAGATTATTATTTTTCTTAATTATTATTATTATTATATTCTTGCCTAGAAGTGAGAGGTCTTGCGAGATGAATCAAAATTGACTCATCTTTAAATGTTCCATAACAAAATGACCTCAAACAACAATTGTAGAAACGCATCTTTTAAATACAAAGCTATTCTTTATCCATTTGTAGATTATAATGTGCAGAAATATAAAAATAACTGTTGTTTTAAGTTACTATGAATACGTCTCTAGAATTCTGATCCTCACGGGCTCCACCCCGTGGACCAGGCTGGGAGATGACCCCGACTGATTTTATCCTGTGGCGTTGCTTCAGTCTCCTTCTTCGCCCTCGGAGCGCATTCATATCAGCAGAAGAATTACTGATAACCCTTCCAAGTGTGTCCGAAATCAAATAAAATGGTTGAATTCATACTTTTCCATTCTATTCCTAGTGACAATTTCCTGCCTAGCCGCGGGATGTGCCACAGCATGGACATCCCCCATCCTAGTCCGCTTGGAGAGGAAATCCGGACCCTGGGAGCCCTTGGACCGACCGCTGACCAATGAGGAGTCCGCATGGGTGAGCTCACTGATGACGGTCGGCGCCATCTTCGGCCCGATTCTCGGAGGAATCTGCGTGGACCGCTTCGGGCGCAAGATGAGCCTCATAGCGCTAGCAGGCCTACCCGCCGCCGTCGGCTGGATCATCGCTCTGGTAGCCACGAGCCCTGGAGCGATTTACGCGGCCAGGATCCTCACCGGAGTCTCCATCTCTGCCTCTCTAACCGTAGGTCCGGCCTACATCGCGGAGATGTCGTCACCATCGGAGCGCGGGACTCTTTGCTCGTTCCCGCAGCTGATGATAGCCGTCGGGATCATGTTGCAATTCGCCATCGGTCCCTTTGTCTCATACTACGCCCTCTCCGGTATAGATCTGGCTTTTCCGATCGTGTTCATGATAGGCACTTTCTTCCTGCCCGAATCTCCTTATTATTTGCTCGCGCAAGAGAAGGAAAAGGAAGCGGAGAGCGCTCTCAAGTGGTTCCGGGGCGGAGGAGCTGATGTGAGTTTGGAACTCGAAATAATGTCCGATGCCATCGAGGAATCCGGAATACGTGACTCCAATCTCTTGGATTCTTTCAAGAACGTTTTCGCAACGCGTGGAAATCGCCGTGCCATCGTTATCAGTAGCGGTCTTATGTTTTTCCAGCAATTCTGCGGTATCAATGCCGTGTTGTTCAATGCTGAGAGCATACTGACGGGTAGCGACCAAGGAGATTCAGGAATGGAGGCCAGCACGGCTACCATGATCGTAGGAGCGGTGCAAATAGTTGCGTCGTGGGCCACGACCGTACTCGTGGACCGGGCTGGGAGACGACTCCTACTGATTTTGTCCTGTGGTGTTGCTTCAGTCTCCCTCTTCGCCCTGGGAGCGCATTCATACCTGCAGCACAACGGACAAGCGTCTGATTTAGATTGGCTTCCAGTCACAGCCCTCATCGTGTACATAATATTTTATTGTCTAGGGCTAGGACCTTTACCCTGGGTGGTTTTGAGTGAACTATTTCCCAGTAAAGCGAAGAGTGCTGCCAGTATGTTGGCCGGCAGTTTCTGTTGGCTGCTAGCATTCGTGGTGACTCGCACTTTCCAGCCAATCTGGACGGCTGCCGGGATGGAGGGAGTGTACTGGCTTTATGGATCCTGTACATTTGTTGGTATTATCTTCGTATTTTTCCTTCAACCAGAAACAAAATGTAAATCTTTGGAACAAATTCAAAGGGAATTGGAGGGTAACTGATAAATGTTGTTGATAGAGAACATAATCCACAAACAATTTCATAAATTTCACAATCTTATCATTATAAATATCATCATTTATCAATAATGATTGGAAAAGATTTAGATTCTCTACAGTAATGTAAGTTATTTCATGAGTTCAATAAAAGTAGGGAATAATATGAGGAGATCAAAATTACTTTATCTGACTTGTGGATTGTATTAGATCATTTAAAGAGTCAAATTATATTGACAGAAAGAATGGAATTTTATAAATGTAGTAGCACTTGATGTGTAAAATGAGATAATTATTGGAACTTGATCGATATTGCCTTGAAGGAGATATCAAGAGCTTAACTCTTATCATTCGAAATTCGAAATTTTGTCAATGGTGACTATAATAAACGCAGGGGAAAGAATTCAAATGTGAAACGGAAATGTCCGGCTCAAAAACTGTGATTTCACCTGAGTGATTGAGGTATTTCCCGGGTGGTCAATTTATTGCATAGAGTTGTTGAAATAGCCTTTTTTTAATCAAGAGTTTTTACCGTAAAATTATGCGAATTACATTATATTTTTTCCAAGGAATGGCTACCATACAAATGAACTATGTATTCGGCCTGAAATATCTCAGGGGCCTTCCTGCTGCAAAAATATAACAACAGTCCTTCCCTCTTGTAAAGCAAAACAGGCTGGAGATTTTAAACACTTTGGTCGCAAATGGTGGCAAAAAAATGTATTATTTAAATATTATTATTAAATTTTACTACCATATAAAAATTTCGGCGGAATGCTCTTTAAAATAAACAATATTTTAACGTCGTCTCTTTCTCTTTCAAATGAGCATTCTGTGAATCTGCACACTGCTATAATAGCAGAGTAGACATATTATAGTAGAGAGAAAGCCTGATAATATTCCACCCATTCCATGTACTTGTTTGATTTTATTACTTCTAGGTATTATGTTTTGGAAATAAGAAATTGGAACTGCGTCTGAGCATATTGTGCAAACTTGCATGAGTATTTTAACCTCTTTCAGCCAATGAAACCTAATCTATAAAGTCCTGAGTTAAGGATAAATATTTTCGGCCTTTAGTGGAAGGAGAAAAATAACTAATGTCAGAAATTATAATACTGTGACCGATAAATGCCATGATATTTGAAATATTGGCGTATCCGTCAGCTTGATATAGTAATTACTTCAAATGCATATGACTGCCGAAGTTATATCGATTCATCTGATATGTTTTTATCGTAAAAATGAAATGATGAATAAAATAAATAAAATACTCATCACATTTATTAGACTCTTTCATTGTTCCGACCGAATTACTTTGCAAGCAGGTAATGAGATGTTTTGGCTTTAAAGGTAGAAAGAGTCTGACTGCATTTTATATAGTTCGGTAGAGAGTTCCATGTTGCCGTGGCGCTGACTACAAATGATAGGTGGTATTTAGTGGTACGATGCGCGGGGCAGTACAGATTGGCAGGGTCACTCCTGGTAGACATGCTCCGAGATAGTGGAGGTCTACTAAATAGGTCGTAAATATACCGAGGTTCTCTCCGGGAAAATAGCACGTAAAGAAATGTGCAGAGCATGTATTGGCGTCTGTTTTCAATACTAAGCCAGGCTAGTTGTGCTCTATATGGAGTGATATGCTCGGCTCGGCGAATATTAAAAATGTATCGAATGCAGGAGTTCTGCAACCGCTGGAGTCTCTCTTTATGTTCATTAGTCAAGTCACTAAAGACTAATGAGCAATAGTCAAAATGTGGAAAAACTAGTGTAGTGATAAGTAACTTTTTAGTATGAAAAGGTAGTGTATGCTTGAAGAGTTTAAGTCGATAGACTGTGCTATTGATCCTATTTGAAATTTGAAGTACATGGTCGTGCCAAGTGAGGTTCATGTTCATTAATATTCCCAGATTCCGAACGACGTTGGAATATGGTACAGCAACGTTGTCTAGAATGACATTGGGGACTTCACCGAAATTTATTTTATTTATGATCCTCGCTGTACCAATAATGATTGCTTTGGTTTTCTCACAGTTTAAGGTAAGAAAGTTCGCTTTGGCCCAGTTTGCCACGGCGTCAACGTCCCTGTTAATTTGAGCGATCCCTTCATTTAGGTCTTGCAGATGACAGTGATAATAAATTTGCAAGTCGTCCGCATATAACATATACTTACAATTTTTAATTACTTTTGGGAGATCTAATATGTAGATAGCAAACAACAGGGGACCAAGGACGGATCCCTGGGGGACACCTTTCACAGTAGGTAGCCAGGAAGATAGATTACCCTGAGAGTCCCGAACTGCCTGTTGCCGCCCAGTCAAATACGAGAGAAACCAGTTAAGAGCAGAAGCAGAGAAGTCGAGCAGCTTCATTTTACTGAGAAGGCAGGCATGGTCAACTCTGTCGAAGGCCTTACTGAAGTCGAACAGGACAAGTATTGTTACCTTCGACTGGTCAATAGCTAGACGGATGTCGTCGGTAACTTTGATGAGAGCAGATTGCGTACTGAAGCTCTTCCTAAATCCCGATTGAGATACAGAGATAGTATGATCCGTTGTTTGCAATATTGGACTTGTCATTGATAAAGAAATCATTTCCTAATTCAACGCTATTGTCACATGAAGAACCTTTCACAATGCTGTTTTTATTTTAAGCGTTCAGAGAAATGTTCTATTCTGGTAAAATGTTATATTTTTCTCCAGTCCACTTTCAACTGAAAAAACCCTCACTTCCGCTGCCATGCGCATTTGCTCCTCCTCCGACAATAATTTGACGCTGGTAATCAAGGTCTCCGTAGTAAGACGTAGTTTTCTGAAAAGATTGTCGCTAGTGGCCACTCATAAGATACACCGCGTGAAATGCTCACAAAATTCCCCTGCGTAACTGTTTCTGGCCTTCAATGCCTCTTCCAATGATTGCCCCAGCGGAAGTATTTCCTCCTTAGCTGTTTATTCTCCATGACCGAGCACCTTGAGGACTGTGGTGGCCATGGAGAACCATGATAAAATTCTAGGAATTGTCCTAGGTATGCTGTTGTTCATTATTAATCGTCAAATAATATTTCATTGCGTGGTAAGCCACCTCACAATACATTTAATATGATCTACGTGCAATCTATTGATTAGGTTTGTATTGATTCCATAATTAAGAATAGCAATACGCTGTATTTAAATGCAAAATATTCAAGTTTTCATTGAATTCAGCTAAAGTATTATTATCCGTTTCACATTTATCATATTCGATCTAAATGTAAACGCACGAACTACAAAGACAAGATGTCCGTATAAGTCATTCCAGGTGTAAGCCGAGGAGCACCAGAGAAGAGCCCAGCAGCACTTATGTTCGTCATTCGCTGTCACAAATCCTTGCTTTGGTGCATCCACAATCAATCCCATGATTTCTCTAAATTGCTTTATAAGCACGGTATTTCCGGCCCTAGTTTGCAATTTCTATGTTCTACGTGCCTATGTAAAACTTCGATGATTTTGTTGAAACACTTAAAATCAAAGAGATAATACCGTATCTTGATGATTCTCGACCAACTGCCAATGCTAAAAACCAAGGCGATAAGAAGTATGTGAGAAAAAATAAAAGCTGTCGGATTAAAACAGCGGCTAAGTATATTTTAAGCACATTAGAGGATGCTTTAACTTATTCCTGTATTCAATTTATAGATGCTGTAAATGAGTGTTCCTGCAGAGTATGAAGGCTCGTTGGCCCTCTGCTTTCCTTCTTTTCGACCTGTCGCCAGACATCAAACGTTTGCCATCGTCCTATTCGCACATGTCAAATTTAAATTGTGCTTTTGAAATATTTATCACGGGGTCATGCAAATGGATGTCCAATGATAGTTTGTTTTACTAAATTTACACGAGCATACTTGCATAACTGTGGCAAAGCACTCGGTAAGTACTGGAAGACATATTCCAGGGATTCAACTACATAATTTAATATTTGCATTGAAATAGCATTATAGAAATCTCCCATAGCACTAATGTTCGCTTCTCCTCTCTCCCTATAATATGTCTGCGAGAGGGAATAAATATTTCTTCCCGAATGATATTCGTATTTCCATTTAAAGAAAAAAATTACAGTCAATTTGAATTATTTGCTTCCCTAAAAATAAGCGACAAACTCAGCATGTTCGAATTTAGAATAGTTCCTCTTGTAAATGCACAATCATTGAGCAAATTAAGATTATCGTAACTTCCAGTCCAACAAGGCGACATCTCCCAGTGGATGGAAGTGGAAGTAGGCAGCCATGAAGCAGCTTCTCGCATCACGCACAATGCCATTGCAACGATGGAAAAGATCGCATCATCCCCTCCGCTCTAAATATCCACTTTTCTAAATTCTCCTCTAACGAATCTAGGTTTCCACCGAATTTTCGTCAGTTTATGTTTCGGTCCAGCACTCTTCTCAGTCCGAACAAAAGCAGGAGAGGGAATTTGAAATTCCCGCAAATAGCGAAGTAGTTCGACAGGCGATCATAGATGGTGTTTAGTGCCTGAAGCGCTCTTTACACAAATTCTATCATCTGCTTTGGGACCGAAACTTTTTCTCAGTGATACCTGAGTACTTAAAGCTGAGTGCCTTAGACTCTCAAGTGGTTTAAATGATTATTGGAAAAGTTCTGATGATTTATTAAAGGGAAAAATAGTAAATCATTGGCGAAAGAACATAATTAAGCATTTTACCTAGTCAAGTGTTCCAATTCAAAGAAACTAGCTAGTGACGACGCACGGGAATTAGATGTGAACATAATCCACCATAATCAGCAATGTGCACCTCTGAAATCTGCATTGAACATGAAACAGACATAGGTGGTGTAAGTGACAAACGCATACAGCTGGCAATATCAGTGTCTTGAGTACGCATACCAATCCAGTCGTATGATTTTTTTAATAAAACACTTTCCCTGATGACTATTTAAATAGTTTTAAACTAAATTTAGATAGTTAAACTAAATTTAGTTTTCCAACAAGAAAAGTATTAAGTAACCATCAAATTTAATAATGACACCAAAATCAGCCAATCTACCAAAAACACCCGCTGATGACGCAAAAGCATTCATTTACATCTTCATACTACCCTGCGAGCCGCCGCATGGGCGCGTGGCAGGGGGTGCTAGGACACCAGCTGTGTAATAAGTAAGGGGTAAGACATGTATTATGAGAGTGTATTTAGTGGAACTCAGCTTAAATTGTGGTCACTTATTGTGCGCAGAAAGAACGAGTTTCTCTACCTATCGGTTCGGCAATGTATCCCTCTAATTTTATGGCTTCTGTCAGACCTAGAGATGTAGTGAGGCGTCATGATAAGATTCACTGTGTCGGTCTGAAACACACCAGTTCTGATATTTTTCTCAAGCAAACAATGCTTAGCGTGTAGCTTCCAAGACTCTAGGGGCTCCCGCCTTAATCCCTCTAAAGGTTTGAAGACACCATATGCTCATTCGTAGCAGTTTTTAACGAAGTGTGCTGCTTGTCTTTGTATTACCTATATTGATTTTTTTGTTAAATATTTATGACCTGGGCCCCAAATGCTCGCGGCGTATTCGAGATGTGGCCTAATCAGAGAGAGGTAGCATCTCTATTTTAACTTTTTGATCCGAGGAATTTCCTATTATAGGCTTAGCAAAACCTGGTTCCTTAAATGCTGAGCCGCATATGTCATGTATGTGTGTTCCCCAAAATATATCAGAAGTTAAGGTAATTCCAAGATATTTTACTGTATCTGGAGATTTTATGTTTACTCCACCCACAGTATAGGTTTGGAATTTGTGTGATGACTTTCGCAGGAAGTTAACTGTAGTGCATCTACTGTCATTTAATTCTAGCCCTCACTCCTGGCACCACGAATGAACGACGTTAAGGTCCGATGACATAACTTCCGCGTCTACGCTTATTTCATGGTAGATAACTGAATGTCTGCAAATAATCTTAACTCACCGCTATCTCGAGAACTTAGGACATTTATATAAATATTGAATAAATGATAGAAGATCACGCTTCCTAGCGGAACACCAGATGCGACTCTAATCATATCATACCTAAAACCATCAACAACTACTTTTCGTTTTCGATCACTGGAAAAGTCCCAAATCCAAATCACTTTTATTTATTGACTCTGTATGAATGCAACTGATAAATGGGTTTCTGTGAGGAACCTTGTCGAATGTCTTCTTGACATCAAGGAATATCGCGTCGACTTGCTTTTTCGATTCACCTGATTTGAGGTGCCATGAAGGAAGAGTGCAAGCTGTGTTTCGCAGGATCTGCCCTTACGCAAGCCATACTGACTTCTATGTAAGAAGTCACGATTACACAGGAATGTTAGAATATTACAAACGACAATTTGTTTGAATATCTTGCCTAAAAGTGATGCTCACGATATAGGCTGATAATTTCCTGGATCACTTCTATTTCCTTTTTTTTAATATCGGTGTGATGTAGGCTATTTTCCAGACTTGAGACACCTTGCCTTCGGATAATGATTTGCTAAATATAATTTCTAACAATGGTGAAATTCGTGGCGCTAACTCCTTGAGCACGCGTGCAGGTATTCCTTCTGGACCTGGGGAGTCGTTACTTTTCATCGATTGCAGTTGTTCAGTTATTGCATCTTGTTGAATAGTTATGTCAGCATCGGCTCATCAAAGTCAGAAACGTCTAAATTACGAAATGTGTCATCCATAGTGAGTACACTTTCGAAGTAATAGTTTCGTAAGTTGGGTTTGTCGATATTGTTGGTGACTACTTCGCTGATTGTGTACATTACAGATTTTTACCGTCAAAGATTCTCCCTGAAACCCTCTAGAATAAGACCAAGAAGACTTGGGGTTTTCAACCAGTAATACAACAAGGATTTTTTCTTTAAGTTTAGTAGAGTAGTGCGCATTATTTTCTTCGTTTTTGAGAGTTGAGCTATGTAACATCCCTCGCCGCAAGATTCGATGTGATGTTACTCGACTAAATACAATTTTTATATATGCAGGGTAGTTGCCTTTGTATTCTGAGCTCCCACCTTACTTCGTAGTTTTACCAACGAGGATCTTACCCTCTCGTTTGAATTTGTATAAAATATATTCATCGATTCCTTTAAGTAGAATTCCCAAAATCTACCTCCTTAATACTTCGGTGCTCTCGTCCTTCATTGCAGCTACAAATTCCGTAATGAAGATACTAACTTCTCTCTAAATTTTTACGTAATCGCATTTTTCAAATTCGTAAACTTGACGTTTAGGTTTTACAAAGCACTCTAATGTTGTTTTCAAAGTTGTAGAAATGATCACTAAAGCCTCCGAGGATATCGACATGTTTAATCATTGTAGGGTGACTTACAGCTAAAAGATCTATTATTTCTTAACCTCTCGTAGGTTTGTTTAATACTTGATTAAGAGAGTGGTTCGAAAGTGTATCAAATAAGGCCCCGCTTATATCATGCTTCCTTGAACTTGTTTCTACGCTTTAAGTTTCCCAATCCAAAGCCGAGAGATTGAAATCCTCTCCTATTATTGTCACGCTTTTTTATGTCTCTCGAGGAAAATAATGATAGTGGAGTTTCTAATTTGCACAAAACGTCAAATTTGGAATCCGGTGGTCTGTAAATAGTAGGCACACCAAACGCTCTCTGTTTCATTGTCGTCTTTTGTAGTCTTTTTTTTCGAATTAGATTCCTATTATATTCCGAATTAGACGAAAATGACATTGTCGTCTAATTCGGCTCGCGTTTATTTTTTTTACGTGGTGCTGTAAAAGTTGGCCTTTTATGACTTCTTTCCGCAATATTCTTTCAATCGAAGTTCTGCATAAAGGTGATAATTTACGCCACTTTGATTTTTCCGGTCTAGCTGGTTATTCTATGAACTCCGTAGGATGGGATATTCGGATATAAGCAGGCTTAGGGCTTCAAATGGCCGCTCAGCGCATTAAGATGAGAAAATATAAAGATCACTCAGTTGGAGCAAGACTCTGTGAAAGGATAAAAATGAATCCAAATGAATGAGTCCAGGACTTGGCAACCAAGAAAGGCAACGAAGCAGATAAGTACATGCGGCCTGAGTGTAAGATAACGATACCTTCAAGAAAGAGAAAAATATATTCAAGCGCAAGGGCACAATAAAAGATGTGGGACAAGAGTCAGCCTAAAGGCGGCAGCCCCTGATATAGAATGCTGCTTTCAGAAACGACACGACAAGACTCTCTGAAGCATAAGTGCAGCAGAACAATGGTAATACACTAACCCAACGAGGGTCAATTACCTAGTCCGTGATACTCTCGAAGAGACAAAGTTATACCCGTTCACAGATCAAAACAAACATCCGGCTCTGAGATATGTTTCACATCCATTGAAAACGCTTTAATTTCATTTTCATAGATTCATACGTAAGTACATCCACATCGCGTCATTCCTTTTCGGGGAATGCAGAGTCAAAGAATTTAGTTTTTATCGCTAGCCCTAAAATACTGGCTCCATTTTGATAATTTCCTCCACATTTCCCTCTCCTTACAGACCACTTTCACCTCTTTTACTCTCATATAGAGCTTCATACACGCTGTCTCATACCGAATACTCCTATTCCTCCTACGGCTATTTCACATGATCTAAACATGACCAATCTATTGAAATACCCTCCTTTCCAATATGTCCATTACCGCAGCTCTTGGCACACATTATTACGTCACTCACTCATTCTAAATCAAATCCTTCCTACTTTTCTCACAAACATTTCTCAGGCACCACATTGCCACCGCATCCATCCCACTCTTACGATTATCGTGGCATACCCATGTTTCACAGCCATATAACAACGCCGGGAGGAGAACACTCGTACACTATGATTTTCTCTTCTCTCGACATAATATATTCATTCGCGGTAATTCGGATCCATCCACTAAACACTCACAAAAAAGTGCAATAAACGGGAACCGATGTAACACCACATTGTTTTTGAGAAGCAATGAAGGTGTGCTAAACGTAAAAATGAAAATCCCTGATGAAAATTCTTCTCGGGTTTTCGTCCGAGTATGGCGCTTCTTTGTTCTTCTTTGCCGACGTTTCGATGAATGACTTTTTAATCGTTATCAGGGCCGTTGATGATTACATCCTACATTTCCGCCCCCAGTTGCGATTGCGAGAAAGCAGTGAGTTTTCTGAGTTCCACTCGTGCACTCGGAGTTTTCAATCGCCTGATTCCTGAACGCCATATTGAGCCACCAGTCACACGGAGAAGAAAATGAGATATGTGAACAGACACGACAGTGCTGACACTTCCTCATGCCAATACTTGAGAGTTAAAGGTCCTTCAATAGTCGTTTTCGCCCCCTTTTTACTTTCTTCTGTTTCGCTGGCCCAGCTTGTGGCCCAAAATATTCCCTCAAAAATGCCTCAAGTAACTTCTAATTTAGGGTTCTAACGACCGTATACGCTATTCTAACCTTCTAATATTCATTAAAAGTTCACGTTTCATTGAATTGTAGAAAAATTACTTCCGAGATGCGTGGACGCCTATAGGCATGTGCAAAATACTCAAAACCCATCCATCACATCAGTCAGGAAGCGTAAGTTACATGTTCTCGGAATAAGGCGTTTTAAAATTATTTATACACATGTATCGTTAGTATATTTCATAATTATTTTAAAAAACAATTCCTTTTAATCCAAGAATGAGGTTCGCAGCGTCAGGACCCGACAACGACTTCTCGGGTTTTGAAACGAGTTAAGGAGGTGATAACCGAAGCTTCGAAGGATAACTTCACCATAAACTTCATATTGAGGTTTACTCCCTCCTGATTGTTGTATTTCAGCGATAACTACCCGCTAGAAACCCGAGAACGCTTCACTCAAGAAATACGCCGGGCAGCACACCGGGCACACAGTTACAGGATCGTATCAAGGGTCATTTTGTCGCCTAACCTGAAACTTATCAATGTGGAACCCCGCAAGCTTCCTCAAGGGTGAGTGGCAAAAGCTGACCACACACCAGGCATATTATCTCTCTAAATCTCTCTATCCAACTGTAAAACACCCTATCATAATATCATCATCCATTATGCTGGACAGTAACATTTCCAATCGATAGCATTAGTTCAGCCCGCTGAATGAAAGTTTCTGGGGATGAAACTGGTTTAATGAGAAAGTGTTATCGCGGAAAATGTAAACAATGCATGTTTCTGATGTTTTGTTTGGAATGAAGATGGGGTAGTTCCCATCCATGAAGGAGTATATCGCGAAAGCCATGCCGGTGTCACAGCAATTGGCCGACATCGACGAGCCGCTGGAGGAAGAATGCTTGTCCGTGATCCAGTTGAGAAGTCTTCAAAACCGCGTATGGACCGTATCCAAACCGCGTATGGTATGATAATGGTGATAGATAGCAAAACGATATAGATCACGAGTGATCTTGTAAAAGTGGAGCTTCTCCAGGAAAATCTAAGGCAAGAGGGTGAAGTGCAAAAACCCTTTGACGAAGCAGCGTTTTCATCGGCTGTTGGATCACGATGAGTAAGAATACATTCAATTGCTTCAAGTTCCATCAGTCCGGACCTTTCTCAGCAAACTATCCTGACATATAAAAATATCGACCAATATTTGAAGGGGAAAGCGGTTCATAGTAGCGGTAAGAGTAGAGCAAACAACAGAGAGAACAACATTTTTTCCTTCCTCATTGCCCAGTTTGTGAAATTAGGAGAGGAAAACTGGCACGTGGACTCTGGAACTACCACTCACATGGCTAAAAGGACGGTTTAAAAGACTATGTCAGTAATGAAGGTTGATTCTTCGGTTTTCCGGAATTTTTGCCTCGTGGTTCCATCTTGAGGAAGATGGGTCGTCGGCCCCGGTGGCGGCGGGGTAAAGTCCTCGCCTGCCAACCATCAACAAATCAGAATGGGTCGCGGGTTCGAGTCCCGCCTGGGTAAAATATTTTCTGCCCAGGACATGGGTGTCTGTGTCTCGTACGTTGTTACTGTTATTCACCCGACGTAAATTGGCCCATTGTGCTGTATTCGGGATAGTGAAGATAAATAAATAAATAAATATTTCGCCAGCTATCCTGCAGGCTTCCTAAGGTCTTGACCTCATTCAAGTCCCGCGGAAGCCTCAATCTATGACAGTGATGTACGTAGTTCGAAAGGAAGTGATCATCGATAACAGTGATGAGTTGTCTATAACGGGGTCGGGTAATGTTCTGGTGAAACAGTTTAAGAGTCTAATTCTTCTGGTGAATACCGTAGAGGCAGAGAGATGAAGTCAGAAGTTGACTTGGCACCTCAGTTATGCCTGCAAGAGCATGAAAAGAGATCCTGGCGAGGATATGCGGGATCAAGTAAATTATTTCGCCACATCGTAACTTTGACGTAACCATAATAAAAATTCCGATTTTGTGCAAAATAGTTTGATCTTTTTAAAATTATAGTTTGGATTTGTTAGAACACCATACGGTTGATTCTCTGTTTTCACCATTTGTACTCATTTCATATTCCCTGCCCCAGGTAAATTTTATCTGGTCTGATTTTTCCAATCAATAACTAACTAATTTTAGCGTTAAATATTGTTAATCGATATCTCCGCCAATGAATTCTATAAAAAATCGAAGTTTCCATCCAAATGGAAACGATGAAAGCGCGGTAGATAAATGTTATTTTTAATGGGAAATCCTAGAGATAACCAAAAGCCGGAAGCGATTGTATGGAAATTATATCTTTATTGGTGTATTCAAGGCTAAACATATGATTACATACTACGAAACTTTCAGCGATTGGTTAATTGGTCTTTAACTGATTTATTCTTCTGGTTTATACCACCCTTGTGACCTTCACATTTCAGGTTGATTAGTGACTCATAATTCATTTCTCTATTGGATCGCCTACCATAAATCAGAAAGACCAACAAGGGACATTTGTCAGCTGACGAATGGCAAAAGGCAAAGCTGTCATCCCTAGCTCACATTACCACACACCCTGCCTGATAAGTACCCGATGCGTAAGTTTCCCAACTCCATTTATTCAATGTGAGTAAAAAAACACCATGGAGTGGCCCTATCTGAGTACTCAGCAGATTTTTAATTCGGAAGCCAAGGTGCGCCCTGGAGGCATATTTAAAAAATACTCCCATATAGTCAGAATTACCTCTCGTATTAATAACTTATTATCTCGTTCACATTAATCCCACTTTGCATTGGAAGGACTTACGTAGTATCTTCAGATTCATTCATAGCAATGCGTTCGAGAGATCTTTTTCACGGTCACTGTCAATTAGTTAAGAATAGAGAGCTTGAAGAGGGAGAAAAGGCATTAATCAATCAAGAAGCATCAATGCCTCTCAATCACTTCCCAAGAACAATTGAGCTACTCCGCGATAAATTTCATACTTATCTTTTATCTGCCTCACAAGGACAACGACATCCACACCCGCGGGAAGAAACGAAAACGGTGACAATATAATCTTACACCTCTCCACAAAGAATGCTCGCGCAAGTTGAGTTAGCATACGAGAGCTTAGGGCCGAGCGTAGAGGAGCTGCTCCTTTCAGAGGTAAGTAATTCGTGATCAGCCCTGTTTCTTTTATATTCATCAACCCACTATTATAGTATACATATAGTGCATTATACATATAGTGTCTCACAACTATTAGAGGGATTAAGGTGGGAGCCCCTGGAGACTCGGAGGCTACACGCTAGGCTACACACGTTGCTTGATAAATTCAGAACTGATATTTTTAGAGCGACATAGAGAATATTATCATGACTCCTCATTACATCTCTAGGTCTGACAGAAGCGATAAAATATGAGAGATTCACTACCGAACAGATAGATACAAGAACTCGTTCTTTCCGCGAACAATAAGCGATCACAATAAAAATTGAGCTCCACTAAATACACTACTATGATACATGTCACTATTTCATCTCCAAAACTAACACCTTACACGGCTGGTGACCCAACACCCCCCTGCCACATGCCCATGCGGCGGCTCGCAGGGTATTATGTAGATGTAGATGCATTACAGTCCCTGGAGTGCATCGATAATTAACGTACATGATCTGTGTTTACGGCAAGTTCTTAGATCCGGATTGGCAAGTGAATACTCTAATTCACAAATACCTTCTTTCGAGATTTAAATAGATGGGGAGGAATTACACAGAGATGACAACAGTGCCCCGTATTTGATAATTCCTTGCTCGGAGAGCAGATCTGCCCATGCAAGAGAGAGAAAAATTAGCTTTCCCATACTACACAAACTCCTGCTCTCAAAAAATGGCTCACAGTGCAGATTCTAAAGTGATATTTAAAGACTTCTGCAACAATCATCAACCTGATGCAAATTTTTAAGTTCAATCCGAATATTAGATCGCCATCAATGGAGTGTGAAATTAACTTCCTTAATCGAGGAATTTGGGACTAATATCGCTCTGAATTGATTGATGAAGGTTCTAACTAACTAGGTAGATTGTGCATATATCATCCTTAGCGTTAAGGATCTATTAGCACTGCTTTGAGTACAGAATGATACGATTCTTCCCCGAAGTACACCAATGGCGAGCTCCTCTCGGTCTCTTTACCAAATCAAATTCTTCATCGCTGCTGACGTTATGATGGAAGAGTGGACATCATCAAAATGTCGGCGGAACGAGTCGGCGTCAATGGAACGTCGGTAGCGATGAAGAGTTTGATCCGGTGGAGAGCCCCAGCACAGTTCTCCGACTTTTGTGAGCTGATGGATGAACAGATTTACCATCAAAATTGCACCGTGCGGACACATTGCCTTGCGAGAATGTGCGAGAGCGTCTACAAACTACCCATGTTGTCATTCTGGTAATAAATGGTGGGTCGATAACGTGAAGAGGTGACCACAACTCTACATCTACATAATACCCCGCGAGCCGCCGCACAGGCGTGTGGCGGGGGATTTTAGGTCACCAGCCGTGTAAAGGTGTAAGTTTTTTGGAGATAACATGGTTACATGTATTATAGTAATGAATTTTGTGGAGCTCAATTTTTATTGTGGTCGCTTATTGTTCGCGGAAAGAACGAGTGTTTGTACCTATCTATTGGGCAGCGTATCTCTCTTATTTTATTGCATCTGTCAGACCTAGAAATGTAGTGAGGGGTCATGATAATATTCTCTATGTCGCTCTGAAAAATATCAGTTCTGAATTTATAAAGCAACCTAAGCCTAGCGTGTAGCCTCTGAGTCTCCAGGGGCTCCCACCTGACGCAGGTGACAACTGATGTCACCTGCGTCATAAAGGAGAGTTAAGAAGGTGGATCAGAGACGAGTTATATGGGGAACGAGGGAATAGTGGAGAGAAACGCTAGGAGAACAGGGTTTAGATTCCCTTCAGAGTGGCGCCCGAGATCTACACGGTATATGGATTCCAAGGAAAAATCGGGATTCAAATGAAAAATCTCCACCACAGCCGGTATTCGAACCCGGCCATCGGAGTGGTAACCCAGGGCTCAGGCTATCACATCACCTGCTATGAATGATTTCTCACAAATTGTTACGCATTAACTTGTGCAGTTGCGTGTAAAGACACTGGATAAAGGAGGGTCTAGGACACCTCGGCACAGGGCCGTCTCGGCGCAGCCGGCTTTTCGGTAACCACTGGGCCAGTAACGTTGCTCTTATGATTTATGACATGGTGGTAGTATTATAAAATGTTTAAAAAAGGATAACCGTGGCATTTAAAACCCGTTTCTACCGCAGTATGTTTCCCTTACATAATGATGTGATGTACCGTAGAATGCCGGAGTTCGTAACATGTTATTAACTTCTTCTGAAAATAAATTGGTATTAAATCTACATGAAGTATTGTCCAATTTTTAATCGTTATTCTGAAAGCGACTCCCATCCCAATTGTAGCAAAATGTCAGTCAAACGAACGAGACTATCAAAACGGCCTTTTATTGTATCTTGTTCATCTACTCTGCACGCGTTTAACCCCTGTTTCAAAGTCTTCCTTATGGGGCTCCCAAATATTGACAGCGCATTTCAAGTGGAGCGGTGAAAGTTTCAAGTATATACATAATATTATAGTGCGTGATGGTCATAATTCACCCTCGGCCAAATACCCTTGAGGTGGCTTGCTGGGTAACATGAAGATATAGATGTAGATAATGAAGAAAGGTAAATCATACCTGACATTTCAAACGTGATTAATTTAAAAAATTGATGGTTAGTTTTTATCACAATGTCTACCAAGTGAGGTTCGCTGTTTCATGGAATTGATCAAACGCCCCATTATGGTCCGTAATAGTACGTGGAAAAAATGAGATTTTAAATCAATCAGTTCTGCAGTCTATTCCCATGCTTATGAACAAGATAAAATTTGTCATTTCCGCAATTTATATCAAAATGACGACCGGTTTCGGCATCAGGCCATGAAGATGGCTCGATAGCCGAAACCGGTCATAATTTTTAAATGAATTGTGGAAGTCACAAATTTTATCATGTTCATTATAACGTCCTTCCACCAATTGGAAGTTCCGTTTTCGATTTTCTTTCCATATTCTTATGCCTGTGATCTTTTCTTTGGTAATACTTTGGTTGTAGCAAAATGTGTTGAAAGTACGGGAAAAAATTGTCTGCCTCTAACTTGCGAAGTAGATTTAATCTATATATTTTTTCCTTCTTTCAATATGTATATGGTTCCAACTCTTATTCCTTCAACCATTCAGTAACACCGCTAAGTTTGTCAGTTATTGTCAGAACTTTTCACAAATCTTGCTGCTCAACATCCACCATATCAATTTATGCAATTCTATCCATGCTACTCAGGGTAGAAATTTCATTTCGGAGGTAGCACTATGTTAATTCCTCAGCAACTATATTTTGATACGAATATTTTCCGCATACATATACGCTTTACTGAAATGAGGATAGTATTACCTTTTCATTAACATCTGCAAAATACCGTGCAAACCAGGTCAGTACCAATCGGTAAAGCATTGTCTAATATGGTTAATTATGTAATTACTGGTAAACTTAATGTATAACCGCCGGGGCCGCGTATCAGAATGGAAATATATAAACATTTTCTCTTATAGTTCTTTATAACTATTTTACCTTAAAACAAAGAGTATAGGAAGACCTACAGTTTAATAACCGGCGGAGAGACATCGACATCTGCGAGTCCCGGCTGTACACGCCCTCATTAAACGCAATACATCAGATAGCCACTACACCATACAGAGGGTACAATATTCATTATTTATTGTCAACAAACATATCACATCACTTGATTAAAGCTGACACTTTTGAGGGAATTAGTGACCACAGGGTGTTTACAGCTAAGTTTTCCTTGAATTTCAGTAAAAAATTTTTAACAAACAGGAAAACTCTTCATCTCGAAACAAGCTGATTTCGATAAATTCAATCTTCATCTAAATAAATTCCTTTTCCGATTTTCAAGGATCATGAATAAAGTTAGACACGGAGGGTACATGGAGAGCAATTTAGCAATGATCGTTATGAGTTATTAATGTTTCCGAGAAGATGTTATTTGCAGTAAGGAAAACAGACGTTCGATTTCCCCTTCAACAGAGAATAACCAGCTCACGTATTCTCTTTGGATATTTCGTTAATGGATTCATTCATTGCTCCTCGCAGCAACTGATTCTAGTTAAACACTTTGTACTTTACCGACACGGTCTTTCCAATATGGAACTTTATAGAAGCTCGGCAAAAAATCCATTGAGGACACTTTGACTTTCATGAAAATCTGATCAACAGTGAGCAGCCACCGAAGAAATTAAAAAAAAAAAACACATGGAGTCCGACGAGAGAATTCAGCGCTTAGCGCTTACTTACAATTCTCGTAATATAGTCGACTATTTGAGAGGACTGTTGCATAATTATGGCATGCATTAATTTACTGCGACTTCATTCGACAAATGCCTTAGGTTAAAATAAAGTTCGAATTAATGGGATATCTATTTTTTGGTTTCTAAGAAGCTTTTGATGCTTTATCTTACTGTTATATGATCCTGAAGTTAACACGCTATAAAAGGGGCAAGATAAGCGAAGTTAGGCAAAAAAATATATAACAAATTCGATCCTTTTTCTCTAACTTTACGCCTACGTAATTTAGTGGTGCGCTAGAGAGGGACGCCTTCGATCACAGTCGGCCATGTTGGTGAAATTTACTAGTAAATTCTTGTGTATGTTGCTAATAAATCACCCCTTCCATTCACCCTAGAAATGGTTTGCAGGGTAACATCTACAACTACGAAATACCGTACAAGCCACCACTATGGTGTGTTGTACGGGTTGATTTAAGATTCGTGCAAGATTCGTTGTCGTTTGAGAGATTTCCAGACGTCCGCATTACAACACCTAGTCTACGTATTAACTTTTTTCAGTTTACTTGGTATTGCATTATCTATAGCTAGTCGTGTGATGCTACGAAAAATATTCCATGTGCCGTCAGTGGTGTGGTTTGGGCTAACATTATAAAACTATTTACGAGGGGTCGATGATTCCTGTTTTAAACCTTAGAAATCCTCCTTCAGGTATAAGTACCCTTTTCTCTTTGTGGCTACATTGTTGTCTGTTTTTATAAAAAATATAGTACTTACTGCTTCGTAGCCACTAATTCCGTTCTCGGCTATAACATTAAAGATACTTTCAGGTATTTTTGTCGATTTTTGCAAAAATTGCTGTTGTGATTCAAGACTTTGGACAAATTTACGTAGTCGGCAGAAGATTTTGCGAGCCTCCCACTGAATTTGTCGAGCGATATGAGTATGGACAGAGAGATGTTTGAGGAAAAGTTATTACAATTTGCGGCGATTGAAAGTAAAGTTTATCGATCGAAAATTAAGAAACATACATTACATAAAATTTCAGCGAGGCAAACCGAAGTATCGTTCGGACATGGGACGAAGCACCAAGGGCAAGTTCCTGAATTAAAACGTTATGCAGAAAGTATGAGCATTGTCCCGTTTATTTACCTGAATTTCATTATAGGGATCATGGTTGGATTTCATCTAGTCTGGATTCAGATTTTTCTAACGCTAATAGGTAAATACAAGCTCATATGGCGGATGGAAAAATACAGCGAAATATACATATTACCCATTACCTAAGAAAGTAAAGAACATTTCAGGTCCTCGAAACTCTCGTCAATGACACTTAGCTTGTCAGGAAGTGCCACGTTCGCATAAATTATTAGTATAAAATTAATGCCTTGCTTAACATGAGATATAGTACACCGTACACAGAAAAATATTGATACACATACAGGAATTTACATATGCATTTAAGCATATTTAGCATATTGCTTTTTATCTAAGTTCCTCATTTATCAAGTAACAAAAAAATGATTATGACCACTTAGGAGAGACAAACATGTTTCATCCATTTTTGTTATAACCCACTCTTTTAACCAATTTTTATAACTCAAATAAGGTCAAATTTTTTGGCTGAGGAGGAGGACTTGAGAATTTCAGGTATATTTACACTGAGCTGTTTCTTGTCTTTCCTGCTAGTTTCTTGAGCATTGCCAGCACAAGCAAATTTTTTCGACATTATAGATAATATAATTTCATGAAATTCCTGTAACGCTTCTTTGGTACCTCCACCTTGCGCAAAACCAAACTGTTTACTTCTTAAAATAATGCTCTATTCCATAAAACTTGTTCGTATTGCAGGTACATATTTTTTCCATATTTTATCAAAGCAGAACAGTATAGAAATTGGCTAATAACAATTCAAATCAGTATGTTTCCACCTTTAACTGCAGATTTATCAACAGCCTCTTTATTACCACTTGGAGTCACGCCTTTTAGTAAAATAGTATTAATAAGCTGACTGAAGGCGGGTGAGTCAAATTAAGCTTCACGAAATCTGCCCTAATCGTATCCTTCCCTGCTCCCTTATTCAATAAATTGGAGAAAATTTCGTTGATAATTTTTTCATAGACATTAGGTATATAATTTGAAGTTGGCAAGATGGAGACAGAATTACGTGGTTTTTAAGGACAGTTTTATTTTATCAACATGGAGTCTATAACAAATATATTCGCAAATTATTTTGCCAAGTATTACGTTCTATGCTTACTGATAAAGTGAGAGTCATAAGTTTTGTGATTTACTTTGTCCGGTAAAAGATTTAACTTCATTTCAGATTTCTCTATAATAATTCTTAACACTGATAAATTTATTCGTAAAAACGTGATTCAGCGTCCTTTTTTTCCCAGTTAGCATTAATTCAGTAAATTTCACATTCTCTTTCATAATCTCTGATGGAGTGGCTAATTTTGAATTTTTTCCCCATTCCTGGTGTTAATCGACAGCAGCAGAAGCTTAGTCCTCAAGCATCTTCAAGGAGCACGTCAGGCTCTCGTCGTTTTTGTTAGCGTTGCTCTTTCATAGACGATAACTAATGTCTTTAGCAAGCGATCACTCAGCTATCTTATTTGAAGTATTAAATCCTTTAAACTTATTTAAAGTAATCTCCCAGGTATATTTCACAACTATACCATAATTAGCATGCATAACTGATTCTGCTGATGATACTGATGATGATTCATATAGCGGACCACGTAAAGATGATGAGGGCGAGGGAATTGAAAACTTGCGCGAGCTATATAATGAACAACTATGTTTGTTTTCAATGTAGAGCTTTTCAAGTTTAGCAAAAATTCTCATTCAATTAAATGTAATCAATGCTGGATTTATTAATTTCACCAAGGACTACTTTCTCCCTGGTGTAACCCTTAAGAGGATGAGATAAAAAAGGGATAGCAGTTTTTCCTCAAAATTATTTAAGAGCCTTCATATATTCCGTTTTTGAGATAAGGGTTCGTTGAGATTAAAATACTATTCGACCACTATTGAACAACTTTTGCTAAAAATATTCCCTCTTGTCGGTATCTTCTCTCCCTAAAAAGTAAGTACATTCAGTTCTATATTTTATTCGTTTTCTTTATTTGACGTAAACGATTGTTCACTAAAATTATTAAAAAGAGTTAAATGAAGATATATTTAAAACAATAAAAAATCAATTTTCTGGATAAATATTGATGATTCCTGAAAACATAATATATCTTTCTATAAGACATCAACAGGGTAGATTTCATGCCATTTTAATATAATATCGCTTCATATCATCATTTTAAATTAGCCTGCCAAAATATTTTTCTATAAATTTCTGTAATAATTCTGTGTCGCTTCCATTGCCTCTTATCTGTCCGTAGACGCCAATCAGCGAAATCGGAGATGAGTGATGCAGAGAGTTCCAGCGTGTCAAGCGACTGGGGTGGTCCACTGCCAACCAGAGGGAAGTTGCGCCAATACTACGCTGCAGTGTCTGGTAAGCTCGTCATTGGAATGAGAAGGATTTAGTGAATTTTACATTAATTTGACTTTGTGAAATATAAAATATTTTAATCCTGTGAGGTACTTAAGTAAACAAAGGGAACACTTCCAATGCAGTTACCCATTTCCCCGGCTCGTCTCCGACACCGAGGGTCCATACCAGCTATGAAAACGGTTATTCCCTCGTTAGACAATATAAAATGTAAGAATGAACTTAAAGGGCACTGCTTTGGAGTTAATATGCTAACCGCTAAAACCGCTAAATTTGTTACCGCTGCAATGCGGTACGTCTTTCGCTTATCCTATTGCAACAATATTTTCCATTCTTTAATTTTTTGATGTAATGATAACCCTACTGAGGGCCACGGCCATTGAGCGGAAACCTAATAAAAACCGAGAGCGAGGTGGACTTGTGCCGGTAACGGCGTCCAGACGTCTAGAATCGAACTGGACAGAGCAGTGTCAGACCTGAAGAATAAGAAAGCGTCTGGTGCAGATAACATCAACGGATGAACGGAATCAAGGCACTTGGACGTATTGCCAAGGGTAACCTGAGCGCTATAATCAAAGATAGCTAAGTAAGCGGAAAACTTCCCGAGGACTATCAACAGATTGTAATGATTGAAATACCGAAGAATTCAAGTGCTGAGAAATTTGATGAGCACCGAACATTGAAAACCTCTAGTGCCACATTGGGATGGTCCTCATTTTTAGAAATTCGAATTGATTATGGTACACCACCTAATTGAGTGCCATTACATCAAAAAATTAAAGAATGGAAAATATTGTTCCAATAGGATAAGCGAAAGACGTACCGCATCGCTACTCGCCATTTTAGCGGTTATACGATCATTACTAACAATTACAGAGTACTCGACGTTTTTAATTGCTTTTCCTTAAATATCAACGACTCACCATATATTTGACTTGTTTTTTAACCTCGAATAGTTTCAATTTCTGCCCAGTTGTTTCTAAGATGCAGCCCCGAGAGAGACCGTAGGCTAGCTAAGCAGAGTCTTATACATTGCGCCAGCTAAACTACAAAGCTGACAATGAGTCGTCGCATTCCACCATTTTTTTCAATTGCCGGCCAAAATCTCTATAGCTTTGTATTGGGAACAGTGATGTTCTTAAAAGTAAACGGCGAACTTTAATGCCTGGAAATTAAAATGAGTGGGTCCATTGTGCCAAATAGCAGTAATAACATAAAAAAAAGTTTCTGAATGTTTGTTTCTTCCCTTGTCCGCCAGCGTTCCAATTCCCTCCCTTTTTTTGTTGCCTCGAGAAACCTTAAGAAAAAAGCGAAACGGTAAAAAGTGTGCCGAAGAGACAATGGGTAACCCATCTCGAATAAATCGCTCTGCGCGTTAAGAATGGAATACATTAGGAGTATTATACATCAAAACGTTTAAATGGCTCATGTCTTTCTTTTCGATATAAATGGCAGCCATATAGCAGTGTTTTTCCAGATGCATGAATCTAGTTCCCTTAAATATAATGTAACATTAAGATTGCTTGACTACAGCCCTCCATTCCTCTCATTTAATGCTATTTACCGTAGTTTAAGAGTAGCTGCCTGCTAGTCTACTCTTAAAGATAGTAAGTATATAGAATCCTCATGCATCAAATGTGCTGTGGAGGAAGGAAACTGATCGGAATAAAATATGGAAGAATGCGGAAATTTTAAGAGAGGGTGCAGTGAGGGATACGGGGTGTGAACTTTTACAGATACAATTCGTGTTCGAAAGGGGACTCGAGAGGGGTTGATAATTATTTAAAGAATAAAAATATCGGTAAAATAATTACGTAAGAACATTTTTTGCATGGGGCAGGAAGCAATCAATTTTTCAATAAGCTTCATAATTTATTATTTTTAATAAATGTTAAGCTTCATAATAAATATTTCATTTCATAACAAAGATTTCATAATAAATAAACTTCATAATAATAAATTATGAAGCTTAACAAAATCACGGATAAATCCATTTATTGTACATACATACTTTCAATCAGTCTTCATAATTGATGGATATCATATACCTACACTTAAATAATCACAGTATATACTGGCTTAGACTCTATTTTCACAAGAATATACCTGCCATCTACTTGTATGTACATAGCTTTTTACTCTTCGCCCTACCTCTTCATTGAACTCTATTGCCACTCCTCCCTGTTCGGGGCTGTCCTCCATGGTGCCAGAGTGATTCACCACTCCAAAAGTTGCCCGAATGGGGGGGGGGGGCTATTTCTCCGGAACACTTTGCGAATGCACGTAGCTCCATTTTAATCACAAAAAAATTCCTGATTTCTATTATGGGAGAGTACTGGTTAAATGCTTCAAAATATCTGGATAAAGGTGACAGCCTGTCTTTCTACCGTGGCATCTTCTCGTACTGAATATTCTGCATGGATTTCCTTTTAATTAGTAAATATTTAGATGATTACCCTATTTCCCCAATAAATACGCGCGCACTTTGTATACCAAACACCCAGTTCATTTGAACAATCGTAAAAATTTATGCATACCGCGCACCTGGTACTTAACCAAATTGTTTCTGAAAACTACTTAATTGCAGAACGCACTGTTGTGGACGTGAGACGTCTAATTAATAACATATATCCTTACCACAACTAACATGTGAACAAAATTGAGAAATCATAGGTTAAAAAGATTGTCTATTGAGAGGTAACATGAAAAGAAGCGGTTTAGAGCCCTAATCATGGGAGTATCATGGTCCAACCCTTGCTCCCGAGTCCAAGGCGAAGTTTAGTCGACCACCAATGACCGAGAACCTATGGATACTTCTCTCCTCCTTCAAAAGTTTATTTGAGACCCAGAGGGTCCATTATTTGGGGCACAGAATGTATCATTGAGATTCAAAACCAATGCGTCCACATTCTCTGGGAACGGAAGGCTTGAGTTAACCCAAGGGAGTTAATGGTACAACATGGCAAAACTATATTTATCAAAATTAGCCATGGGCTCCAACGCCAGCCAGTCAGAGCCCCTCTCCAGTATTTGAACTTTCAGACTTAAATACTTAAACATATTTAAAGGTTAAATTCAAAACGTTTCTCCCAAGCTTCTAGTACACAAATATTCAAAAACACCTGAGGGTAAGCTTTGGGACCCTTAAGACCTCGGGATACTTTGGACATAATATGCGTCCCTCCCAGTGTTGTAATGTACTTACCAGCAAAATGTTAAAAAATATTGGTTTAGCAGTATGTCTGTAATGTGTTAGCATAATAAGCACCGGTTTTGGACCCGAGGGCGTATCAAGGCCCAACCCTTGCTTCTGAGCTCTTGGACCATATTCTGGCTTCAAAGATATAACACTAACGCATATCTTCTAAAGGGTTCTAAAATGGTAAAGGGTCGCGTCTACTCTCTAATCTTAGAAGTCCGCTGCGGAGTCGCTTTGTCTTCTCAATGGCTAACTTGTTATTCCAACTGTTATGGACATAAAAACGGCATGGAGAAACTAGCGGTATCGTTTAATTTAAATTATCATTAGCAATTTAATTTATACCCTCAAAATTCCCCGTGAATTTCATAATAGAAGCCTGAAATTTTACATTGGTAATCAGACGCGGATTTCAACACATAATGAATGTATAATTATTTTTGCGAATATGTATTTCTGTATAAATTTTTCTCTTCTTCCTGCACTAATATCGACATCAGTCTAGTGTTTCAAAAACTTAGTCCCTGTTTGTTCCCGACAACTTCACTCGACTAAGTTCCAATAAAATTATTTTCATAATAGTTTTGAATGTAAGAGGAAAAATTTTGAACTTAAAACAAGGAAGACTTTTCTTTCGTATTAAATGACTCTTTTCATATCTTTTGGGTACATTTTTCAAAATTTACTTATGAGTAACTAATGAGAATATTCTGTGGTGCTACAGTCCAAAAACTTTTACTATAAGTTATTTCCTTGGTAGAGCATTAGGAGGGGAAAAATACCTTAATTATACTCGAGTTTTCCAGTGCCTTACTACATATTAAAAACAATTGGTCTATCTATATTCATTCGGATTTCTGTAAATTAAAAGCCTCGTTCATGGGGACACAAACGCCTTTCGGCGCCGAGAATTTTAGTATAATCCTCTGTATTTTAAAGAAACATCTGAAAAAAAAATTTTCAGACCGAAGCAAACATCCACTTTGCGCAGAATTATGTCTCGAAGACGCTTGATAAATTACCCTGAAGAGGAACCAACAATATTAGGGTTAGCACAGGGAATTCTCAATGTTCTTCAAAAGACCAACAGCTAGGGTCATATTAAAGCCAAAGGCTAAGAGCTAAAGGTCATGCGCCCTGGAGCAAAAAGGTATAAGAATATTTTTGCCCAAAGGTTCTTTGAATTTCAGAGATCTGAAAACGTAACATAATAACAATGACAAAAATGTACTAGAAACCTGAGAGAAAATAATTTTTTATTCACAAATCCACTCAATGATTAACACTGCCATCCAATATCTTGAGTGCAAAATTACAAAAATCCTTTCCATGTGCGTTAAAACAGTACGATATTGTAGGAATTCATCCTTAAAATATGACGTTTTATCATCGATAGATAAGACTGTGCGTTGATGATTGAATGAATCAGTCAGTCAGGACATTCACCTTTATATACAATATATATAGATACGATCTCATAGCAGGATACGTGATGTATTTTCATACCTGTTTATTTTCTTCAACTGAGAGGAGCGAAAGGTTTTCACAGAGCCTCTCCAGATTTATATAATCGACTTCACAGCAGTTTTACCGTAGGGTTATCTGCCTTTTAAGCGCTTCCATCATGATCCGTCTTAGGACCTTTCTAGCAGTTTTTATGTCTTTATACAATAAAAAACTGCTCAGTATTGGAGTTCAAACGGTGATTAATATGTCTCTAATGGGGATGAGAAACAACTTACCCTCTTTTGTGAGATCATTCCCTAATGTCTAGAATGTACGACTGCTCTTAAACAGCTGCAAGGACTTGAATTTCTCTTCCATCACTATTGTGTAATTTAACAAGAAGTTTTTCCGCAATAGCCAACACTCATAGTAGCATCTCCAAATTTAGGAGGATGCACAATAGACTATTCTTTAGGCCTCTCCGCACTCTGCCTGAAATTTTCCATATTTTTGTAGCTATTCTAAATTTATTTATTCTTCTCAATTTCGTAGCTAGTCTATTCACAAATTTAAATTTACGCTTCGAATTTTATAAAAAGGAACCCCTGGAACCTAGCCATTAGATGGACTCGTGGTTCCAACACATTCATTCTAATTAGATTCGATTTGGTCAATTCTGTCTGTATTATACACCAACGGTGCGTGTAACTGCGTACCACATCATTTCTACGATGCAATAAGTGGAAAATCTGTCGGCATTATTCGTTTCCACTTCTCCAGTTTGGAATATTTCTGCCCAAAACATGGCAGCAATAAGGCTGTAAAAGATCGACTTTCTTTATTATCAACAAGAACAATTTTACATATAATTTCTTATGCAAATATTGAGACTAAAAACGTGATATGTGGCAACAAAGTTGGAGTATTCCAAGCAATTAAAAACGCCCGGTGCTCCGTAATCGTCCGGTATGGCCGGAGAACAGGAAAAAATAGCGACATTCCAAAACTTGAGGTGCGATGTGGCACGTAATTCCCTTATTCAATTGCGTTTATATTAGACGCAATTGATATTCAAACCCAATGGCACAACTTTACAGAGTGTCCCAAAAGATATTATCGAAAAATATTTTTTGTACCAGAAAGGACCACCCTAGAGTCACGAGCGTCAAATATACCCACGCGAATAACAAGCCAAATGATGAAAAGGAAGATAACCCCTGGGAAAACCAATTCCAATTTATAAAAAAACAGAGGAATAAGGGGCACCATACTCTGTCTGAGAGTAATGGTAGAGAAAGCGATTTATGTAAATAAAAACCGCTCGTAAGAGGCTTTCTTGGATGTTGAGAAAGCCTTCGACAACGTTAGGTAGAACAAAATGTTAAGACGGTAAAAAGCATTTGTAATGGGTTACAACGGCAGAGGAATGATCTACTGACAAGAAGTAAGTCGTTACAACGCGAATGAGAGACGGGAGAAAAATAGAGAAAGATTAACAAAGGAGTTATAAAAGGATGCAACCTCTCGCCAGCACTGATCAGCATAGACTTGGAGGAAGCATGACGAAAGGCACAAGTAATGGGTGTGAATTGAATCAAGATTGAGGGAGAAGTCCAATTAACAATCCACAGATATTATCACAGTCGTAGCGGGAAATCGTAGTATTCTTCACATATTACTAAATGCAATAAACCAAGTTAGACAAGGTGATAACATAAAAATAAGTAAGAAGAGGACCAAAATCCTCGAGTGAGGAAGGGAGAATATAAATGGAGAAGTAACACAAAGAGGAGAAAAATTTGAGCAAGTGAATTCCTTCACCTATCTTGGGAGCACCATTGTGCGGCCCGGCAGAAGCACTACACGTATAAAAAGCGTAGAGTAGGTACTTCAAGCTGAGAAAGCATTCACGACGAAAAGGTGACCACAACTATGACAACGAGAGATCAGTATGTGAAAGCATTCTTATGGAGCGCGATGCTCCATAGATTGTAAACATGAACCACTGGAAAAGCAGTTCAGAGAAGATTGCACTCTTTAAAAACCTCGAGTTGGAGGAGGATGCTGCAGATCAAATTGGAGGATAAAATAATTCATAAAGAAGTGAGTGGAAACGTAGAAGAGGAGAACACTACACAGAAAAGAAGAACCAGATGGAGTGGGGCGCACTCTGTAGAATAAAATTGAAGGAAAAAATAGACAGAAAAGCCTCTGGAGGAAGGCTAAGTTATAAATTCGTAGGCCAAAATACAAAAAAGAGGAAAGTACGTAAGAAGAACTACCAGGAAGTAAGGGAACTAACATTAGAAAGGGAAGACTGGAGGGCTACAACCAACCAAACTTAGGATTGAACAACTAATTATGATGCAAATGACCAATCGTGACGGACATTAAAAGGAAGACTTGAGAAGTAATAAAAGCTTAGCAGGCTATGATTTTGAACTCTGCTTTAGAGAGAGCGGAGGGCTTGACTCTGGAGATATTCAAATAAAATTTAAGAAGGCCGGTTACTGCTAAATTTACTCAGCTGCGAGCCCTCATATACTAGTAATGCATAAAAACTGAAGCGGAGGATATACGTCACCTCATGCGCCGATAAATGGATATCGACCATGCTAATTTTCAACTTACGATTTAAAAATAGCAATTAAGAAAATTAGCCTGCTTTTCCCGACTTCAGCCTACTGTTCGGAGTGTGTATAGCGAGTGTAATTTACTTAGCTTAGCAGCAGGGTTATATTAACCTCACTCGATATATATCTATTAAGCAAGAACACTGCATAAGGACGGAAAACTCCCATCTTGACTCTGTTGCCAATGGAAGCGAAAGAATTGAAGTTTCACTTTTGGCTGCGGTTCCACAGGCTGCGCTGTTATCAAGCCTTATAACAGACGTCTCTGGGCTAACTATATGTGTTCTTACGTCTCCTTTTTCTCCGCCAGTACGATTATTTATACTGCAAGTAATACTTTAAGGCATTGGATAGTAGATTTATGTACCTAAGGTACCGAGCCATCGACGAGAAAACTCTCCAGAGCGTTGCGAAATAAATCAATGACACCGAAAGCGTACAGATGTGATCGGTGATGTGATCGGTGGGTTCGTATTCCGAATTACACCCTACAATTCCTAATTTACGATGTAAGAAAAGGGAAAAGAGTGCATTGAAATAATATTTAATGCAATTAATTCGAATGCTAGTTCATTTCCGGTTATTCGATGCCAATTCACGTAAATTGAATACGCTGCTAGCAAAATCAGCTGATGTTATTGATGCCATGACAATTACAATGATTCGAAAGCATTTTCCCTTTATAATTCGTAAAGCGTAGGGCGTAAGGCGTAGAAAAGTAAAATGGACATTGAAAGAACAAGAATACACGAGCGGGCGGGCGGGGAAGCGAGCAAAGTATTCCAATATGTGTTAAAAATGACACAAGTATCAGTAACTTACTTGCTTTATTATAATCCTTGGAAATTAATCTAAGTCTAATACAATTGGTTGCCCGTTGTCAAAAAAACGGTCAAATACAAAATAGCCTGTAGCAGATGAAGGTCAACTGCTGAAATGAAAATGAACAACTTAAGCTCAGAAAAGTCACGGAAACAAATGAAGGAATGACGGAAAATTTAGGAATAGCATAAGCTGGGATTGTCAATACAAAGGAATCACACTGTCATGTGCGCACTGTTGGAGGCACTGGGAAATATATATGTACACTGAAAGCAGTCTCTCTCGCCAGCAAATGATGGAATAGCATACACTGGGAATGTCAAAACAAAGGGATCACACTGTCATGTACGCACTGCTGGAGGCACTAGGAAATACATACGTACACTGAACGCTGCCTCTCTCGCCAGCAAATGAAGGAATAGCATACGCTGGGAATGTCAAAACAAAGGAATCACACTGTCACCTACGCACAAGGAAATATATACACTGAACACCGTCTCTCGCGTAATGGCTACCTTGCGGTAAGGGCAACGATCGTCACCCACGTGTATTTACATTAACCTTAAACAAGCTTTTGTTCTTTTCGCCGATAATCTTGTTCCTCATTTAGGTATTCAAGTATTCAGTAAAGCATCTGACACAAAAAAACTTCGCAAACCCATTTTGAACCAAATTCGTCTTGTTTAACTGCACATTCACACTCCAAACTTCCTTCACAAGAATACAAATCTCGTCGTAAACAACAGTAAACAACGCTCGAAGATCGCATCAGTGCCACCTATCGTCAAGTTCTGGAACTCTATTAACCTGCGACAGAAATGTTAGCAAAAGACGATCGAAAGCGCATCAAGAGTCGCGTCCTTATGCAGTGTTCTTGCTATTAAGATTGTATGTAGGGTAGGTTGTTGTTAATGATGATGTGATTTTCGAGTAACGCAATGTTATGCGCAGATAGAGGGGAAATTTTGTTGGCACAAGCAAAGATGTGGGCTTTTCAAGCTTGGTTGTGCCTTCGCGTGTAATACGCTAACCAAAAAAAGAAATACAATAACTAAGGAAACGTTTAACTTGTATATCTGAACAGCGAGGAAATATACAATTGATTTTGCCAGTGGCAACATTTCATCTACTCTTGGCTCCGTCATATATTCCTCAGAGGGAATATCGACCAATCATGACTATCTCGATTGTCTTCATGATTGCTAACATGAACGTATTTTGATTACTTTTTCCGCCGACGGATTGTGACGCCTAATGTGATTTGGCAAGAGTAAAACGCAGAGAGAGTTTTATCTCATCAGAGCTCCGGTGTAGTTGCTATCTGAAATGAGCGAGAATGTTGACTGAGAATGAAACGATAACGGGGTAAATGACAATACGTCACGTACGATAATTTATGATAGATCAACGTTCAAAAAATTGACATCATTCTGAATTTAACCATACTAAGTATTTCAGTAAAATTTTACAGGCGGTGCTGCTTGAAACATGCATCCTTTAATTTAAAAAAGCAATATTACTGTGAATTATTTGTTTAGAAAAATAAATTAGGAATAATCACGAATTTCGTGATAAGAAGATGGACCCTGCCACCCCGCCCCGTACTTCGGCTGCGAGCGCAACGACTTCGGTTAGGCAACAGTTTCAAATAGCTTCTGCATAAAACACCGTAGTTTCGTGATCGTGTCGCAGCCGCGCTGCTTCCCTCTGTACAGCGGAAACATGGCTAAAGCTGCCGGTTTCGTCTTCTATTCTATTCCACTCGCACCACACGTTAGGCTACGTTGTGTTAATGACTTAAGCGGTTGCTGGTTTATTCAGCCAGCTCTTACCTGACGCCCATCTTTGCTGATAGAATCAATACTATGAGGTATCTTCCATGAATCCGAATGAAAGTGTTACTTCATTTAAGTGAAAGATTAATTATTACCTGGAATACTGAGCCACCAGCAATGCTCGAACAGCGCCGATCGATCGACGTCGTTTTGTGTGCTTCCAGCCATTGTCCTCTACCGGGTGTTTCACGGAACTGTTTCGTTTTAATCTATTTCGGCAGCGAAATAGTCAGTGCAGTTTGCTTTGCTCTTTTATTGCCACCACTAATTATCGAATATATATTTTCATTTTTCAGTGTTCATTACAACACTCTGCACCGGCATTGCAATGGCATGGACTTCGCCCCTCTCTGAGCGACTCCAGGGAAGGGAAGGGACTTTTGCACCCTTGGATCGATCCCTCACGGACGAGGAGTTCTCGTGGATCAGTTCCATCGTGAACCTTGGAGCAATGCTCGGGTCCATCCTCGTCGGCTTCACAATGGACAGATTCGGACGGAAGAATACCTTGCTCGCCCTGGGCGGGATTCCTTCGGCCACCGGATGGGTGATCACCATTTTTGCGAGGAATGCACCCACTCTTTACGTCGCAAGGTTCTTCGTCGGGATCTCCATCGGCGTTTCTTCCCTCGTCGCGCCGACTTACATCGCGGAGATCTCTTCTCCGTCCCTCAGGGGGTCCCTTTGTTCTGTACTGCAGATCATGTTGAACTTGGGTCTGATGGTACCGTTTTGCATCGGTCCTTACGCCTCCTATCAAGTGCTCGCCGGTGTGAGTCTGATTTTTCCGCTGCTGTTCCTCATTGCAGTATTCCCCCTTCCGGAAACAGCTTATCACCTGTTAGCCAGCCATAAGTCTGAGGAAGCCGTATCATCCTTGGCGTGGTTTAGGGGAGAGGAAGTTTCAGCGAGCATAAAGGAAAGACTGAGCCAAATGAAGGGCGAAATCGAAGAACTAGGCTCGCATGGTTTAGTGAATTCATTCAAAGACCTTTCTTTAAATCGTGGTAACAGGTTTGCCTTGTTTGTGGTCACTGGCGTCATGATCGCCATGCAGTATTGTGGAATAAACGTCATCAATTACAATGAGGTGAGTATATACCTCAGTAGCTCCCAAACAAATAAGCCCTTGTTGCCCGCCAGCCAATCTTCAATGGTCACTGGAGCAGTTCAAAACGTTTCTTCGTGGGTGACCGTAGCACTGGTGGACAAAACCGGTCGGAGGCCCCTGTTGATGCTGTCAGCCGCACTGACGTCACTGGCACTCCTGGCCCTCGGTGCACAGTCGTATCTAGAAATCAACGAATACTCTGCAGCCGCCAGTTTATCGTGGCTTCCGGTCACTTCCCTCATAGTGTACGTAGCTGCCTTCAGCATTGGTTTGGGGCCGCTGACTTGGGTAATATTGAGTGAACTGTTCACCCCTGGCGCGAAAAGCTCCGCGGCTCTGATAGAAGGAACTTTCTCTTGGTTTCTGGGATTTGTCGTAACACGAACTTACCTCCCCATGTTGGACACAATGAATTCCTACGGCGTATACTGGTTCTATTCCGTGGGAGCTGCCTTAGGTTTGGTATTTATCGCTGTAGTGCTACCAGAGACAAAATGCAGGACTTTAGAAGAAGTGCACAAGCAACTTTTAAAGTAGGTGTTACATTATATTCCTGCGATTTCCCATCATTTCAAGAAGATCACTCAAATGAAACTTTCTGAACGTGGTGGAAATGCTGTGCGTTACAAGGTAATGTCTTGCACAGAAACTAGCGTTCCGTTCCCACGGTTCAGAACCAAGAAAGTAGGTCCATCACTTTACGAAGATATGAATATCATTCTCGATTTACCTAAATGTGTGTCAAATTTTCTTGCTCAAAAATAAAAACATAGGAAAATGATGGAAGAGCATCTCACTCCAGTCACGTCGCTGACAGAGACAACAAAATCAAACAAAAATGCATGTCTGCGATGTCCAGAAAGAGCATGTAAAGGCAACAGATTAAGCGAGACCACACGAGGATAGAATCTTATTTAATTTATCTAAATTTCTTCCATAATGCGCCGTGTACAATAGCGGTTGTACACACTGCAAATTCAATACATGCCTCTGCTTAATGCCGTTGGCAGCATCAACTTGACCATTATTTACCTCGTATTTGTAAATTTTCAATAAATAATACCTTTTAGCTCTGCTCAATTCATGTTAGAGCATACTATCTGCAACTGTTTCATAAAGGTTCATCCTTGTTATTTGCCAGGATCGGCACATTTCCTCTGACCTGGCAAGGAAGAATTTTAAGACCTCAATGAAATCGTTTCCCCCAGTATCCCTTCAGCATATTCCCTCTGTCAGGATCCCCATAACATAGGTCATTTAAGCTATGAGTTCGAAATAAATTTTTCCTGTTAAAGTCTTTAAGAGAAGAGGGTACGAGAGGAATCTCACGCGCATTAAAACTTTTATACGATTCTATTCAGGAAACACCATTCAGACATGATACGCTGGGCGGTAAAAGACAGGCTAAATGGGCGTAGCGCTTCACAAGAATTTACTATCCTTGATATCACTCTACTTGAAATTCTGTATATAGGCAAACTAGACATAGCGCTCGGTAGCGAAAAAGGTAGAAAATTCAATTTGAAAATAGGTTCACAAATAGTAGATTCTTGAACTCCTTGTGTAAAACCAATGGCATTACAGGTCAATCAAATTGAATTTAATCAACCACATGATATTGTAAAACTTATAAGGTTGGTCATATGAGTCATTGTTCCATAATCAGGTATCCAGTTAGCGCACATGCCTAAAAAAAACGTTCACTTGTCTGGCTACATGTGACATGACCTAATTTCAATTTACCAAGTTCCGGTAGTGAGATCTACTTTGTCTAGAGTGACCATTTTGTCATTATTCATGGATCCTGTCTGAAAAAAGATTATTTTTCATATTTGATTGTCAAATTTTGAGTGTGTTGTAAAAGCAATAATGAAAAAAAATAAAAGCAACTGCATTTATTAAATACCCGCCTCAATTTTTTCATATAAGAAAAGACAGAAAGTGTGTTCTAAAGGCGGAAAGCAGCAACCACACCAATTATCTTCGCAGTATTTCCCCAAATTATGACAGTGATTGTGCTAAAAATTTGTCCAGCGACTGTCTCAAGCCACTAAAGCCCAGCTGCTTTCTCCTGCAAGGGTATGCACTCAGCTGAGGCAACACTCCGAAAAGCCAAGCAATTGCTCGCCGAATGCCGGCCAGCCTTTATCTGTTCCATCTGATCTCTCACTATTAACCTCCTCAGTCCCGAGATATATCCAGCATTATTTTTGGAAAATTCTTCATACTTACGTTTTGCGTTTGCAGAGTTAATATCTCTGTGAATCAAGGTTCTTAATGATGCTGCCATTAATCAGCAAGCGCTGAACTAGTGACGTTGCCAATATTTTGCGTTGCTGAGCGGGAAAAAATTCAAAATTCTGTGTATCGTACACAATACGCCAGGACCGAGGAGGTTAAACGTTCCGCATTTGCTCTTTCCTCTCAATCCATCATTACTGTTTCCCCCAAACTCCTTTCGCGACCATCGCTCCTCCTTGTTTATCTTCTGAGGTAAGCTCTGTGCAACCCATTTCTTAGGTCCGCGAAAACTATTCCAGCATTTCATCTCTTTCGACAATTGCTGGGATAATATTTTTCGTTCCTGAGCAGCAACTCATTTCTACGCGCAATATCTCCACAGAACAAAAAACTGTATGTATACTCATGCGCTAACATCCTAACTCATCTCTGGGAAACTGCAATGGCATAAACAGGAAACAAAGTGGATTACTGTGGGACGCCGCGGACAACAACTCTGGAATTTTACTTTTACAAGAAGCTCACCTTAAAAGAAACATTTCCCTGTTCACAACTCTCTTTAAATTACACATATCGAGTAGACTACAATACCAAAGGTGGGCTGGTATTATTCCTGGAAAATCTTTCTGAAATCCCCTCGTGAACGTCCTCAGTCATCATAAGACGCTCTCTGCATTAAACTACATCATCATCAAAGGTAGTTGAAACATTTATTGTGCCTACGAACCAGCCAACAAGGAACTTGACCAGAGAGACATCAACCTACTCCTATTCGCCCCAAAACACAGCATTTTTTCGACGATTGGAATGCCAAGCAGCCAGCCTGGAACAGCTACACCCATTGAAATAGATGCAGAGGACATGACGTAACCTGATTAAATGAACTGCAACCTGACAACCGAAATATCCTCAACATTGCTTGTCCTGGTTCTTTTATTCGCTTGCCTTTACGGACGACAGGACGCAAAAGCGGATAGTGGAAGGAATAATATCTACCTCCTGTTGAAAAGTTAAAGTAGGTAACTCTTCTTGAAACATAAATCAGTTACTTGGAGATACTGAGCCTACTCGATTTTACGATTCTTTTTGCTGGGAATAGCGACTGTATTTCAATTTAACGAATGAATTAATAAATATGCATGAACAGTTAATTTCCAAGAAGTAAATGCATATTGGTTTTAAGTGAATTGTCGATGTCAAATATTGTATGATTGTAAAAGCAGTGTGTTAGCCCGTAAGCGCTCTGGTAAATTGGGGGAACGAAGACGGTTTTTTCGGTTGTCAGGCTGCAACCTGATGATATAATGCCCTCTCCGTCTACCTCAATGGAAGCAGTGCTTAAGACCAAACCAATCAAGCGTAATTATTTACAGGAAACATTTCCATTAAAAATAGTATGTATCACTACAAAAAACTTTTTTATTGTGTTAAAGAGCAAGAACTTTACATAAAAATGATCACGTTCCCCATTGCTTCCGATTTTATTTTTTCCAATTAGGAGATGACAGCGGGTGGTGGGAGAATCTAAAGGGTCGGACGGATGTTCCACCATTAACTAATTTCATGTTTTCATTAAAAAGTAATAATGAAATGTGAGAGACAATAAACAATCGAAATACATCAATAAAATTAAGTAATCATACTGATCACGATGGTGAATCACAACCCCCTGTAGGAGGGACCTTTATTGTAGGCATGTCCGATAACCTTCTTCGATTTTAACATGTTTATAAAGTAAGACTTCAACTTTCGAATACTCTAAAATATTAATAGATTATCGGTCACAAATCAAGGAACATATGTTTAAAGAAGATGAATGTTTTCGCTGAAGTTCATTGCCTCAGTGGCAATGCGATGGCATCTCTTCACTTCACTTTTTCATTTCAACTTAAAACAATTTCCAAGTTTGAGATGACTGCGGGAGTGGAAAAATCTAATGTGTCGGACGGATTTTTCGCGATAAACTGATGTCAAATTTTCATTCAATTCATTTTTTTTCAATTTAAAAGAGCACAGGACAAAATTAATAATGATACTTTAAGTATTTTACCTTATTTGTAAACCATACTACTTTAAAGTACAATTTGGTCAAGTTTCCTACATGCAAAAAGTATGTCCTTCACAAAGTTTGAGAAAATATATATCATTGTAACCATGGGTTTGCCATTGTATCTGGTGATGAATGAAAAAATCAAACTAAATTTTATTTAAAAAACTCCCGCTTAATATTAATTTTCAAAAACTTGTCTAGTACTCACCATTCATGTTAAAAAAATATTTAAGTAATAATGTAAACATTCTCTCATATTCCTTCAATCATTTTTCATCAACATCCTGTAAAAGTATACTATATTATTGTTTATAGCGTACTTGGTTACGGTGAAAAATGAGCATCGAAAACATCGAGGACCATTCAGCGGAACCGTTCATGTGTATTTTTTTGCGGGATTGTTGCCAAATCTCTTACCCAGGCGTCCCCTGGCTGGGTGTTACCCAGGTAAGGTTTATGAATCGCTCAGCGTAGAGGGACCCCTAGGTGTTACCTGGCTAGGGGATGCCCAGGTAACTCCTAGGAATACGACTATGAATACGGGCAAAATGGTAACGTTGCTAGGGGAAACTTCTACTGTTTATTCGTGTAATTCTCTCGGGCTCGTCACCGGGTAAGAAATTGATAGGCAGCCGACGTTCTCAGTAGCCTTGAGAATGGGTAACGAGTCGGAATCCGAAACGTCGGCTGCCTATAAATTTCTTACCCGGTGGTGAGTCCGTGAGAATTACACAAATATTATTCGCCGAGAAAGTGTAAAATTCTGCTGTTTACTTTGTTTGCCATGTCAATTTTTCAATGCATGTAAAAATTAGGCATTATTTATACAGTTTTAAATTATATAAAGCCGAAGATGATTATCTCCTTCCCTCAGTTCGTTAAAAAATCATTATACCAAATCCTGCCGAAATTACAATGGAGGCTGGTGTCGGTACAATTACTGGTTTTCGTTACGTGGTAAAGCTTCGGAGGAACGCTTTTTCCTATATGATCTTACCCTAAGATTTATTTACTCGAAATCTAAAATTATAGCAAGCAGCACTGAGCCTAAATTTACTCGTCATAGCGAATTGTGTGTATTAAAGAAAACAATACTTTCCATGGTTTCAGACTCAACAATGTGGAAGTTGATTTTCACGAATGAAAAAAAAACTTTTCTTCCGCTGATTCTTTTTTTTTTGGTGCAGCATGTTTCGAAACAACGGTGTCATGATGTATAGTAACGGAGTACCCAATGACGACACCGTTGTGTCGAAACATTTTGTGCCGCGAAAGTGGATCCGTGGAAGAAAACCAAGTTATTTTTTCATTTGTGAAAACAGTACTTTGTAGCGCTCGTTCCTCGTCAACTTACTTCCACTCGTTCAGAAATTGGTGGCATAAGTTCTCCAAATATAAATTAATTATAAATTTAAAATAAGTTTTACCGTTGACATTTGAATATTCAAGGATATTTTATTCATAGAAGGCAGTGATCAAGGCTTATTGACCAGAAATCAAAGTGGGTAAAATTTTTTCCTCGTCTCTTTGAATAAGAAATTAAGGGAATTCAATGTTTGAATTATGAAAACTTCCGCAAAATCATCGACGGATAATTTCTTGAGATAAACAAGGCATCACCCAACCCTCATCACGAAGATATCGGGTCGATATGACTTTTGTCCCACATTTTGACACCTTAACATAAAGTAAATTCGTTGCTAAAGAGGTCACGAGACATTTGCTGCGGAGTTATAAGTAATCCAAAATCCATAATCATTCGATCACCCGTTATTTTAACGTGGAAAAGTGAACTCTTTCCAATGTTTTTTTAAGCCAATAAATTTTTTTTACATAGTATTAAACGCTTTCGGGTAGTTAAAGGGAGATATCGTTTCACCAACAAAGCGATGATATTGGTCTCATTTTGGAGAAATATGTTTCGCTTTTCCAATGTTTCTTACGTATCCGCCCCATAAAACACTACTCTTCGAGATGTATGCCAAAAATACCACCCATAATGCATGGAGAATGGTACACCTGTGCTCTACAAAGAGACATTTTTTTTTAATGGATTTCTATCACCAAAAATCTCGTTATACAATAAGCATTGTATAGTTTGTACGTTTTTCAACTATTTTTAAAGATAAGTCATGTAGCCAACGCAGTGATTTTTTCAGGATGACAAAAGGACTGCCGTTGTGAAGGAGATTTAAACAAGAAAAAGATCAGTCAATTTAAAAATTTGTTCACAACATTTAGAGGAATTAAGGTGGGAGCCCCTAGAGACTCGGAGGCTACATGCTAGGCTTAACTTGCTTGAGAAAAAATCATAACTGGTGTGTTTCAGAGCGACACAGAGAATATTATTATGACGCCTCACTACATCACAACGTATGACAGAATCGATAAAATAAGAGAGACATGTCTGAACAGATAGGTACGAAAACTAGTTATTTCCGCACACCATAAGTGACCACAATGAAATGTGACCTCCACTACATACACCCCCATATGACATGTCACCATTTCACCTCCCAAAGCCTAATCCCTTACATCTTGTGTCTTACATCTTACAGCTGGTATCCTACCATCCCCTGCCACACGCCAATGCGGTGGCTTGCAGGGGAATATGTACGTGTAAATGGCAAAACGGAAGTACAGCCTCAACCTTGGGCCACCACAGCCAGCGCCCTCTCCATCCACGTCATTGGCTACACCACTGAAACCAAAGATCGGAAACTCTAGTCCGGCCTCCCACGGAACCGATGTTCCATCCAAACAGTTAAAAACTCTTAGGGTGATATCCTTACCAATGCACTGTTTCTCCAGCAGCTTCCTTTCCAAATCGCTCCCATTTACTCCTTCGCCTCTGATCACCCTCCACTCTCTATTACACAAATCCCCGGATCCCCATGACTCCACCGGTTTTAGTCACAGAATGGGACCGTTCCTCCCTGGACCAACTTCTCTCTCCCCCCCCCCGTTCTCTCTCTCCCTCTCTCACCAATCCCAAGCGACTTCGACCCCTGACCCTTTTCCCGCTTTCCCCCTTAACCCTTTCCCGCAGCACCCAGCTCCGCAGCGCACTTCACCACGCGTGTCAGCGTGCGCGAGAAGTCGAAGACCGCGGATATCCCGACTTTCATATCACGCAAAAACTTGAGGTGGTCGGAGCAGTTTTTGTCTATTTACAGATTTGTGACATATTTTTAATACGAGTTACGAATACCTAATTAATAATTTGTATACATAAAAGTGAAAAAATTCACGATAGCGATTCAGTTTATTGGTACTTAATTTAATGCTGTTTTATTAAGTGTAGCCTTGTGGCACATGACACATATTACGAAACAATTCGACTACATACGCACATATTTCCTCCAAAACGCAAGATAATACGTAACATACTATTATAATGGCTGCTGACGAATAGCAAAGTATCACGCTGAGTAAAAAACATGTATTTACGGATGATTTTTACTCACATTTTGAACTCCGTGCCGTACACCCTTGTCATAACAATAGGTACTTTTATTATGGTGAAAATTTTAAAATATAATTCTTGTGTCATTAATTTTACCACATGCATGGATATTTCCATGGCGTAAATAGATGTAACTGAGGGGAACGTCGTCCGAATATTCATTTCAACTCAGTTGAGAATTGATTATAAGGTGCTCAACGACTCACAATTATTTCTCCAGCCTCCTTAAAACCCGTAATACCCCATTTGCATGGAAAAATCGTATTTTAAAATGTACCTTAAATGATCAATCCATAAAGGGTTGTGCCGAGACCCTGCAGCTCTCCTTCAAAGTAATCCTTGTCCCTATCAAATCCATTTCCAGCAAAAATTTTGCCCTCTTCCTAAAGCCGAAATCCAGGCTACTACCCTCATGTCCCTTGATTCTTATTTTCCCATAAGTTTCTCATCCTTTTTACCTAAATTAGTCTTAGGTAAATGAGAAAAGCAGGTGCTAGACCCATATCAGCAAAAGCCTTCTCACCGAGAGAATCTGCTCCATGACGTCGGAGTTGAGGACGTTCGTGATGGAGCCTCTTGGGCCTGCCATTAAAACATACATAGATTCAGGTTCAGAAAGTGGCAGCACACAGGTTAAGAATTTAAAAGTCTCCCCACCCACTAACTCCACCACAAACTACCCACGTATGGATGTCAACTAGGTACCATTTGTTCATTCGTGATAGCTCCAACAATGAAATTCCCCTCACTCTGTCAATGCCTAGGTCTGCGGTGCCCTACAGTCACAGAATAAGCTCTACCCTTTGACTACCCTCATGCCCCTTGATGCCAATCCTTATTCAATCACTGAAAAAAAGAGGATAACTCTTCCACATCGCATTCTCTACACCAGTTAAGCGTCTTATACCTCCTCACCGCTCTCCCGCATAAAATCCAATCCAGCTTCTTTTCTCAGTCGTCAAATCTCCCGGGTATTGACGGAGGCGTAACTAATCTATATCTAAGGTTTTCTTCCAGACAGCCAAAATTCCTTCTCCTTCTAGCCAGCTTCTTTCATCATTATTTTCCCTGTCCTACTTCCCAACTTCTTGCAAATCAAATGGATTTACCGACCAATCTTTAGTCTTTCCAACCTTTCTTCGAGGAATGTTCAGCCATCCTACGTGAAAACGACCGGAATTCGGCGGCGTCACTTCGGCCTGAAGACGCCAGCTGATGAAACTGTCATCATTAGAGCCTCCACAAACCACGGTGGGTGCAAAAGCGATCCCTCGGTGAACGAAACCATTACACACCAAAGCGAACTGCCCAAGCGAACCGCGAGCAGACTGCAATCTAACGGTGCATGAGGTGACAGTAATTACTGATAGTAGTGAGATATGCCTCAGCTGTTGCAGAGTTCGTGATGGATGAAAAGCAGTTTCATGTAGAATGACCTCTTTTAGCAGCAGCTCTGGACGATGATGAAGCGAAGGATAGGAATAGACTTAAAATTTTATTAACGAACGTTAACTACTTTAATTTTTTCGCCTACAGTAAGTTTTCATAGGTTAGGCTCTTGGCATTTTTATATCCATCTAATCATCTATCTATCTTCATATTACAAGGGGATTTATGCTCCCACAACATTTCAATGAGCTATTATGTCGTTTCTGATTCCATTTGGAGAAAACAGGCTCATACCGACCACTAAAGACAAAGTGAAGGCCGTAACTGACGCAGGGTATTCACCGCCCGACCAGCCCGTCGTGAGCGATCAGTTCGCCTGCTCGTACATCTGATCGCTAACATCCCATCACTGCTCACCCGCCGGTTTGTGACATTACTATGTCCTCCTTGTGTTCCGTGGTTCGCGTTCGCGATCGCATTTGCCTAAATTAACATCTTTACCCGAGACCCGCAAAACACAAGAATGCAGCATTAAATGATGATTAAAGATTTTGGAGTTTTTAAAACTTTTAGAATTTAATGAGACCCAAATAAATCCTTAGGATATTTCTGATTGACGGAAAATGTTAGCCTTTCCCTTTATCTATGCTCATTACAGGTGTTTCGGGTCTCCCCGCGGGCTAAAAACCTACCTCCCGGTCGGAAGCTCTCGCTTATCACCGGGATGGGTTAGTAGTGGGAAAAGGGTAAGGAAAAGGGAAGGGTTAGCGAAGCACAACCACTAGGAGGCCGACACCATGAGGCGGATTGCCGTCAAAAGGACAACAACGGGCCCCCGCCTCCCCCTAGTCCTCGTAGCTGTTGGGTTCCCCCAACAACGTTTGACGAGTCTCCACCAGTCTAGCTTACGCGAAAACTTACCACACATCTATTGAGAAACGGCGAAGCCTATTGCCCAAATTCTTGGGTTAGGGTGTCCGTTGACTCCCTTTACGGGTGACGTCGTGTGGTCTGCCGGAGTACGTCATCGAATCGGGGACCCACCGGATCAATGATGGTCACATCGGACCAATTATGGTCAAAATGTGGGTCCCGTCACCTCAATACTCCCCGTCTACCCATATGCTCTTTACAGTACTCTTTGTTTGTTTGCTGCTTTACATTACTCTTTGTAGTAGAACATTTCACTCTTAATTGCACTACTGGCTCTTTAAAAAGCGCTGAAGTCATAAAAATTAAATTTCCCGTAACTATAGTAGCATTGTTAATTTAATTGATATTCCATCACTAATTCACGAGAGGTTTCTTTTGGTGAGCCAACACATTCGTCGTATCCGTATCGCATTTTGGCAATTCTCACTAAGCCCTTCAAACGCATGTCTTTTAGCATTACGTTTTTCGGACATGCGTCATGACAAATAATAACTTTAATTAATTCCCTTAATGGATCCTTTGGATCAGGACTGTTATTGATTCTTATTTTATCGCCATGGAGCCCATGCGGTATCGGTGATTATCTCTTATCATCATTAGGGATGTATTTTGTTTGCTCCCGAAGGATATAACGAGCAGGTGCCTCTGAGGATAGTGTGTTTCCGCGGTTAGCATTTTTCACACTTTCTATTCTTACGCCGAACGAAACACTGCACTGTTCCAGGTTGGTAAGTGAAAACACTCTCTCCTCTCTCGTGCAGGGGCGTAACAACCCCCCAAATCGTGGGGGGTTGTTCCTTGAAAAACTCCTTGAAAAATCTGTATAAGCTAGCTAAGCGGGGGGAGGGGAGGAAAGAGAGTCTGAAAATAAATTTTCACTCAAATGGGTCCGAGAGTCTGCAAATTTCAACCCACTAAGGGATGAAGGCGCAAATAATTTTGAAAATCGGGCAGTGCCTATTAAAAAGTGAGCCACAAAGCTAGCCCCCCCCACAATCCACAATCGTGCTTGGGAGGGGCAGTGCCCCCCCCCCCTGTTGTTGCGTCCCTGCTCCTGTTTCATTCGTTATTCATCAAACAGGTATGGTTTTCTTATTCATCGAATATAATTCATCACTCATGCACCCCAAATTTTTTAAGTCAAGCCGAAAAAAATCCAAGGGAATATTGGCTCGTGGTTAAGAAACAGCGCGACGACTTCTCTTGTAACTCAGTAACACATTAGTATTAAGATGAGCTATTGATAAGTGCGATATCGAAAGGCTGAACCAACTCAATTTTTCTCGTCTCATGTGGCACAGTGCTTCACTCAATTAAAAAAATTAGTAAAAATTTTCCACGTACACGACCTTTTCTTTCCCGTTCACTTTTATCACAATGGTAATATATCAGTATTATTAGATGTGCTTGCGACGTTTTCCGCGCCACGTCGACATTCCGATGTCTCTGCCTCACCCGAACCTCAACAATCACTTCGGAGGGCAATGATCGATGATAAATAAATCGCTTCACACAATGAGATGCGCCTTTTTAATTTCCCTTGGAATGTTTGGTCAATGTGGACTGAAATCTTTGATAGCAAATCGAAATGTTTTTTTGTTTTTATTTTCCTCAAATTTTCCGGTACGTATGTAAACTATATAACCTATCTTTTATAAATATTTCTTTATTGAATACGCGATGTTACATATTCTACATCGCGAATCAAGCTTCTCGAAGTCAATTTGCTGTCGTTACGCTTAATTCTTATTACAGGCACATTCGAATTAGCCTCTCATGCATCGGAGTGAATGTTTGAGGCTAATTCTGAGCGACTCAAGTAAAGGGCAAAACGCAAGTGTAACGACTTCTATTGTAACTCCGTAAGACATAAGAATTAAGATGAGCTATCGATAAGTACGATTACGAAAAGCTGAAAATACTCAACTTTTCTCGTCTCAATCGACGCAGTGCGTCGGAACTCCTGCAATTGGGAAAGTTCTCTGAGGAAATTACAACATTTTGTACCGCTATGCGGTCAGTAAACAATCCTTCGTCAAAATGAAAAATTAAACAGGGATGTTTTCAAACTTGTGCTCTTAATTATGTAGATTGTAATTAGTATGAGACTGAGATTATCGTTGCTATATAAAAATTACTAGGTCATAAATTATTTTTTGCCAATTCCACCACAACTGAAATATTTTTTCTGAAAGATTTGAGAGCACCAATAATTAATGGGACTCCTCTCACTTGGGATAAAAATTAAGGTAGCCAGGTTACATTCAATGGCACATGGCGTAAATTTGCCTCCGATAAGCACTCGCACTTCAAAATGGTACGCTAACCGGACAACGCAGTCGATTAAACAATGGTGAAATACTAATGGAAAGTACAATACCTTCACTGAGATTGACATAAGAATGTAATAGTAAAATTGTAAATAAAAATCGATTCATTGCATGAATGAATTTCCTCCAAAGTTCAAATAGTCATTTTCAAAGATATATTTTAAGAACAAGATGAGTACTTCCAAAATATTTCCTCATCGAAAAGTTCGTGTGTTAAAACAATACGTTGAAACATTGGAAGGAAAACGGTAAACATATCTATATGTGGTGTGACTTTGTGACTCACTACGTATATTCTGAGCGGACAAGTAAGGCGGGCGGCTTAGCAGTTGAGGGAGAGAGAAAATCCACAAATTTGTTGAGTCGTGTGATACACGAGTGATTCGTTGATTAGCATGATACTTCCTATGGCACACATACACATGTGTACAGAACGAACAGAAGTTAGTCATGGAAGGGCACCACATTTTGTTCTAGCCTGTGGTCTGCTATTTCCTCGGTTTTCCTAGGATCATATAAATACCAAGGAATAACACGTTACGGAATGAACTGTCAAATTTACCGCACTCAAAATGCTTTGAAAAAACAGACTGTTAAGGCTAGGTGCAAAATTGATAAAAAAGATTTAAAAGAATTTCTATTACATCTTAATGTCAAGTTCAAATATTTAGTGGCCAACATATTATCTTAATTATCACCAGGAGGCAACATATTTGATACATGTCACAAGATGAAAATATTACTGATTCTTTATAACAGGTGACCGTGATGCAGCGACGCTTTCAAGAATAGCGCTGGTGACCTTGCTGTTTGGTGGAGTATGGTGACAACCACGGCAAAATTACGGCAGTATTACGCAGCCGTATCAGGTAAATTTGTTCGGTGACTAAATTACGAGTATTGGCACAGTACCAACAAGAAAACACAAAGGAATCCCGATTTGTCCTCCAGCCGAAGATGTAAAAATATGTTTCAAATATATTAAATGGCCATTTTTGGAAAAGCAGAGGAACTCCTCACATTAATCAAAGTCGAATTGAATGGATGGAGGTCTAACGAAATTATTCATACGCAAGGGAATCAGTGAAAATATTCCGAGCAGAAATGTGAGTCAAGTAAATCAATGGCATATCTACGATGTAAGAATGGGAATTAAGGAGGAGAAGGAGTGGACCTAATATTTTTCAATTCACCTCAAAGTATTTTATTAAAATGATGGATTAAACGGTAAGAGAAAACAGTATATCTTGACGATCAACAGCAAATAAAACGATACATTCTACTCGACGAAACTTAAAGAAAAAATTACAAGGCGAATGATTATATGAAAAAACGACAGCATTTTAATTCTATGCCAAGGGAATCAAAGTTTAAGTTTAAAACGTTTTTATAAGTATATTTTAATGAACACTTTTCCCAGGGTAGTTGCTAAAGTAACTGCTGATAAATGTTTACAAATGGAACAACATAAACTTAAAAGCACAAATTTTAAAACTCATACGCGCGACCTCCAAGTAACTCACACCTACCCTTCACATTCATTTCACTGAATATTCCATCCACGTCAGCAGTCTTTCCATTTTCAATATTCTCCCAGTCGTTAACACTTCTTTCTCACTCGTCTCTTTTTCCCTCTCCTAAACTAATTTGCAAGTCTCATCCTCATCGCCTGTTCCATTGTTAAATGATTCTTCAAAATACTCCCTCCAACAGTCCATAGCATAGCTTTCATCTGACACGATCTCGGGTTTTTTTGTCCTTCATTATATTCATTCCCTTTCCCTCATATTTCTTTGCCCTTTTGACAATTTTCACGATAGAGCCTTTTCCTTGAAAATCGTTCTGCATTCCGATAATTCATCCGCAAGCAGTCTTTTGCCACTCTCTCGTTCACAACAATTTCGCATTCGCTCTTTTTTCTCTGAACTCATCCAATGCCTTCTTCTGCTCTTCCTCAGATTTGGCTTGAAGCAGCCCTCCTTGTGTCTATTTCTTTTCCATTAACGTAACTTCAGGGCTTCATTACGCCATGCATCATCCTACATTTCCCTACCACCCCTTTTCCTCGTACAGTTTAAATACAATCTATGATTACTCCTTACAAACTCTCACCTGCATCCTTCACATTCCCGTTCCCAAAACATATTCGTCCCTCAGTTCAGAAGGACAGGGAATTCTCAAGCATGCGTGCATACTGTATTCTTACCTCACCGTTTGACACCTTTTCCGCAATTACTCTCAATTGCTTAATTGCAGCATTTACTTCCTGCCCACACTCGCTCAATAGATAACCAAATGGAAGTCTGCTCCTCATTCAGCAACCCATATTATCCCAGTACCCCATACTACTTTTCTAAGTCCTTTATTATAAAATCAATCACATTCGCCCCTTTGTCACGTTAATGTATAAATTCCACTATACTTAAATCATTTGTTTGAAAAAAAATCTTTTTTCACCGTAAATTAATCTTTCACTATTTCACTTTTCCCATCTACCGGTGCACAAAAAGCGACAATCTAAAGTGTTCAAATGCACACTTTCATGGTAACGCGGAAAAATCCAGAGAATCCTATGTCGTATGTTCTGACTAGCAACCTATATCTCTTATTTAAGATCCAGCTGAAGCCTTGTCGGCCGTGTACATAACTGTTAGCTCCTCACCATAATACCAGTCCACTGGATCCTATTTACTTAGTTTCAGGCTCACACATAATATCCACTTTTATTCATTTCTTTTCGTTTTCCACGAATCTATCAACTCCGGTGGACTCACTTTCTGACTCCTATGCAGATGGCGTGTTTTCACGCTTCCCCGGCAGACACCATATGGATGATTTGGTCGGGTTCCTTTTTGGATGCATTTTTTCGGACTGGAGGCATTAGTCCGGCTAAAACTGCCGCTTGCGAATCCTTTCTGATAGCCTTACAGAGTTAGAATGGGGCACAGAATTATAATGTAAACCAATGGCAGCGATTTTAACGAACCACTTATCTCATCATTATTCTTAACAGCTACAGGAGCTATTGTAGCGAAGGGTTCCCTATTACGTCACTAAAGCTTTATGATCCGTTGGTCATGGTGGAATTTTTGGCTTGAAGAAGATTTAAAAACCAGTGAAATGTGATTTTTAAGATTATTGCAGATGTCTAACTTATAAGTCGTTAGCTTTAAGTGGCATTAATAGGCTTTTAAACTCTCTGCTATTTTAAAAATATGTGCAAATGATAACTAAGGCCTGCTCAATCGCATTCTACCCATAGACATTAGCTATCAATCCGTGAAAGTTGAGTGTGTTTCTTCTTATTTTTATATGAACCTTATTAAGTGAGTTAATTAACTACTACACATATTTACGAATTCAGCTTTCATTAACGCAATGGCTGCTGGGCACTTTTGTAAAATTAATAGACCATTTGATTTTCGATTATTCTCATTAGGTTTCAGACTAGTTATTATGATACGCTTGTAATATTTTCCTTGTAAGTACTTGATATAAGTATATTAAATCATCATATTGTTTGTTATGCACTGTGAAGTTTTAGATTTAGCTTTTGAATTCTGAGTAAACATTCATTAAAGAAACTGATATATAATACAGAGGGAATGCAATAATACAAAGTGAATGGTGAAGGTATGAGAATTCTTTGCTTCGCTCATTGGTCAAACAAATAATTTGTAAGTTGTAAGTAAGTAAATATTTTTCTAACTATTGCGAGCGGAGAGGGCATCTATCTCAAAAGAGAATGCGTTTTGTGACGCTCTTATCAAGTATTTTAGCCACTATAGAGGCTTGACCTGATTGTTTGATAACTTATTCTTTTCAATACGAGTTTCTTAAACCTTTCTCCTTTCAGTAATTAGATTGAGGTATTTATTATTTATCTTTAGAGGTATTCTATCACAACGCGGTACTTTAGGTTGAGATATAGAATATTTTATGACCTGGCAGGCTTTAAAAACAATCTTCATACATATTTCATTTGTCAATATTTATGCACTCAAAATATCAGCCTTATTTCAGTACTGACCCAACCTCTTATTGGCATAATTACTTAGGACAGATCAATTCACTATAATTCCCAATCGATTACACGATTATTTAACCCTTGAGCCCGGGCGCATAGGTCGTTCATCGCTATCGTGCCAAAGCAAAAAGTCAAGTGGGAGCGGAAAGACTCTTTATGTAGAATTACAAAGTGCATATCAACAAAGAGAAACTCTAAAGACTCCTGCTAAGGTTAGCTTTATTCCGTCCTAAACGTAAACTCAAAGCAGATAACATGGTGAAGAAAAATCAAAAAGTACTTCAAAATAGATATTTTTCCTCTGAAATTTGAAGTATAATGAATAGATTGCCACGAATTTACTTGCCTCTAACACTAGATTCTGCCACCATTTAGCAGAAATATTTAGATAAATTCGTTCCAAAAGATCCGTGCTCTCCAAGCTGTATGGAGTCAAAGGATAATAGGAGCCTTTAGTTAAACAATTTCGAAAATACAGACTCATTCCTGTTAGCAATTCACTTAATATGCTGGTTGTATTTGAGTTATGAATTAGTAATAAAAATACCCAACATATCTTGAAGTAAGTTACATATGCCCATTCATTACTTTTTGTCAATATTCTTACTCAGTAAATCCTCTTAGGTGCACTCAAAGAAGTCATAAGCATAGGAATGCCTGCATAAAGCAATGGCAGAGTGTAAGAGAAGCGAAAGGCATTTGTAAAGACAGGATATTATGGAGGAAATTGCTTGAAGAGAGCCAGTTTTGTAGGGAATACGGCAATAGTTAAGTTAATTTCAACAGATTCAGGCGAGATATCGTGGAAGTTCGTCATATTAAAACAGAAATAACAATTGCACTATTCCACTGGGTTTTTATTACGTACGACGCGTTTCAACTCACAGAGCCATCATCAGGTACAAGAAAATCTGTTAGAGAGCACATCACATTTATATATCTTGTACCAGTTTGAGAATAAAAGGGGGGTTAGGGAAAAGAAATAAGGTGAGAAAGTGGCGTTTAAACGGAAAAACCAAGGGAAGGAGGGGGAAACCAGTGACTCCTCGGGGAATAAAGAAGTGGGGAAGACCAGGGAAAAGTAAAACATTTTAAATAGTTAAGTTCTTTGGCTTTGCCTACCTTGAAAGGGAATGGAATGTTGAGTATGTATGTATGTATGATATCTCCTCGACATGTTTTTTTATCTTTCACAGCCACCATCCCCTCACTCTGCTTCGGCATCGCCGTCACATGGACGTCTCCGCTGACAAATCGATTACTGGGCAACGAGTCATCATCGCATGAACCCTTGGATCGACCGCTGACGGAGACGGAGCTCTCATGGGTCAGTTCCCTGATGCCTTTGGGGGCCATCCTGGGCTCTGTCGCGGTCGGACTCACAATTGACAGATTCGGCCGGAAAAGAACCCTATTGGCCATCGGAGGGATACCTTCGGCCACCGGCTGGATCACCATACTCTGCGCGACAAACGCCGAGATGCTGTACGTGGCCAGGTTTCTCATCGGGATGTCCTCAGGGGTGGCTCTCCTCGTCGGTCCCATTTACATCTCCGAATTTTCCTCGCCCTCCCTCAGGGGCTCCCTATGTGCCATGTTCCAGATCATGTTGAACCTGGGCGTCATGATTCCGTATTGCATCGGCCCGTACACCTCGTATTACCTCCTGGCCGGCGTGAGCCTCCTCTTCCCTTTGACCTTCCTAGCCACGTTCCTCTTCCTCCCGGAAACGCCCTTCTACTACATTTCCAAACAAGAGCTTGAAAAAGCCGCCAGATCCCTGGCGTGGTTCACAGGCGAGAAGCCATCCACGGATCTGACGAAGCAGCTGGATATCATCTCATCCAGCGTCCATGAGTCCGGCTCCGTCAGTCTCCTCGATTCCATCAACGAGCTCTTTTCCAGGCGCGGGAACAGGCGCGCTCTGCTGGTTGTATCCGGCCTCATGTTCGCATTTCAATTCTGCGGAATAAACGCTATTCTGTTCAACTTGGAAACCGTGTTCAGAGGTAGTTCGCAAACGAACAAGCCCCTGCTGGGTCCCAGCGAGTCGGCCATCGTCACGGGAGTAGTGCAAAATGTTTCCACCTGGATAATGGCCGCTATGGTGGACAAGGTGGGTAGGAGGCCTCTCCTATTGGCTTCAACGGCCCTCGCCACTCTGGGCATTGCGGGACTGGGTGTACAGTCGTACCTGGAGGAAGAACGCTATGCCGTGGCCAGTGATTTGACATGGATGCCAGTTGCCTGCCTCATTCTCTTTGTCTCGGCTTTCTGCGTGGGTTTGGGGCCCTTGTCTTGGATCGTCATGAGCGAACTGTTCACCGGAGGTGCAAAGAGCGCAGCGTCCCTGCTGGGTGGCAGCTTCTCCTGGCTGCTGGCGTTCGTCGTCACCTTAACATTCAGCCCCATGAATCAATCGCTGCATAACTATGGCACATACTGGGTGTACTCAGCTTGCTGTGCGATAGGATTTGTTTTCACTGCGGTGATGTTGCCGGAGACGAAATGCAAAACTTTGGAAAGCATTCACGAAGAGCTTTGAAGACACAGAGTTAGGTGTTGCTGAAAGTGGCAAATGAATGCACATACGCGCTTGCAGTACGTCCTTATGAAATGTTAGGAATCACATTTATTCTTGATAATGGGCAATATGCTTTCATGTGAAAAATGACCAACTACTTGAGATTGATATCAGCGCGTAGGCTCCGCAGATAGAGTATTTTGTTCGGGGGGGTGACATCAAACTGTGATTTTCTCAACACGGGATGAAATAAAATCTATCACGATGCGAGAAAAAGTAAAAAACTTTTGTCTAAAAATGCCATGAACAAAAATAACTCTTGACAGTTTTTAGCATTGTGTAGCGATCAAACCAGTACTAATCAAGCATAGTCAGAGGAAATCATTGGTGCTCTTCCAGAAATATGTAGATATTCCCAGAGAGGAGAGGTTTGAGGAACAAAGAAGGAAATGTCTTCTTTACCATAGAAATGAGTGGTATTACATAAGAGTTGAAATACTTCAGCTAATCTTGGCTCTCTATTAGCATAAAGTATATTTATGTTTGATTGTTGGACTAATACGGGTTCCCCTATGATGCTGGAGAATAAAAATAAAATGTTAAACCGAATTAAATTACTTCACATTAGTTCCAGTTTTTTCCTTGGTTTCGGCGAAGAAATACGATAAAAAATCTTCAGGGTCGGTAAAAAATGGGTAGAAAAACAGAATTTTGAGGTTAGAAAATACAAGGTTTAATACGAGGATTAATTCCAGAGAATGATTTCATATTTTTAATTTATTAACCTTAAATTTCTGGGCATTTGGATAATTTTTAATGCCCTGGAGACTGATTATTAAGCCATTATGGATTGAGTTATACCATGGAAATAATAAATATAGGAACGGGAATATTTAATTGGTTAACCTAAATTCACCGTTAACTTTGTCAAAGCTAAGTCAAGTAATTCTAGAGTTTTTTTAATTTGAATTTGTTGTCTCCATACCCCTCATTTGAATTAAGATAAATTTCCAGCGAAAAGATACAGTAAATAATTTACAAATCCAGCTTCATTTTCTATTATTAGATTATTATTCTGTATTCCCCATGCACTAACTTATCTTTCTACGCTCAATGGTATCAGGCTCAACTATGTGGAAGTTGATATTCACAAATGAAAAAACGACTTCGTTTCCTTCCACTGATTTATTTTTTTGGTACGACATGTTTCGACACATAGGGGTCATTTTCAAGTACAAAAAATTTTAAAATTCAAGCAAATATATACCTGGAAGGGTCTTGGGGGAGGTTGGAGAGGGGTGGAAGAATGGGTGCTAGGAGGGGGGGGAAGGGGAAACCCGGAGAGAGGTGAGGGGTGGCGGTTATGGTGAGAATTAGGGAAAACCCTTAGGAGGACCGTGTTGGTGAGAAAGGTGGGGGCGGGGGATGGAAGGTAGAGGGAGGGGTGGGTTAACTTGGAAAGGGTCGTTAAGGTGGAGGTGGGTTATCAGCGGGTGTGGAGTTGGGCGGGAGGGATCTGGGTGATCGTCTTTCGGTGAGGTTTAGAGAGACTTGTAGGAGGGGGGAAATTTTTTCAAAAAGGATGTCGTTTAGTAATTTACATTTACTCATGTTCCTCCTTATTTCTAGCTCCTCCTTCTTGTCCATCTTCCTCCCTTTTATCTCAAAGTGTAGTATCTCCGGTTTGAAGTGAATCACGGGAAGAGAACCACGAGAGCGACTTCAAACCGGAGATACTACACTTTGAGATAAAAGGGAGGAAGATGGACAAGAAGGAGGAGCTAGAAATAAGGAGGAACATGAGTAAATGTAAATTACTAAACGACATCCTTTTTGAAAAAATTTCCCCCCTCCTACAAGTCTCTCTAAACCTCACCGAAAGACGATCACCCAGATCCCTCCCGCCCAACTCCACACCCGCTGATAACCCACCTCCACCTTAACGACCCTTTCCAAGTTAACCCACCCCTCCCTCTACCTTCCATCCCCCGCCCCCACCTTTCTCACCAACACGGTCCTCCTAAGGGTTTTCCCTAATTCTCACCATAACCGCCACCCCTCACCTCTCTCCGGGTTTCCCCTTCCCCCCCCTCCTAGCACCCATTCTTCCACCCCTCTCCAACCTCCCCCAAGACCCTTCCAGGTATATATTTGCTTGAATTTTAAAATTTTTTGTACTTGAAAATGACCCCTATGTGTCGAAACATGTCGTACCAAAAAAATAAATCAGTGGAAGGAAACGAAGTCGTTTTTTCATTTGTTGTAACTTATCTTTCCTTTAAAACTACTTCTAATATAACGTATACATAAATTAGAAGTGGCCGGTGGATTCTTCAAGTATGATATAAAATGTTTTGAGGTGGAGGGGTAAAATAAGATTTCATGAATTAAATACAATTCATTGACATCATGGCATTGACGGAAGAATCAGTTTTTAACAAACTCCACAATGTTTTTGCCTCCATCCATTTAAAGGTAGCATGGAAGGCAAGTTTGGATGATTGAGGATAGCGCGAGATGATTTGGCTATAAAAAACAATTCATCCTCCCGGAAAATCTGAAAGTTTGTACTCTTACAAAGTGCTAGAAAGCCTTCTTAAGCCTTCTGAATGACTTAAGAGAGTCTCATGAGGATAAGAGAGTCTACCTTGTTTATCTCCCTCTCTACCAGCTTAACTTTCTTCATTCTCCTTGACATAAACATCTCAAAAGGCTCCAGTAAACGCCCGTCCTTGTTCCGCAATGGCCAAATCTTTAACCCATGTTTAACCCATACGGTTCATATTAAATATCGAACTCGTGAAATAAAAACAGGAAATCTCCAAAAGCCGTAAACAATTGGCACCCTTCGTAAATAAAATTGACGAAGGGTGCCAATTGTTCACGGCTTTTGGAGATTTCCTGTTTTTATTTCATTGCCTAGCCGTAAGAAGCTCACCCCATCTTTGCGATGGCTTTCTGTCGAACTCGTTTTTTCCCTAATGCCTCCTTGATCTAGAATCCCCCTAATAAATTTCTCTCTCGTTACATCATTCCATTAAAGAACAATCAATTCCTGTATTATAAATAAATATCAATTCTTAAACTAATCCTAAGGTCCTGACTATTGGATCTCCTCTCACACTTAGGGTATTCATGAGGAACATGAGTAGTTCCATTCTTTCTACCGTTATGCTATTTCACTTTTACATTTATCCCTGCCTTATTTCATTCTGAAATTGTGCTGATTACCATCGTCTCCTTACCATCCATCCCGAGACACCAGCCTTTTATACCTGTAGTCTAACACGCTGCACTCATCGGATGTCTTGGTTGAGTGACTGATAAATGCTCGTCTAAGAACCAAACTTCGAATACGCGGAATTCTTACCGCTTTACATTGCGCCCTCAGCATGGAGACAGCTGGGGCGTGCAAGAGAGATGCCGAGCAGATTTACAACACCACTGAGCATCAAAAAGCGCGGGTGCATAGGCGTTTAACCCCGTTGACCGTGTCTTATCTTCCGTTCACACCCCTCCTCCTTCTTCGTCGGGAGGTATTCCTCGTCCCCGGGATCAAAGCTCTCTTCGTCGGCGGTGGACGAGTCGCCCGGAGGGTGCGCGGTGGTCAGTCTTGACCGCCAGACCGACGCCTGCCCCCTCTACCCACTGCACCCCGCACATAACCTTCGCCTCTCCGCTTCCCCGTCCTCATCCCTCCCCCACACCCTCCGGTCGCCGCCGGAGAATCGAGAACACATCGCTGTCTCTGACCATCCAACGCTCTGCGGAGCTCCAAGAGTCCTCACCACCATAGGTATGACAGCATGACACTCGACATATGGTTGGCCCTCGGATACCAATCTCATCTCCTCCCGGAGTCTTTTGCAACGCATCCTCCACAAAAATGCCCTTCATTCTAATATTTTAATGCCTTTAAAATTCTGCCCATCTACTGCCTCCTTACGTGCTCTTCAAAAGGTATTTACATCTCACTCGATTTCCAAGAGTGCTCATACTCAAATCTCCCTACAGGTTTAAATTTTAATGAGAAAAAATACCCGCAAAAAAGGTTCATTGGGCCAGAGTGCAGACAAGAGCGCTAATCCTAATGTCAAAATGACGGAGACAACATGTGGGCACCGTCACAGTCGATTAAGAATCGCTAACGTTTGAGAAAACGATGGCTTCAATAGAAGCCGATAGTTTTAAACATTAGTTTAAACATTTGTTTTAGTTGAACATGTTTTGAAGATGGGAATATCTGCAGAAAATACAGCGGTTAAATGGGTTTAAACGAACACCTTACATTAAAAGTAAATTTCTGTGCCCCATTTTTCACTCTTCTTCGAACTTCTTGCGTTTCGAACACCAGATTCCGTTTGCCATCAAATACTTCCTTATTTGTTTCTCTCATATTACTCAACCAAAGCAACATAATCATCATGAGGGTTAGAGACTTTCTGAATAGCAAGCGACGGACGTCAACACGGAGGCCCGCTAATTGGAATATCTTTCGAAATCTTGGCAAAGGAGAGCATATTGCAACTCGAGAATGCAAAAGATATCGTATGCATTGAAACCCTGCATTAATATAAGAGAGAAAATATAAAATTTAATAAATTCATAAAATAAATTAAAATGAATTCATAAGTTATATCACAGTTAGGCAGAATCATCAAAGATCAAAACGAATCAATTAGCAACTGAGTGGAAAACTAATCGCCAAGCAAACTTGCCGATATGAAAAACATGTTCCAAAACGTCGACATTACGATTGAAATTGAGTCATTGGGTTTGAAGGATTGAGAAGTATCTTTCTCGGGTGCAAGGTCTATAACACACAGACCAGAAAACACGAGTGGCGGAGTTCTTTTTTAGAGGTTCGGTCCAGAGGAGGAGATTCCTAAGAGGGAGTGAGAATAAATCAAGTTTGAGCTGAAATATTAGTTGACCTCTTTCGGAAGGAGTTTTCAGGAGGTTAAGTAACGAGCTTCCAACTTGGTGTGTAGGCAGAATTAGTGTCCCAAATAATTTATGAAAATTTAACCTAACAGCGTTACTATCAATATTATAATAATCATATATCATAATAAATCTAGTAATTCATTATGATATTAATGCATGGGCACTTGCAGTTTTCAATAAGGATGGATATTGTTTATCATAACGCACTGCTAACAATGAAAGATATTGGAATATAATACGCTTTGAAAGACCATATAAATGATATAAATTCTTAAAAGAGAGTGCCAAAATCATGCAAACAAATTACGGCACTCTTAATCTTGAATGACTAGGTCCATGAGGGATATATGCTTTTGCCTCTTCACATTCACGTCCGAGATATTTCTCCTCCGATGCAAACACAAAGCGGAAATTTTTCATCCCGTTGAAATGCAAAACCCTCCCAGGGATCTAATCAACGTTAGAATATCAAGGTTTTCGATTTTTTCCTGCATTTACAGTGACTAATATGTATAAACTAACCTTGAAAAATGCAACCCTCAGCTCGATTATAATTGCCCGGCAATCCGTATCAATGAGTGAGCGACTCAGACAGTTAAGCGGTGTTATCCGAAGGGTGTTACAGAAGGAATCTTCTTGTCTTCTCGAGGAGGTAGGGGGAATGATTTTCAGAATTTTTTGTCCTTAAAAAATGGTGCCGCAACTTCTTAGTCACGGAGTTTTGGTAGCGCAAACATTTTATCAGCAGAGAAGGTGCCATGAAAACGCCAAAATCAGTTAATTGTATCCGGATAAAATAAGAATTAACTAGTTTTAGTTGTTTTTGAGACTATTTTATCTCTAGCCCAGCCGGAAATAATGGAAATCATTTCCAATATTCAAGATGGCAAACAAATTCATCGGAATTTTTCTTCTTAAAAAAATTACTTTCTGGAAATACTTGATTATTTTTATGGACACGAATAACATTTGTGGTATAAAATCAATAAAAAATGTAATGCGCTTTCTTAACTTATTTCAAAATTATTTATTAGATAAGAGAGCTGCAGCAAATAAACCTTCGGACTGCTAATTCCAGCGATAATGACGGCCGAACACGAAGTCCGAAGGGTGGCTGGTTGTGTAAGAGTTACGGTATAAGTAAATTAATAGAACTTGCTGTTTCAAAAATATGCCGATTGATGACCGCGACCACTTCACGACACGTTCTCGGAACTGGGAATCGTATTAATTTTCTTACATTAAAGGTTTTAATAGAAAATGACAAAATCAATCAACAACATTAATCAAAATTCAAACAAAAGAAGATCTTTTACGCTTGGGTCAGTTCATGAAGGTTAATAAATCTTTGAGCCCCCCGAATATACTGTCTACGAGAAAGGTGACTTCTTCTTCCTTGGCACTGTGAGCGATTAGAATACAGTCCTTTTTCTCCATACTTCTCCATTTACCCCATTGCATATCCCACTACTGAGTTGCGATGGAAGCTATCTAAAGATCATGTCTTCACCACACGAGACCTTGACAGAATTATGAACTTATAACGCATTGTCCATATAGGCATACTTAGCTGTTTTTAGAACGAATACTTCATCCAGTACAACCGTCAGCAGTTTTAAAAGTCTTTATGAAAGTATGTGAACCTTACTATTACCATCGTTTTCTGCCATCGCCGAAGCAGCCTATCTGTTTTAACGTGTACAGATAACACGGGCAGTTATTTCTGGCGGTCGATTGTCGCAGCTCAATAATTTATTATCAAATAAAGATTATAGCTTCAAGCTCAGAGGAGCAAATCTCGTCAAATCGAGTGATTTTATAAACACGGATACCATTGGCTGGGGAATGCAAGTGAAGTGGAAGAAAAAAACTTTTTCATCTGCAAGTGAAAATTTCTGGAATTGACCAGTTTAAACATTCTCATATTTTTCTCTGTAAGTGTTGCAGCTCTGTAGAAATAACGTTCTTTTCAAAAATATGACTTTTTTCCCTTAACATCTTGTCATGATAGAAAAGAAAATTTTCTCGATCAAACTGGTAATAACACCTTCTTCATAATATGTTTATAATTGAAATAAGAAGAAATACTAAATAAGGCCTAAAAATGTTACTGGTCAAATAAAATTGCCGTTTTCGGGAAGAACTTTTAGGATAAATTAGATGTAAGTCGTAACCTAAAGCCAATGAAACCAATAATGTCATTTGATTCCTCGTTTCATTATATAAAATACCGAAATAATTCCATTGCGTTAAGGACTAGGGAGACACTTATTCAACGATATTTATTAGGAATAATGGTATTAATTTTTTTCTAAACACATTAAAAAATAACTGCATAGGAGCTCATCAACTTGTCATATTGCCATTCCATGAAGGATATATTTTATTAGGTATTTCCCTTCCGAAATTCACATGTAAGTAGCTCAGAGGAGAGAAGATGCGGAAGCTTCATATCCCTTCAGTTGAAAGCAAAGGAAGACGCTGGCTGAAAATGATGTCCGAAGATAGGCTGTTCAAGAAAAAAGGCTTCGATGATAAAATTACATATCTACCTCAAACAAATTGAGAGTAATTGTGTCCATAGATATCACCACGTACAAAATCACGCGCAAACTTGTATATATCAGCAGACCAATCTCACTCCAAACTAATATAATTTGAAATTTTTTGGGGCGAGGTAAATGTGAAGAGAGAAACCTAGTACAACGAATCGTGAATGCAGTTGCTGACGCCAATTCATGAAAAACAGAGAAGGCTCCATAACAACATGGAAGGGTATAAGGAACTTGTTGCGAGTCCCTTCAAGTGGCCTTCACGGTGAGTAAGAACGGTCGTTGTGGCACTCGAGATGGATAGTGGTATCAATCGACCACAGTTCGAACTTGACTGACTGAAAATGACATACCTCTACTTGACCTGCAAATATCATTGCGACAAAATATCACCACATCCAGTGAAATATTGTACATAAAATTGAAAATTGAGGATTACATTTTAAAAATTAACTTAATTGGCCCCGTTAGTATTGTTAAAACATACGGTAAGTTGAAAATGGAGCAACATGAAAAAATTAACCAACGGTAGGTACAATATTCAATTATTGACGACATATCATACACTCAAGATAGATAATTTTTGCATAAAATCTTGTTACGTTATTATACCAAACACAGCAGTTCCAAGATTGTGGTCTCAATTATGAACGCTTATAATTGACTGTTGAAATGCAGAGGTGTTATCCCGGGTGTTAATGTCGATTTCTGCGCAAGTAATTTTTATTTTAGATATGAAAGTGCCCAATTTATCATGCTTTAGATGGTTAGGGAGCTTCAAATGTATTTGGATTGAAAAGAAAACGACCGTGATATTGAATTTTGACCATTTGTACAATTTCTTAAAGCAAAATTACGTTTCCAACTACTGAGTTTTACTTCATTATGTAATTAACATTTTACGCTCAACTGCATCATTGACATTGCAACAATTCTTTTTTTCAAAGAACCACGGAACTAGCCGCGCAGTAACTTCAACGGAGTCACCCGCTAGTGATCACACAATTGTGTGAAGTTCATAGTGGAAAAATCATTCGCCTGCACTGGGAATGATTTTTCCAATGTGAATTTCACATAGTTGTGTGTTCAGTAATACTGCTTTAAAGTTGTATATTACATTACTATCTTAATAAATGTGACTGAAATTTCAGCTTCTCCAGGGTAAGTTTCATGCAGTTTCCATTATTTTAAATATAACCAAAACATCACCCGTCACTCTTGGTTGTTATAAAGTATGCAGCGCATGCTATTTTATAATTAACAATTAGCGGAGATTCAAAATCTGCATAAGGTGTAACACAGCATTCAATACACCAAAAAAATTTAGAAAAACGAAAAAATTCAATAGTTGAAAGAGTCGAGACAGGATAAATACAATGAAATAAAAACAGAAAATCTCGAAAAGCCGTAAACAATTGGCACCCTTCGTCAATAAACACCAAAATTTGCTGTCTTGGTATGCTGGGAAACCGCAGCAGAGACCAACCACAGCCTCTCAACCAAGAATACCCTCCTGTGTTGGTTTACGGGAAAGTTACTTCCTCGCCAGGGACCAAACACAGACGCACACACACAACCAAATACGATCCTTTGCAAGGGCTAATGGGACCCCGCTAAGGATGTTTGGGTTTTGACCTGGGATCCTTCACGGGGCTAATGAGACCCCGCTAAGGATGCCTGGTATATACACAAGCACACACACAAGCACACAAAATCACTCACTCACACACGCAAATGGGCCCAACTTCTGGGAGAATCAGCTCAAAAAGAGCGTGGTCAAATCGACAAAACAGGATGAGGGTGGGGGTCGAATACGCGTATTTCGGCTACAAAGTAGCCCTCTTCAGCGAACCGAAGGTAACGCGTCACTTCAGCGTAGGGTTGAAGTGAGGAAGGGTCAAGACATCCTAGTTGTTAATAAAGGTGAACTGAGGAGGAGGGGGGGAAAGAGACAACCAATAGGGAAAGAGAGAGGGGGAAGGGCGAAAGACAAAACGCGAATGAAAACAACCAAAGAAAATGATTGGGGAAGGGGGGGGGGAGTGAAGGGGGAGGTGTAAAAGAGAAAGGGGGGTTGCAACGGACGTAAAGTAGAACGTTGGAGGGAGGGGGGGGAAAGATAGGGAAGGAAGTGATCGGTTAACGGCGTCCGTTAAGAGACGTAACGAATTATTTAAAGTTCAAAACTGAGTAGAGGGAGGAATGAGGGATGGGTCCAGCGTCGCTGTTTAGGAGTTTGGCTTTATTTTTAAATATGAAGATACTCTCGTAAGCGTCTAATAGATTATTACTTGTATGCTTTACGAGTTTCAAATTATCTTTTGTTACGTCGTGCCCGGTCATGATTAGATGCTGCGCTACACTAGACTTTTCGGGATTGTGATTTCTGAAGTGAGAGTAGTGTTCTTTGAATCTGGTTTGTAAAGTGCGTCGTGTCTGTCCTATGTAGGCTAAATGGCAAGTGTTACAGTTGATTTTATAAATGCCTGATTTTTCTAATGCCGGAATTTTATCTTTAGCGTTTCCTAATAGGTTTTTAAGCTTGCTTTGGTTAGAATAGGAGATTTTAGTTTTAACTGATTTGAAGATTTTATCGATTCCTTTCGTTAAACGGGGATAATAGGGCAATTTAATGTACTTTACGGCTTCATCTTTCTTGTGTGTGGTGGAGTTAGAAATCAAATGTTTGAATCTATACTTCTTCACAATGTTTTCGACTGTTGAATCTTGAAAACTATTCCGTTTAGCAATATCTTTGATAATATTTAATTCTTTATTGAAGGCCGATCTATCGAGAGGGACGTTAAAAAATCTATGAACGAGAGAGCGGAAGACGGCCAGTTTATGGTTGGCATGGTCGAAAGAAAGATTGTGGATGTAGTTGGTGGTGTGTGTTGGTTTTCGATAAATATCAAAAGATATCTTGTCTCCAGATCTAGTGAGGCAGAGATCAAGGAAGGGAAGACGGTTTTCTTTCTCTATTTCTACTGTAAATTTGATGGATTGAAACAGGCTGTTTAGATCACTTACAAAATTATCCAGGTTATATTTTGTGGTATCAAAAACTGCAAATATGTCGTCTACGTACCGTAAGTATATAGCGGGGAAGTAAGTAAATTTTTCTTTAAAAAGGTCTTCAAAGTGAGACATAAAAACGTTGGCTAGAAAGGGTGAAAGCGAGTTGCCCATGGCAGTTCCAAAATCCTGATTGAAAAATCTACCTTGGAAAGTAAAATAATTTTGGTTCATGATCAAATTAGTAAGTCTAATGTACTCCTCAATTATTTTTGAGTCCAAAGAGAGTGACTTCAACCAAACATCTAGTGCTTGGATAGCAATGTCAACAGGTACACTAGGAAATAGATTAGTTACATCAAATGAGACCATTATTTCACCATCGAGGAAAATGTAGTCTTTAGTCTTTTCAATGAATTCAAAATTATTTTTAATGGAATGAGGGCTTTTAAAATCGAGGCTTGTGAACTGGGAAACTAACCATTTTGATAGTAAGTATGTGGGCGAATCAATTCCAGATACAATGGGTCTCATTGGGCAGTCGATTTTATGGACTTTAGGTAGGCAATACATTCTTGGTAAAGTGGGATTGGTTACATAGAGTTTGAACTTCACTTTATTATCAACAAGAATAGTGCAGTCTTTAAGGTCAGATTTGAACTGTGAAGTGAGCTTATTAATTGGGTTCTTATTTACTTCAGTATGAGGCCCGTTAGACAGTAAGAGATTGACTTTATGGAAGTAATCTTCTTTGTCAAGAATGACACATTGATTTCCCTTGTCTGCCTTCATGTAAAAACAATTTTTACTTTTTAATTGTTTGACTATTTCAAAATTTTTGTTTTTTAACATTCTGAGCTGATTCTCCCAGAAGTTGGGCCCATTTGCGTGTGTGAGTGAGTGATTTTGTGTGCTTGTGTGTGTGCTTGTGTATATACCAGGCATCCTTAGCGGGGTCTCATTAGCCCCGTGAAGGATCCCAGGTCAAAACCCAAACATCCTTAGCGGGGTCCCATTAGCCCTTGCAAAGGATCGTATTTGGTTGTGTGTGTGCGTCTGTGTTTGGTCCCTGGCGAGGAAGTAACTTTCCCGTAAACCAACACAGGAGGGTATTCTTGGTTGAGAGGCTGTGGTTGGTCTCTGCTGCGGTTTCCCAGCATACCAAGACAGCAAATTTTGGTGTTTATTGACGAAGGGTGCCAATTGTTTACGGCTTTTCGAGATTTTCTGTTTTTATTTCATTGCCTAGCCGTAAGAAGCTCACCCCATCTTTGTGATGGCTTTCCAGGATAAATAAACTTTTTAAGTTCTATTATTCATTTTTATGCGTAAAAGTTGGAAAAAACATGCAAAAAAATAAATGCCCACCAAGAAGCGACGCGATTCGAAATATCACTACCCTCGCCACATCCATAGAAGTACGCTCCCATGTGTGGAGTTGCCTTTATGATCTGTTGAATTGAATTCCAATCTATGTTCGATTCATAAGATCAAAATAAATCATTCCTAACTGCGAGACACAAAACACATAATTGTACATAAAAGTACTTCACAGCACATCACCAATAGAAAACCCTATTTCTGAAAATTACAGGTCCTTGTAAGTTAACTTTTAGCCGCGGAAAACTGACCTCCGACGGGAATGGATTCATGGATGTATCTCAAAGAAGCAACTAGGACATACAAAAACCAGAAACCATTAGCCCTATGACGTACAAATTATTTGTCAAGGAAACTTTTATGAGAATTTCACAATAAACACTCTTTTTGCCAAAAAACAAAACTCTGGGCGTTTATTGCTATGAATTAGCTAGCTTGGCTTAATAATGAATGGTAATATTTATTGCACGTATTTAATTGGTATTTGGCAAAATTCTGACACTGATTATTTTAATTTCAGGCCCCAAAGAAAAAATACCACCAATTTTATCATAAATACTGTATGTACAATAAAAATAGACATTTCAACTTCGTTCTTTTCATTATAGAACTTCCTTAATGATGATTTTGAGAAAACGCCTACACTTAGCAGTCATATTTTCTTTTGCTTTGTAATAAGCGTGAAAAAATGTGAAAAATATTAACTTATACTTTGTACATTCATGTAAGAATAACTTTTAACAACAACAATAACAAATAAATATACACTCGCATAATTTTCTGCGTTACATCAACGCTCTGTGATATCGTACAATGGAAAGCACATAATGCACGATGTGACCCGACACATTTGATTTAAAAGAGGTTTTTTGTACAGCATAATGGCATATTGGCAACGCCTCTGCTTGTTCCTTTTCTCAACGACACGATCGTTTCCGTCATCTTGTGAATCTTACATCTTGTGAAACGCTAGTTGTAGAAGTTGAAGGAAAACTCGGTGACCAACCTCGTTGTAGTTTTCCTCCACGCCCTGATTTTACAAAAAAGAATAGCAATGCCCCTCCAAAAATATTCTGCAGCTCCAGCAACACCATATCTACACAAATGGCACTACCGAAGAGCAATCATCTACTTTCTCTTCATCTCATAGTTCGTCAACATGCGGGATGAATGGCGGTAAAAGCGGCTTCTATTACCATCGGAAATCAATAATTGTGTGCCTTCGATAAAGCTTCTACCCTCATTGCAGGCGCAATTACCAGAGATAAAGGATGTAAATACAAAATGCAAAATTAGTCACCATACGTAATGCCGAAAACGCAACGCACTGTGTCCATTTTTTAGGACAGAGAAATAGACCGTTTTTATTTTCATAAAAACAGAAAATTTTTGACAAATAAGTGAAGTTAAATGAAATTACATTCAAGCAGTTCAACTACTAATATTAAATTATTAGTTCTTGCCATTGAAAGAAGTTTTTACGTCGTATTTTGCTTTACAGTCAATTTGAGATGCAAAAATTGAGTTTTATAAGCATGCAAAAGAGGTATAATTGGAGACACGGAAACAAACCTTAGAAGAAATGGCTTCTCCAGACCTATGAAACACATTCGGTGAGCTTTAAAACATTTTTAAGTGAATTCTTACACATACAATGCGCTCTGTAGGAGATTGAGTACACACTGCGAAAATATATATTCAGGGTACCAAATGCCCAGCGTGCTCTTTACAGTGCAGTGGAGTTTATCGTCAATTATTTCACGAAAAAATTGAATTTTTTTAACTGCAGTATTGTAAGTTTCATTCATAATCGCTTATGCGCAGTACAAACAATCAGTGCTCCCTTCGTCAGAATAGTTTTATGCCGTATGATGCATTCTTCGTCACTTCCGTGATAAGGAGGTCCAGATTCAGAGACATGCAAAAGTCACATTACTAAAGCAAGGAAACAAGTATTAGGTAGAATAGCTTCGCCATACCCTATCTCACACATTTGGAGCAATGAATCATACCGTTGATCGAATTCAGTGTGAAATTACAATTAAAACACAGTGTGTCCTGTAAATGGAACGGTGGGCGCCAATGGGTTAACAATGTGACCCCGCAATAGGACAATGGAAGGTTTCAAGGATTCCTTTGTTCTGCGTTTCGTTATAAGCATTCCCGAAGCTGTTTTTAAGTTTAGCTACAGTTTCCGACTTCGTTAACACCTTTGGATTTAAGTCGCTTATCTCGCATTGAGGGATTTGTTAAGACTCGACCGCGTCGAGAGTTGCTTCCTCAAATTCCCTCAATGCCTCATTGCGTCAGCCATTCATCAAAGGCCGCCATAACTTAAACGCTTCCGACAGTTGCACTTGAATCTGGACTTCTGAATCTGGACTTGAATTCTGAGTTACTCGGCGGAGTACGCACGCGCCTGGCAAGTAATCGGTGCTGGTTTCGGTACAGGTGGGCTATTCCTGAGGCAGATGCTGCATATTCAATTGTCGCAACTTTGTTAGCAAACAAATATCTTGTCGAAGTCTCACAACATTCTACATGATAGGCGTTCGTTATCTGGTACTTTCCTCCTCTAGTGCTGGGCACTTCTGCGAGCAAGCATGAAGTGAACCACATGAGAGCTCTTGCTACACCATTGGCCGTTTTTCCACTCCAATGACTCCAATCGTGCGCCAATAGGTGGACTGAGGCGACTACGCACTCACATAGTGGCTGTGGCACTCATAGTGGCATCGAATGGCTGTATCTTCATGGAAACGGAGACAAACGTTGGCCATTCAGGCGGCAGGGACGATTTTTGTTTCCATACAGATTTTCGTGAAACTTTGAATACGAATTTTCATTCGTAATATCTATTGATAAATGTTTTAAAATATTGCATCAAACTGCTTTGGTTTTTTTGGTAATTCATGCTATTTTAACACGTTGGCATGCGGCGCATGGCACATATTTTGTAATATCTCAATTAAATGTACACAGATTTTCTTCCAACCGAGAAACTATACACTTCTCATTATTATGCTTATAGTAGATAGCAAATATCAAGGTATTATATCGATTACAATTTTTTGAAAATTATTTCCTTTCAAATGATTTACTACCAATTTCGAACAATACGCCCAATATTCCAGTCATAACATGCTTGAATTTTTAAAAAATTCAAGAGTTTCCATTACTGCCGTATCGTGAGTTTTGACGCATAAACAGATGCAATTAACTGAAATATGGAATTTATTTTTAGAGCCACAAGAAATGTACCCAAATGTGCACTACACGGCTCACGATTACCGCCAGAGCCACCTTACACTGAAGAACCCCAGCTGCATTTCTCAGATACACAATATATTGTACCGCCATAATCTGATTATAAAAGATAGTTGCCGATGAAATTCCGAGATGCACTCTAAGATCTCTCCTCACACTCGCATACCCCGTGCGATTAATCTTCGATAAAACTAATGCTACTCTTTTGCTGAGCCGAGACAAATGATTTCTAAATTGGATTTCCTATCACTTACCTTATCCAAACCTTATCCAAAGCCATTTAAACCACAATTGCTTTTATGATTACGGAATTATTTCTTGGAATATTAGCAGCTTAGGTTGTTCCAATGGAGAGTTTACATACATGCTACTGAGTGCTTCTTGGTCGCTTCTAGTGCGATACGTTTTGATATGAAGTAACACTCCGACCAGGAGATAAGATTTTGCAGAATGCTTTATTGATTCTTGAATGAATAGCTGTATTATAGTGTCAAATCATGATTGGAATTAATTTCCATATAATTTGTTTTTTTTTCATTTTTCAATATTAAAATGAGAGGTGATATTCATTTAGCAAACGAAATACTGTCGTTACCATTACGTTTTCCTTGTCCCTACTATAGCATGAATGAATGGGCAGCTTATAGTATATAACTCTTAATTAGCGTTTATAGCGTCCTTTAAAAAGTCTTATCAACTCTATAAGAGACGATCGTAAAAATCTATGCATACAAAATACTGTCTCAAAAATATAAGTATAAAGGATTCAAGAAATCCTGACCCCGGCGTGATATTTAATGGTCTTTCAATTTATCTTTATGCCACGGAGTCCAACGTCCGACGTGTGGAATTCCCTCAATGGCATGCAGTAGCATTAGATAAATCTAGATTTCCCCGGATTAAAGATATCAACAAAGAATAATTTTTGGAATTCAGAGGCCCGAAACCTGTTAAATATATATAAATTAATTCTGACGGTGCAGTCATAATTGATTCGGCTGTGTAAGAAGGCCGTATTTCTGAGTACATTATTTTTTCGGCAACTTCATAAGCTAATACCTCGGTTACATCTTTTGACATATTACCAGTGTCCATAATGAACCAACTATTCAATTATTTAAAAGATTCAAGATGAAAGTCAATTCATCATTTATTGTGAAGTTTCTATTTAAATAAAAAAAATTATTTATTCATTAATTCCAGGATACCATGCCCTTTGAGGGACCAATAAGTATTCAACAAGGGATTCATACCACAATTACAAAATATTATTATATAACAAATATAAAAAATATCATATATAACAAAATATTAGAACACTAACAAAATATTTCCAAACACAGTGGTTATTACCATACAATAAAAATTATTCTTCAAGGTTTCAATTCATTCAATAATTTTAACTTTTGCTCTCATAATTTCTTGAGAAAAATTGAAAACCTCTTTAATCACTGTTCTATTCTTAATCCACTAAAAGGCAATAGGTCTTCATAAACTAATTTACTTTAATCAGTGGTCTTACATCGACAATTTTGGTCACGGCGGAAAGGCTATCTGAATTACACGCAACACTATTTTTGCTTCTTTCGCCCTTTACTTCAAATACTGTCATACGAAAGGACTTTCGAGCACGGGAAATAAAACAGTGAAGTATAGGGTGCAATGGTTTTGCATTTGAAAGAAATTATCGACTGAATCAACATTTTCCGGGATAGCTATGTGACAGGGTGACACATGTAATTTTGCAACCCTTCACAATCTGTTCTGAACCCTTAATATTTATTTGAGAGTGCCTTCAAAAAATCGCATTTTAAATTAATTAAGAATAACACTCTTTAGTTTTGAACATTGAGGAATACTTTGGGGAAACATAAATTGTATCATCATGATCATAAAACGTTCCAATGCTCGCATGCGTTTTGCGGAAAATTATCATTTCGGAAAATTATCATCGGTCTGAATATCCCAAACAGCCAACACAATCTTCGGCTACATCGGCATAAGACGTAAGTCATGGTTGCCAACAGAGGAGGAGGCAATCGCTTGCATAAAAATAAAAACTCTAAACGGTTTGCTAAGAGGAGAGAGCAGTAAAGACCTGCAGGAAACCAACCATTAGGTTGATGTCTTAAGGCGAACGAATTATTTCGACATATATGTCCAATTCTACAAGGCTATGTACTAAAATAGTATCACATTGCTAAGAAACCAAATCGGCACTCTGCATTTTTTTATTTTATCTAAACACATCAATAAAAAGAACACGTGAGCAAAGTCTCACGCAAATCTGTACGTAAAGAGAAATCGCTCCCTCAACACTTACGTTCTTAAGGTAGTTTGAGCGAAATATCATTTTACTTAGAAATCAATGAATTTGGTCTCAATTTAAAGAAAAATATCTCACCCTTCTAATGACACCAAAAATTCAACCCCTTACCACATTACTTTCGGAGTTATTTGCCAAGAAATACCAGCCCTTCTACATGGGGAATGGTACGTGTATGCACTCCAGAGAGACATTATTTACAAAATGAGGAATTTCTAGCACTTAGATGTCGTCAAACTACTTACAGCGTGTAGTTTGTGTTTTCTCAAACTATTTTGGAAAATTAATCATATTGTTACCGCAATAGGTTCTTGGGTATCACAAAAAAACCTTCCGTTTTGAAGGAGTTTCAAACGCACCGCGCGAATAAAATGAGTCAAGTTAACGACTTATTTAGATATTTCATTTAATTGCTTACCATTTCTGTCATATATAGCAACATTTTTGCGTCATTAATAATGAAATATTTAATTCATATGTCCTACAGCTGGTGAAATTAAAACGTATAGTTCGAATATGGTCTCTATTATGACTAGGGAACTATCTCGCTCGGACTACCTCAAACGTTCTTAGCCACGTGGAACACGGTGCTCGCGCGTATGCGAATATTTTGTCGGTACTAATTTTTTGAGGCGAGGAAACGAATGCACCGAAGAGAAAAATCCCAGACATTGGGAGGGAGCGTTTGGGGTGAGGTGAAGTGAAGAGTATTGAGGAGGGGAGGGAAGTGAGAATAGAGGAGAATTGAGAAGAGAGTTCACTCTTCGGAGCGGACCAGAGGCAAGGACTGCGCTGAGATTCAGGGAATAGAGAAACAAGCACCTGGACGTCGTAGAACTTATAATTTTTCAACAATTTAACATGCCCTAGCATAAACTTAATGGTTGAAGGCGTAACTTTGTGGAATGTTACCGCAGACATGACGACAAAGAAAAATCTCTAAGTAAATTCCACACTTAAAACTTTTATTCCCGACCTAGGTTTCGATTGCCTTGCAATCATTTTCAAAAGTACATACGTATAGCATGCGAGTCAATATATATAGGCCTGGGGAGGGGGAGGGATTGGGAGGGAAGTGGTTGGTTGACGTCAGAGACGTGCGTCACGGTCAGCGGGAGGTGGTGGGGGGGAAGGTATGGATAGTAGGGGAGAGTGGGAGGGAAAAACACATTCATTAAGGAGTTTCACACTTTTTTTTTTGGCAGCACTCAAAATTTCAAATTGTTCTAGGTAATCCAAGTCCCTTTCTTCTCAATGTGGTCCTGGATAGATTGGATATTTGGGGGAGGCGACCGACGGCTAGGGCTCATTTGCGCCATAGGGGATAGGTAAGGGAGGAAGGGTGGATTGAAACCCGGCGTCGGCATTAGCCTACTCTTAACGAAAGGCGCCAAGGGGACCACGGCTTAATGTCTAATCCGACAGACGGAGTACTCCACTTGAAGTGTCCACCACAAGACACTCAAGTAGGGATCGGGGTTCCTCTGAAAAACATCTGCCTCAGCAGGGATTTGAACCCTGTCCGCCCGTGCGGTAGGCGAGTACTTTAGCCACCACACCAATCCGATCCCCTTGTATGGTCCTCCTCGATTAAATGTTTGGCAAAGGTTGACGAGATGTCTCCTTTCACCCAACACGCTCCATGTTCTCGAGCCCTTACTGAAATGGCTCGACCACTTCGTCCAAAATATTGTGAAGTACAATTGGGAGTAGTACATTTTAGCTTATATACACTATTTCTGTTCATAGGTGTCACTTCGTCCTTCGAGTTGAACATAACATATCCTTTGTCCGTTGCCATAACATATTTTTTAAGTTGATCGTATGAGAGGATTACGATCTAACATTCGGGAAATCATAAATCCAAAAGGATTATGCAGTTTGTAAATTCCGACTGACATAACTTTGGAATTAGTCCATGACGAACATAATGTCGAAGAGCATTTCTGAATCCATTCCATTCATAATTGAGACACATGGTTTAATTAACCACACGCTCTTTTAGTGAAAATCGTTTAAGTTAATGTGAAAAGTGACTAAAGTGCTGAGTGCTGTAAGGGTCTGTTGGACGATTATTATGCAAATTTCCTTTTATCACTACGCTCTGTGGGTTTATTCGGCCGAGTCATTGCTAAATTTTACGGAACTCAACAAAGAACTTCACTTAAACTACGCTCAGTAAGTAATCAATAGGCGTATTTCATAGAAACATTAAATCAACAGAAAATTGTGACAATTGTGTCAAGCAGAATTTGAGCGAAGTTTTGCCTTTCTGAACCATTAATTAAGCTCAGGTCAACAAAAGTAGGATAAAACCACTTAAAGCCTCTCCTAAAGGCTTGGGCTCTTTCAAAAACAAATCTCTTTTATATCAGTGCTCCATTTGATGAAACGTTTTTTAATATTATGTAGCCATATTGTTTCCATGCAGAATAATGTCCAGTGGCACATTATATACGCTCAGGTTCATTGTGGTCTAATCCTTTATAAAATATAAAATTCAGCATTACATTTCCCGCTAAGTCGTAAAATTGTCTCTCAAAATCCTCTTTGTTTTAAAATTATATACGATAATTGGGTCAAACAGAGTTTTAGCGAAGTTTTACCTTTCTGATCCAGATAAAGGCGATTATTTAATACCGATGGAGAAAATAAAAAAACGTGATCTGGAAAAAATTCACATTTAGCATCATTATGATATGATTTCGCTAAATAAACTAGTGAGTGATTTCTATGCTGGAAAACTCAGGAGCCAGAATAGTTGGCGTAGAAGTTACCTGGGTTGATATTCATTAAGAATAACAAAGGAAGAAGTTATCCTTAATTTATTGAGTGCCTATATCCTCCATATATTTCCCTTTTTTCTCGGATGGGTCTTTTTAATAAGTCCGACGTACAGGACCAGCTCAGATATAGCGATTTAAGGTTTGGATGAATATTCACTCCAGCGTAACAAATTCTTAGTAAGCGAATCTTTTGACGATTCGAATGATTGCGGTCTCGTTAGAAACATTTCCTTGATGAGGCGCCAAGCACGCGCGAGGCTGCATTATCAGGTGTGGGCGAAAATATTCGCACTGCGCATTTCGCGACTCAGATTAGCCAACGAGTGGCGGGACAAATTTCACACGTGAGCGCGGATCGCGCCGATGGAATCTAAAAAACAACGACGCGGCGCACGCAGCACGTACTCAACAGCTTTCAGCGGGGTATTCTTAGTTCCTGATTGGGGAGATGTGTTCACGTGAAACTCCCGGCGTCCCCGACAAATGGAATGATTCAGTCTTTCCTCTAATGCCACGATATTCCGAAGATTCAATCTATGATGATCCGATTAAAGATTTTATTTCTGAACAAGTGGTTGATAGTCTCTTCCATTCGATCATAATCTACCTTCGATAAAAACACATTGCCATCACTTCTAACCTTCTCTCCCGCAGTTTATCGCCCAAGCTTCAATCTGTCGTGATTGATTTCCGAAATGTGTGCAGATTATAGAAGGAAATTCGGAAAAATTTTAGCTACTTCCCAGTTCGCGCGATGAAAATTGATGATGTCAGATAATAATATGCCTCTCCCATCTTCCTTAAGCACCGTATGAATTAATTTCATTCCATCACCACACATGCGGATACATTTAGAGGACTATATTTTTCTCACATAAAAAAATTGCGAGGATGTGTGTTAGTGGTCCTACTTTAAGCAAGCAATGAGTCGTGATTTCAATGGCCTCAAGCACGTGTTGAAAATGGCGGTAAAATTACTGTACCTCTAAAATATTAAATGAGTACTCAACCGACCCCTTCTTAGATTCTGAAGAGTTTGATGAAGATTCAATAGAATTTTTAACGTCTTGATGGAGAGTACCACAAACTATCGAACATTCAATATGATAAGATTGGTTTTCTCAAGCATCACTTGTTGGAACCGATTCATCTCAAAGGAACAGAGGTAGTAAGATAGTCCCACATCATGATTTTATCACTCAAGTCCTTATGGGCTGTCTTCCAATGTTAGCAACTGGGGTTCTACGTTTCCCTGGCTGACCCTGCGTCCATGTACGTCGTCGTCCTGAGTATATTGTCATCATCACAGCATTACTCAACTTCTGAATGTTGACAGTAGAGCCAACTATAGAAACGTCGGAAACGTTAACTGTTGAAAAACCCTCCAAGAATATTACCTCCATCTCACCCGAGAAAAAATAAACAAAACTGCCCATGCTAATCTATGTTTACCCCTTAACGTTGAACCTATTATTTGCGTTTTGAAACTTACAGCATAAACAACAGCCCATGGACCAGCCAAACACTATAATATACTGCTATATCCTTGTCCATTAAACTGCCATTTATGAACATCGGCGCGCCAGTTCTATAGGATGAGAGAGTCAAGAAGGCTTCCGGTAGGACAAGGAAGTCACGATATGAGTACCAATGAAGATATTGAATTATTACACAACCAATATGACAAGTGCTTACACTTTGTCTCCCCTGTTTATCGAGGTGTCGAGCGTTCTTTTACACTTATCACCTGAAGCGGTTTATATACCCAGCCGATTAAACTTTATGTAAGACGTTCCCTTGCAATATATTGACTGAGAAATTAGGAATCCAAAGCAAAATAAAACCTTTTTACAAACCGTACGGTTTCAGGGTGAATAATGTGAAATTTTTCCATGCTAGAAATTTTCCATGTTAGGTTCACCTGAAGATGACATAATGTGTTGAAACCCGGGTCGTGTATTAAATTTTCTCTAAGTGGAATTTGCATAGTTTTCCTTTTCTAACAAAATGAAACCTGCTGAGGCTATGAATTACCGGGGTACAACAAGTTGAAAGGTTTTATCACACCCAGAAACGAATACTAGTATAATGCCGGCTCATTAAATTGAATTGAATTCCAATGAGAAGGAAGACAGAAGCCATGACGTAATTGTTACAAAGTGGTCTAAAGACTATGCATTGTGCGGAGTGGAAAATGACGGCAAAACCTTTGCCCACACACCAAACAAAATAACCAGCAATATATCTATTTTTTTTCAAACATGGCGAAGGACTAAATAAAAACTGAATTATGAGAAAGACAAATCACAAGATGGTGGTGCATGAGAAGAAAAAGTTAAAATTGGAGTTAATCTCTTCCAATGTGACAGACGATCCGAAACATGTCCACATGCCGGATTCTACGCTCTCCTTGGTACTTGTGACAGATGCAAGTTCATTGAACGGCTTTATATCCAACGAATTCGATAATAAGGCCATTTTTAAATGTCAAACACTGGAATATTGGCCCAAAAGCACTACGAGCCTCTAAAAATTCGACGATATTAAAATGTGTCACTTGTCACGGTCAGTATTTCTGTGAATTCAGAGACTAATTAAAGAAAAAAGTCAATGATTTTCTGAGTGTGCAGAAGTGTCTATAAATCAAAGATCTTGACATGAACCAGTAAATAAATTACATTGTGCCGTAAAAAAATAGGTAAATTAATGTATCAAGCCCCGACAGAATTCCTACCTTACTCAGAAGTATAATCAAGAGAGTACAACGCTTAAAAATGGAGAATGTGTATTACAGCCGACTTAAAACGTTTTTAACAAAGTTGAAAAAGTAAACCAACGCAATTTTTCAGCTTGGCAAAGTCTCGATGATTTTAATTGTATAAATCCACGTTCTTTGGAGAAAAAGAAGCAAAAAACAGAAGAAAACAGAAGAAACCTCCCCTCTTAGGAATTCTCCTCCCTCCCCTCTTAGGAATTCGACGTGTAAGAGAGAAAGAAAAGGCAAGCCAATCCGTCGTTAGAATCCGCGACGTAAATAACACTTTTTTCACGATGAATCAATACAAATTTGTCGTTGATTCATCAGCAGCTGGAGAAAATGATACTTCCAACAAATTGAAACTACAAAGGCACAGTCAATTTCCACACCTAAAATTACTACCTACCATCATCTCGGCACCGAGTGCCATTTTCTTAATGCAGATGGCAAAACCGAGGTTTCATCGGGTTCATTTAAAATTTTCCGTCGGTAAAATGTTTCACAAAGCGACGTCGGAGACGTTTCCTAATTCAATTACCTATACATTACAATCATGCAGCATCAAAATGTCTCTTTGACTATAATCAACTCAAGAGATGACAAAATATTTTCCCAGAGTCGACTGTCCAATGAGTCAATTGCCATCCGAACCTAGCTCAGTTTGAACGCCTCCTCAAGAATATCGGGGCATTTTTGGAAATTTAGTTTTCTTTTCTCTCACATATAGGTCAAGACTGTAAAGTGCGAGACAGTAACTGACTGCGACGAGTTTAAAATCATTGGATAATTTTGAATCCAACTTTTAGGCTCAAGTTTGGTCGATTTTCAATATACACTTGTATGGTCAATATATGATTATATTTTTAGATTAAAAGTTAAAATTTTTATAGGGCAAAAACGAATGCATTCACGAAAATTTTTATTTCTCGAAATTGCATTTAAATCGTTTTTAAATCTTTACTGAATCAATTTTTAATAAGTTAATTCCTCATTAATCAAAAAATCACGTATAGTCTTTGATCTACAGTTATACTACTAATGACCAGTATTTTTTCGCGTTAAGCTTTCAATAAAATACCCGGAAAGGGCAGGACATTGCCCATTCGTTTAGACGTTTCATTTCATTTTTGTTTAGTTCATTCACCCAGGGAATATATCCAGAGAGGGCCTCGGCGGTATCGTTAGTAATATTTACGAAACGTATGCAATACAATTTTTCGCATTATAATAGCTTTTTGTCCTCTTATTCCCTTTTGTATTAAGATACCATAATTCACCCTGAGCGTCAAGAAATTTCTCCGAATATAAATATCATGGCTGGTTAAAAATGAGTAATAAATGGCTAGGACCTCATTCAGAACAGCAAAGACTGGTGGTGCGGTATCGCATAGCGAATCCACGATCTTAGTTTATAGCCTACGGCCTCGGTTACGCAAGGCGGCAGTCCAGTCAAAAGATCTCTTGGTCACCTCTTGATCGGCCGCTTATCTCTATAAATCCCTCCGTAAGCTGGCAAAAAATATATGTAAGCAAATGAGGCGCTCTAGATAACTGAGTAAACAAAGAAAAAATATTATAAATAGTGCGCAGTTACTTCAACGCAATATAACAAAATATAACGACGCTTCCACGTGGGTTGTAAGGCTACTGGCGGCAACTGCCTCGAATGTGAACGTCACCGTTTTTGGCGTCAAGTGAGCCGATGCATTTCTGTACCTTCCCCCGAACCAATCTTAGTAAACACTTAATACGAAGTAAAAATCTTTGACGTGGAGATGGCGGAACAGTAAATACGAAGCGGTAAAATGGTGCACGCATCAGCTACAGAAGGTTGGGTATTGTGGTAACCGATGAGGACCGTGGGAACCCTCGACAATTCTAATCCCAAATAAAAGGATATAAACCTTCCTGATGATAGTTATGAGTAATATTGAGTAATGCATGTAGGATTTTCATGTTTCAAACGAAGTATCGAAAGGCGAGTTAAGTATATGCTTAAAGCTTTCGTAAAATATAATTTAACGCCGTTTTACTGATATATGCTGGCCTTGCTGAGAAAATGAAACAGTATTGGTAGCCTCATTCGTACCAGAAATATTGTCGCTATTGCTTGGTCCAAGACCAACACTGGCGATTCAGAAAGCCCGGAAAATAGAACCAATTTTACGAACGTCGCGATGACGTTATTTCCTGGATTAGAGAGTTCCTAAGCGATTGCGTTTAAAGGATTTCATTAGACGGCGCCATCTCTGATTACGTTTAAGTCACTTTATGTGTCCCACAGGGGAATGTCACAGGTACACAAATATTCCTTTCGCATATTAAGGATATTGCTAAAGTAGGGGACAGTAAGCTTCAACTACTTGCAGACGACGCAGCAGTGCACTAATACATCCGAAGTAATAATGATAAGGAAGTGAAAACGAAGGACCTAATGGCCATTCAAGCGTGGTTAGATGCGCAGCAGAAAGAATTTTATTGGAAAAATGTATTGAAATGAACTTCTGGAAAAGTAAAAACTCTCCTCATCACAGCTAATGTAAATAGCTTACCTAATTAGACGCAGCAGACTCAAGTAGAAACCTCAGAGTTTAACCAGCGATCTCTCGTGGGGAAAACATAGTCGGAAAAATAATAGATCAGACTAGGAAAAAAATGTAAAACATCTTAGGCTTTCCCGGCGAATAATATTAGTAAAATCTTCTCGGGTTTGGCACCTGCGAATGAGGCTATTAAAGGCCAACGTTTCGACGAGAAACTCTCTCATCGTCATCAGTGCTAAGACTGAATCTAAATGATGAAGTTAACAGAATAACAGAGGGGAATAGGAGCTTATGGTACATGATAAAGAAAAGAAGAACCAGATGGTTTGGACACACTTGGAGGCACAATGGGTTTGTGAGGAACGTAATTGAAGGTAAAAATAGAGGGAAAAGTCCCAGAGGAAGAACTATAAAAGAATGAATAGATCAAGCTAATCGTGATTGGGATTTGTTAAAAGAGCACTTGACATGGGTGAAGATAAAATCAGAGGAATCAGCTATTTCTCCCTTGTTAGACCCCTCTTGAAATACGCAGCCAGTACATGGAATCCTCATGATGTAGGCTTAAAAAACGAATTAGAACGCGTGCAGAGAAGATCGGCAAGATGCACGTAGGGGGTCGCTTGATAATCTCGTTATTCTTACTGACCCTTTGCAACAATTGAGTATTTGCATGGGTCAGAATTTGATGGCGAATGAGTTATCAGTGAATTTATACATCATGAATAAGTCAAATCTGCGGTAAAACGCACAGTCGAAGAGAAACTCTCTCATCGTCATCAGGGCTAAGACTGAATCTAATCGGTCTTGGCCTTGATGGCGATGAGAGAGTTTCTCGTCGAAGCGTTGGCCTTCAATAGCCTTACCCGGTGCCATCGGTAGAATGGACCATTTGAAAAGACGGAAAATAATAGACAGTGGACATAAGGGTTTCACTCGACGGCGCCGGTATTCTGTTGTGTTTTATAAAAAATGTAAGCCATTGAGGTTGCACTTTTTTCGCATCGATATCAAGCAAAGCAAAACGCAAGCTGATTGGCTCTGACGTCATCTCCCTTACTTGCCTGGCTCGTGTTCATAATTTTGCAGTGACAGGAGTGACAACCAGACATTATTTCTTTGAAATCTAAGGGAATTATTTTGTCTCCGGAGCGATTTTCGCTAAAATGGATGTAGGATACTCCAAGGCGTCATGCAGCAACCTGTCCACGGTGGATGCATGGATGGTGGGAGATTTTTTATTATTATTATTATTATTAAGAAATTGCTACAAGTACATATGGTCCGGTGGCAACACAGATACCGAGAAAATACCAATATACATACATGTAAAAATTAAAACAAAGACATTGCCAAAATACAAAAAAAGCAAAGTTATTACCTTAGAAAAATATGGGGGGGAAACCCTCACAGTACAACTCCCCTCAATCTCGTCATTAACGTCAGTGTCTTATTTGGGAAGGGCTCTAATACTTCTTTGGGTAACTCATTCCAATCCCTTATCCCCCGATGCAGGAAGGAATATTTCAATGTGTTTGAGAGCTGCCTTGGAGGCTCTATCTTATATTTGTGATCTCTTCTCGCCAGATAACTAGGTTTTTTTAATCTTTCGGATATGTCCCTCCACGCAGGATCGCCAATGTATGCCTTATGCATGCCCTTGAGACGTGCTTTCCTCCTCCTCGATTCTAGTGATGTCCAGCCCAATACCCTCATCATCTCCGTTACACTAGCCTTCCTTTTAAAATTTCGCATCACAAATCTTGCGGCTAAACGCTGAACTTTTTCTAATTGCTTTATCTCCCCTCCCAAAATAAGGGTCCCAGACTGACGCCCCATACTCTAAAATGGGCCTAACAAATGACTTATAGGCGAACTCCTTGGTTTTCTTACAACTTTTTCCAAGGGCCCTCATTACAAAGTATAACACCCTAAAAGCTTTCGTTGTAATTTTTTCAATATGTGGCCCCCATCGCAAATCCCTATTTAAAGTCACTCCAAGATAATTACAGACACTGGCTTCCATCAATATTTCGCCCATAATGAAATAATTATTTGAGATAGCAATTTTTCCTTTCCTGAATCGTATGAGTTTTGTTTTACTTGCATTTATGACCATGCCGTTTTCATCCGCCCATTTCTCCAAATTATTTAGATCCTTTTGTAAGATATCGCCGTCATCGACTTTTTCCATTGCTCTGTAAATAATGCAATCGCCTGCAAACATCCTAACAGAGCTTTTAATATTTCCACCAATATCGTTCACATAGATTATGAAAAGTAAAGGTCCCAGTACACTTCCTTGCGGCACACCTGAATTGGCATCGAATTCCTCTGAGTAAGAGTCGCCGATCTTAACCCTTTGTGACCTGCCAGAGATAAAAGAATTTATCCAGTTTACCACCCTCCCATCTATGCCCAACAACCCTATTTTTTGCATGAGAATGTCATGGTTGGTTAATGTAAAAAGGTACCGCAAAGAATATCTCCTTAGCAGCTACTCTTTTTATTTTACGCATTACATGCAAATAACATGAAATTCACGCTAAATTATATTATTTCACTGTTCCCAGGAGAAATTCCATTCACTGGTAGCTTTTATGACGAGGCAGCTTCCCTCTCTTCATCGGTTACAATGTCATGGTCCATAGGGACGATGTGATCCATAGTCGACTCTTGTGAAATGGCAGAGTCCTGCAAAATTTCAAAAAAATTTCTCTTCCCCACCACGGGTCGGTCACAGGAGGCAGGACTATTCTTAGATTGACATTCAAATATATGTGGGGTAACACCTTTTTTATTCTTAAAGGCCCTCATATCATTTTCCAACGCATGTAATTTTCATCATCCTCTTATAACAAGAAAGAGTCGAAAGAAATGAATGCAGAATATCTATATTTCAATACTAATCATAGTAGCTACTAATGCGGTCGTGCGAGTCTAAAAATTAAAATTACAACACCCCGGCTCCCATTTACACGCTATTTTGAAACTAGAAGGTTTACACTAAATAGCGGTTCCAATTATGAGTGAATCCACCTTTGAAATAATATAGTCTTACGAGCAATACATAATCAATCGCAATACGCAAGAAAAAGTGCATAGGCTTGGTTGTGTACTCTCTAGTGGTTCATAATTTTTTTTACTTACATTGAAATGGTCACCACAGACTCGTGAACGGGTTGTTGCAGATAAAGGCATCTTCTTATCGTCTCGTCGAGCTGCTATGAGCCACTTCTTCCGTACAGTAGGAATATCCGCGACGCCGAACGCTTTATTTGGCGTTGATACTCGCGTATTTTTGAACAGTGGCACGTAAAAGTATTCTTTATAGTGTTTCTTTTTAGAAGTAATATTGCCTTCGATATTGTTGGACTCCTACCTCGCGTTAATCGGAAATACATAGCGAATTCTCCTTAATATTTACCACCCAACACAGAATATATCCAAGAGTGCCAACGTAAACAAGCCCAATAGCGACGGCTGAGTAAGGGGAATGACGTCACGGCAGAGGCAATGTGGCCGCGGTCCGTTTGAGCGCAGGTCCTTATTATTAAAAATGTAGGATATGTACAACTCTCAAATGTTGTATTTAGGGTTTTAATGTACTGAAGTAGCATTGGCCGTTGTTTCCAAAAAGTGTGCAAATATTCAATTGGGATTGGAACTTACAGACCGTCGATGATTAAAAGTTAGACTTAATCTCTTATGTAAAACCAAACCAACATATTTAATGGCGACGTCATTAACATCTGGCGAACCCCAACATACTAGGATAGACCATACCATTAGAATAAAATATTGGAAATGGATTCTAGAAAAAACAGAGTTAAAATGTCGTTTTTCCCGCGATCGATAAGAGACCATAATGGCTTCCAATGAGATTTAGAAGTAGTTAAGTCAACAAATGGTGTAGCTGATTGGCAGATTTTCTTGCTAATGTCTGCTTCTCAATCAACAGCGTAGCACTAACATCACGTTTCGCATGACTCTTGTATTTCGTTTGTGTAGTTGCATTATACAATTGTACAAATCGTTTCTGTAGTGTTGGTAGCACACCTATAATGTAGTGCATGTTGGTGACAGTTACAGGCATCATATACTACATGTTGGTGATAACTCACCCCCTGCCACAAACCGTTGAAGTGGCCAGCAGGGTAATGTGTAAATGTAGAAGTTCGGTAGAGTGAATGGCGCTCACGAGTTTCACATTTTCGTGAACATGGGACAACTGTTCCTGTTTCATGAATAAGAATGGAAACCAGTCACATGGTTAATAGAAAGATTTGAAAGAAACCGTACATTCTGGGTAGTCACTTCGTTAAGGAAGAAAAAAAGCTTTTTAAGTACACCGAAGAGTCTCCTTGGATATCTATTTCCTTATTTCTACGTCGCAGATGGAGAACGCACACATGTTAAAATGTCTGCGGATTGTCAACATCTATATGTACGAAGTAGGCCAGATCCCAATTGTGTGGTACGGAGAAATTCCACTCCACGCAATAATTGTCCCAGTTCAAGGCCGCACTCCAAAATTTTTCCTTTGCCAAGAGCGGGCCAAAAAATTGTCAGAAAAACAATGCACGCCCCACCAGAAACTACGAGAGTGTTGGGCTGACAAACGTGCTAACATGAAATGCACCGGTTAATATTCCATTACTGAGGAGTTTTAGGGTTATTACTAATTTATGGATATTATGAGCCTCTTAAGTCATGCAGAAAGCCAAATCACGCAGCGTATTCCATGCCGGGAGAGTGTTAGACGTAATGTTGAATCATCGAAGAGATGTGTCGCAACTATTAAAACCACTTATCGTCGGTGGAAAAAATAAATTTCTAATCATTTCGGTCTGCAATATATTTGCCTAATAAGGAGAGGACTTTTTGCAAATTTCTACAGACAAAATGATATCTTTAAATTGTTCTTCCGTTACGCATAAGTTCCACCACATCGATTCTGAGATACCATTATTATTTCCCTTATCTGACCCTTGAAATCGATCTTATCGCAATATCCTGGGTGGAGTCACCTGTAGAACATTATACAAAAATATATCAAATCGGAATTCCCAAAATTTCGAATTTGATCGCTGACTTGAAGCATTCATTCTTATTATTAGAGGTGTACCAATTAATAAAATTATGTCCACATTTCCAAATATTTTAGAAAAATCGAATGCCTGATATTTATATAGCGTAAAATGTACAAATATAAGGAAAAAATAGTTTTAGAGTTTCTTGATGCCTAGAATAACTGAAAGGACGGTAGTATCGCCTCAATATTGCAATCACACAAACTATCAAGCTCAAAGAGGGCCAAAAATAACTCTCGTCGTAAGATTCAAACATCTGATTCTTTATGTGAAAGTGATGAAGAGTCTGTTGTGAATGAAGAATCAGATGACAATTGGTATGCTACAGACTCTTAATCAGATGACAATTCCGATCTTGTGATCACGGAAATATAAGAAAATGAAAAAATTGAGGTCTTTGTTTTCGGAGTTTTGAGAGAAAATATTATCCAGGAATGATCACGAAAATTGGTAAACCATGAAGGTACTCCAATAAATGCGGCGAAGCAATCAGGCAAACACTGGAGATGACCAAATGAGAAGAGCAAAATCTGATGCCAAGACGAAGAGCAAAGAAATAGAGAGCAGGGAGACATACAGACAAAGTGAGCAGTGCGCGCAGAAACAAAGATGGAAACGAAACCCAAATTCTACCTAAATTATTGAACATATGTTTTCTTTTATCCCTCAGAGTCCTAAAGTAACTACATTGGGTTCATCTTCGTGCCACTAAATTGCTGTCCACAAGTGTAGACCGCAATAAAGGACATTGCGACTGTCACAAAGTTGTACCGCAAGCAGGAGTAACTTGTAACAGTAACTGAAATTAGTAATATACCATCTGCTCAAATAATGATAAGCTACAGGACTCATCGATAATTAAAAGAGGAGTGATGATACTGACTATTAACATGATATTTTTCAAAAATATTCATACTTTCCTCTGGAAAATTGATGAAAACATAAAAAAGACTGTCGCCAAATTGCCCTACATATTCAAGGAAATAGATAAGGGAATATTTTTTTAAAATGATAACTCTTCTTACACCTTTAATTGTAATTACTCTGAATCGTTATAAACTGACTTTTTAAGGCAGAGCCAATTTAATTAATCAAGAGCATGGTGCTAATACGTTTAGCTTCATGAATATTCAAAATTTACTTCGATACTTTTTGTGGAGGTTGACCTATAAGCATTGGGATAGAACAAATGCATATTTGGAATTAAAATTTATTAATTTCAATTTAAGTCAATTAGTTTTTTATTTACTGTTTTGAAAGAGCTGAGTTTTCTAATTACTCGAACCACTTTTCTAACCGGTATTCGCAACGAGAGATTTGTCGCCTTGATCCGATCAGCTGCTTTGAGACCAATATTTAACCTTGCGAGCCATTTTTGGCTTCCGATAGTGGGAAAAAACAACCGAATCGGCATGCGCGCGAACGAACTAAGAAATTAAGTCCCTTATGTCACGAGATCGCAGCCACGTCAATGGATTAACACGTCAAGACACGGAATACGACGCAGCGAATGACACGCGTGAATAGACCCATCCTCCAGTCGTCACTCACCGCGTGACGTAACAGCTGCGTCACTTTTTTCGCGGTGTTTCTTACGCCGGTGGCTATGGTTACTGAAGGCTCTGAGGGGTGGGAAGGGGTAGGAGGAGGAGGCGAGCGCTTGAGGGGAGGCGATCGGATGATCGGGGACGAAGTCCGGCGGCGTGGCGCGATGGCTTCCTTGAGTGCTATGCGGTCGCGGGCAGGCACCCCCGGCGCCGGGCTCGGCCCCTCTCCCGCGGCCTTCGCGTTTGGGTGTCGGAGGCCGCCGGCTAGGGTGCCGCCGTAATACACGAATCACGCGAGAACCGAGGAAAGGAGGGATAAAAAAATCTCGGGATGAAATGTGGGGGAATACGTCCAAATCTGCCAGCGGCCTTTAAAAATTAAGTGGAGCGACGAGAAAATGACATCGCACGACATAAATGACGCTTGTCAAGATCGGTGGAGGAATTTGTCTTTGTTTTTGCGGGGCAATGTGACAGAAAATGGCCTGTGACGTCGATAAAACTTAGGCAGTAGTAAACTAATACTTTGTGATGCGGGTTCTTAATAGGATAACGGCAAATACCTCCCACAGCAGTCGAGGTTTCAAGATAAAAGCAATTTACAATGCGATGTTTGTATGAAAATACAGAGAGGAATTAACTCATCCAAATCTGTGGATTTCCAATTATTATCTTTAGGTAATTGATTGATGTTAAATTTTAAGTCAATTTCCTCACTGCTAGTGGATTATCTTTGCATAAAATGGCAGGTGGGGTGATTTATAGCTCCGTACTCATCTATAGACAAATTTGAAAAAATCATTGTTTTTTTCTCGTGTTCTACTTAACAAGCGCTATTTTTTGGGTAACCCGCATCAGTGATTTGTCACACAAGTTACCCAAAAAGCAATAGTGCTTGATATTAATGGACTGCGAGTGTTTTAATCGTTTTAATCATTTGCCGTGCTCAACTTAATTTAATACTATTATAAGAGCTGTTTCTGTCTACCTGTAGACAAAAAAAGAACGTCATTTTCTATTACGTACGCACGAGAATTAAATTTTTATCTTATTAGAAGTAGCATCTAATATTCCGCTGTTTACATTTCAAGAATTACATTAGATTCTATCAAACGTATCAGCTCGGATGTATCTACTTCGCATAGGCATCAGTTTACTATAAGATCAACTTTTTCTACGAGCATTCATAAATCTCAAGGCCAAACATTAAAACTGGTTCGTGTTTACTCACAAACAGAAATGTTGATGTAGACAGGTATGTTGTTTGTAGCATTTTTCAGAATCAAAAGAAGAGCGGCTGAACACTTCTTTTACTACCTGAACATCCTTGCCTTACAATAAATGTAGTAGAGAACAAATTATTTAATAATTACAACAAGAATAATACTACACTAATGAATGAAGAAAATGATGAAAACATCGGAAATATTGATATTGCTGGTCACTCAGAAGATTTCAATATAAAACTCGAACAGAATTTGTCATTTCTATTAGTATTTGATCGATCGCTACACAGCACTCATGGTTGTTTCATTTTTTTAAACATACATTTTGTTAATATTCAAACATGGCGGGTGAATTTTTTTTTTAAGAAATTGCCATGAGAAAAATTCAGTCTGGACCGGGCATCGAACCACAGACCTCATTTTCCTCATATTTATTTATCCTGGGTTAGATGGGACAGAACCGTCCCCTCTTCCCCCAACCCAGTTTACATACACAGACACCCATGTCCTAGGCATATTCTACCCAGGCGGGACTCGAACCCGCGACCCTCGGGTTAGCAGGCGAGGACTTTACCCCGCCGCCACCGGGGCCGACCTTTGGTTTGACGGACCAATGCGCAGACCACTACGCTACCCAGGCTTCCTAATTCCCATGGCAATTTTTGGTGGACACAAGGCAACTAGTTCTTAGGCCCTTGCGGTCCATCAAAGATGGCAATGTATTGTATCCACCAAAATTGCCATAGGAATTAGGAAGCCTGGATAGAAGTAGTGGTCTGCGCAAATGTCCGGCAAACCAAAGGTCCGTGGTTCGATTCCCGCTCCAGGCTGAATTTTTCTCATGGCAATTTCTTCATACATTTTGTTGTCGAGAGATGCTCGGTCACCTGGTAAGTACTGGTTCCACTAAAGAAGACCCGAAAATTGACTTAAGTGTATGAGCGTATTATAAATTAAGCAAAACTCAGAGCCAGGATGCCTAAACTATTATCACTGAATCAATGATCGACGAAAATGGCTAATAAATTATTAAGAGCAATTTAAATTAAGCCCTTTACACATCTTCTTCGAAATCGACACCAAAATCACGTCAAGCCAACCAAAAGTTGGACTTCCTTGCTGTTAGAGCTACAATGGATAACGTAAGCAAGCATTGAAATGGTTCGATCAAACCAAAGAAACATCTGACCATCAGTAAAAAAAATCCCATGCCCTTGATGAGATAACTCGACGACAGTTTCAAGGAATAAGTTCCATATATTGTTAAATATTCTATAAAATATTCTTAAATAACTTTATTTAATACTAATATTACTATCGGAAGAGATAGCACCATCTTACACGCTATTTGTAAAAAAAACAGCACGACTTTCATATTATTTCTACGAAAACTGTTCCTGCATAACAAATAGCGAAGAAACATTTTGTCCGCCACCCATTCAATCACTGGTGCTCTCCTCCATAATTCTCATTGGTGGTCAATAGATGTTACCCAACTATAACTTGATTGTATAAGAAATTTTAAATACTTCGTTGCTCTAATTACGGTAAAAAAAATGTAAATTTTCGAGCGCAAATTTGGCTACTAATCGTTTGGAGCAAGCTCGTGTGTAAATCACCTGCCCTTGTATTTTGTTCGTACTTTTTCGGACAAAGTACGAACAAAATACAAGGGCAGGTGATGAACACACGAGCTTGCCTTGTCCGTTATTTGCGTGTGCTTCCTCTTCTTATCTTGCTCATCGATGTAAATACCAAAATATTTATAGCTACTATCCGTTGCAAAATTCCGTCACCCGAGTTCGAAGACTTGTATCTCAAAGACTCAATCGATTTTAAAATGAAGTACATAAAATCAAGGCTTATTTATTTCTGCGTTTAGTGATAATAAGCAAAACTTTTTACGTTTATATTGATTTCAGTGTGTGCTTAAAAACAGAATTTGAGCCCATTTTTCCGGGTACCGGACGGATGCATCGCATTTACGGCTTCGTAACAACAACACGGATCAAGATATCGAAATTTCCTGTTTACAAATATTGTAGCAAAGATCTTTCTTAACAATCATATGAAGTTTCATATTACCTACTTAGTGAATTAGTATTTAAGTTAAGGATGAAATTCCAAGACTGCGTTATTTTCCGTTCCGCGCATCCCTCAAAACCTCCGTTTGGACCTTCTTCAAACTCTCGAGTTCATCATCATGAATCCACTTATAAAATCTTAAATTCAGAAAAAAAATCTTAAAAAATTTGAAAAAATCCACTTATAAAATCTTAAATGCAGAAATAAAAAATCTTTAAAAATTTGATGCACTTCCTTTTAAAATCGATTGAGCCGTCTTTGAGATATTAGTCTTCAAACTCGGGTGACGGAATTCTGCAACGGATAGTAGTATTCCACTGTAGTTGCTTGCCGTCCATTTTCACAGTCAGGTTTGGCCTGTAACTTATTCCAAAGACGACAAATTCACTTTTACATGTGAATAGCGATAACTTATTTCTTTGAGCCTAATTTTTCACCGATGTCATATACACTACGTTTACCAATCGAACTCAGATCGATATGATCTCGGACTGATCTGAACATTCTAAGCCAGCCGACTCGGATCGCCTGGTTTACCAATGCGAAATCCATCGAAATATCGACTTGAATCGGTTCATAGTGATTTGAAATCTCAGACTGGCAGTGAAAGCGGGCCGAGTTAGCCCGCTTCTCATATCGATCTCGCTAGCCCGTTGCGTTTACCATTCCGAGCTAAACTCTAAACTGGCTAAATCGATCTGATTTCGATTGGTAAACTTAGTCATATTGAAAAAATAAAATTATGCCATAAAAATCAAAATTATATGGATAAAGGTTTCTCGGGTTTTCCACCGGGTGAGCAGGTCCATGGGGCCCAACGTTTCGGAGAACGACTTGTCCTCCATCATCAGGGGGGGGGGGGTTCAGCTTACGAAGCTGAAACTCATTCAGAAGCTGAAACCCCCCCCCTGATGATGGAGAGGACAAGTCGTTCTCCGAAACGTTGGGCCCCATGGACCTGCTCACCCGGAGGAAAACCCGAGAAACCTTTATCCATCAGAAACGCCGGGAAAATCTAAGATCCTTCATCAAAATTATATGTCATGCAGTGAAACGGTGCTGCTGGTCGATGTTCGGGAAAAATTCAGTCCATTGCACCTTCAATGGGCTAATTAAGCCTATCATTACGTATGGATGTGAAACGTAGGCGAGCGAAGTTTAATTGGTGCATGAAAGTACAAAGAAAACTTCATGAAGTGTGTTTAATTACAGTCATTTGCTGCCATTCAACTGTTATGCCATTTCAACGTCGGTAATTGCAAAAAAAAACCGCTTTTGAATTACTGAGTGCAACATAGAGAAAAAGGTAAAAGATGGACTAAAAAGGAACAAAGAAAGAAATTACGATTTTTAAATAAATAATAACTACCATAGAATGTAGAATGCCACATTTTGGCATTACGTTCATTGGCAAACTACGTTCAAAAATACATATTTGCAAAAATTACAGAAATAAAATGGAGTAAATTGACAAAACCGAAACAGACTAAAAATTTGCGTATAGGAAGCAGAAAGGAAAACAAAGTCACCAATTAAAAGTATAACCGTAATAGACTAAAAGTGTATCGCTGCACGTTGACTGTAAGAGTTACCTAAAGAAATTAGAACAAATTCAAAATAACAATTGCCTCGGCTGTGTGGAGTGGAATACAATACAAGGCATTGCATTGAGACGAACTAAAATTGAAAATTCTAACGTGTTAACATACATAAAAGTGAAAAACTATATCATTCCCATTTTTTTGGTAACACAATGCTATTTAACTCGTGGCCTAGTGACACATAACGAAAAAAATTGTGATAATTCAATTACATATGCAGGCATTTTCTTAAAATCACGAGATAAAGTATAACCTGTCACCATAAAATAAAATGACAAGTAGCTGCTGACAAATAACAAGTAGCCACGCCGAGTCCGATATTCGAAAATAACATATTGCAATTTAATTCCATCTAAATTTCGAATATCGCTCCGAGAAATTTAGTCATAATAAGTTTCGTCAAGGTAAAAATTAAAACATATTTCTCGCATTATTGTGTACATTATGCACTTCAACGCACAATTATACGCACCTATATATATTTTGGTCTAAGAAAGCTTTTAACTTAATTAGAAAATAAATAAAATGAGCGATCAATTGCCTACCATCCACGCTCCAGCCACCACAAGAATAGGAGATTGGGTATGAGCAATGTACAAGAGAAGCGAAAGTGGTTTGCAAAATATGGGCGTTAAGGAGGAAAAAATTGAAACGGAGACAGTATTCTAGGGCTAACGGATATAATCAAATTCTTGGTACACCTGCTTACCATTAAAATGGCGTGATGGGTATTAATGTCAAGTATTGGATACTAACATGAAGTTTTGCATGATACCTTCATGACTTTTATACAGCTACGAAACGCCAAGCATGCAGCACTCATCCCAGTTCAAATTATAACCGTGCACGTTCCGCCGGCTGCCAAGCGCAGGCCAGAAGCGGTCATGGTAACACTGTGCGGTCTGACCAGAAACTAGAGAGTGCTAAGCAGACGAACATGCTACTATGCAGTACACTTGTTAAGATACAGCTAATGGTTAGCATTATTCATGCGATTGATAAATAGTACAACAAGGTACTAAAACATACCGAAGGCTAAATCATGCCAGAAATTTCATGCCGGGCGAGTTGTTAATATAGATGGTATGATATTAAGTACCAAATCTACTCTACCTGGTGGGGGATAAATTATCATAAAAGTGATCGATTACAACTATTACTGTCCCTTTCGGAACGCGGAAAAAAGTACATTCTAAATCTATAGGCTCTACAGTCTACTACCTTAATCCCACCTGATGTTGCGTTTTTTGCTTATGATTGGCATCCAAACCACAGATATTCTACGGCCTCCGGAAAACTCACAAATAAAGGATTTACTCTTCGGCCGATGGTAAGCACTCTAGGCAGCCCAACCAAGGATGCTTCAGGTACACACTGGCGAGCCAAGTTGTGAAAAAAGCATGACGTGGTCCTCGCTTCAACTAAGTAACCAAGACGGGAGACATACTGCCAAGACCCAAAGACCGGATCTCTTCTCCCTCATACGAGTTATTCTACAAGACTGACTGCCGCTGCGGCATAGCGTACATCGGGTGGACGGGCAGAGCTGTAAGGTGCCGACAGCAGGAACACGGACGGGCGATGAAGAATAAGCAATTCCACCGATCCGCTGTGGCGGAACGCGTCCATACCGAGCTGGGACACTCAGTCAACTTAGAGGAGGCTACTGTTATCGCCAGGAAATCTCGACACTACCCAAGAAATTATTTGGGAGGCTATCGAGATTTCAAAACACCCGAAGAAATGCAACAGGGAGGACGGGTATCAACTCCACAGCCCATGGAAGAGACTATTCAAACGAACGGACGAATCGCAACAACGGGGGAAATTTGGGGCCAAGATGGGAAATGTCTCTAACCCATTAGGAGCAGATAACGGACCTACACTAGAGCGTCCACTACCCGGTGTTAACACTTCGACCAAAAGACGCCAAAACCGTGCAGCCTAGTCCTACTTCGCAAGGGTCCCATATCTTAGCGGCGTACTCCAAATGAGGTCTCACTAGAGAAATATAAAAACGCTCCTTTGCTTTCTCGTCACATTTACTTCGCCAACTTTTAATTCATCCCAATTTATGATTGGCCACTCCGCAAATTTTCCGTATGTGCTTCTCTCAGGACAAGTCCTAAATAAGGGTCACACCTAAGTACCTACTTAGTACTGACTGATAACTGACTCTACATTTGATGATTCGGTTCGACTAATTGTGTACGTTAAGTGAGATATTTTTTATCAAAAAGTTCATAACAACGCACTTTTAAATATTTAATTCCAACTTCCAAGGATTTCAACATTCGTTCACAACATCGAAGTCTTTTTTTTAACGCAATTCCGTCAGAATCGGTGTTAATATCCCGATACAATACTCGTCCACGAAGAGGCGAATTTTGTTCGTAACTACGGTGTTGGTATTATTAATATACAAAAGAAATAATAAGGGGCCAATGACACTTCCATGGGGTACACCTGATGTTACTTTCACTGCATCTGAGCTAATGCCATTTAGAACTACCCACTGATCGCGGCTGTCCCAGAAATCTTGAATCCATGACGTGATGTATTCCATAGGCTTTCAGCTTAACAAGTAATTTCGTATGCGGAACTTTATCTTAAGCTTTTTTTGAAATAAAAAATATCGCGTCCACCTGGACGAGCCTTTCTTCCGAGAGGAGCACATCGAGAAGAAAAAGGGCTACCAATTTTGTTCCAGATCGTTATTGCAGTCGAAAATTACATTAATACAAACAGTTTCTGTAGCATTGGTACCTATGGCGCCTATCGGTACCTATACCTAAGGCGCAGTGCATGCGAGTGAAAGGTATCCTGTCCACAAATTCTTGCAGGTTATTGCTAATGCATTATTAGCTATAGTTTCTTTAACATTAATATGGCTCATTTTATTACATGTTGGTGATAACTCACCCTCTGCCACGCACCCTTGAGTTGGCTAGCAGGGTATTATGTAGATGTACTCATATGTATAGCGCTATGCCAACTAGAATAGAAAAATAAACTGCCGGCAGACAGAAAACAAAAACACAGACTGTCTATGGATGTGACTTAGCGGCACTGTCGGAGAGAACAATGGGAAGAGAAGCCTTGAACAGCAGTGACCCAATCCTCAGGACACGCGCTTTTCTCTTGTCACCCCAGTGTTCGCAGAAGTAGGTCAAGGTTTCAATTCTTACTTCGCGTGCTCCATAAAGCCAACGCTGAAATATCTCGGAAGGCTAATGCGCCTGGCACAAATTATAAGCATTTTTCTTTTACCTACATTTTTTCACGCCTCGAAGTTGTCATGAACATTTGAAAGGCTCCTCCAATCGTGAAAGCGTTAGTCGACAATTAAATGATCTCGTAAAGTTGACAAGTTCATCGTGATATTATATTCAATCCATTTAAACTGCCGCTCCATTAATCCTCCCCCATTGCCCCAACATTACGTTATAAAATTCACAACTTTATCTCCATAAATGACGGTCAATTAATATTTTCAAGCAATGCTGAAGTCACTAAAATTTTAACATAAAATGTACCCTGAACAGCTGTTTTAACCTAAGGGAAGTATGACTTCCGTGTTCCATTCGCACATGACAAAATCGTTCGCGCACATGACACGGCTAAGCCCCTCTCTCATGAGACCAACTAATTTCTCGACTATAATCCATCACCCATACGTTAAATGAATGAGGTGGTTTCATACATCATTTGTAATTTGGAAGAGAAAATTAATTCTCCAATATCAGTGTCAGAGTGTAGATAATCACTTCATTTATAAACAAACTCAAAGTAAACTAAACGTAAACATTTCTTGACTATGGCAGCATTCTTGCTAACCATCGCCTTAATGGCGAAAACGAGAGATGTACGTAACCAACGCTTTGCAACGCTCGATGATAATAACAAGAACATATTCTCACATCTCTCTTTAGACCATCAAACAGAATACGTTTTGCTAAAAAAGAGTCGACGATACCTAGAATACTACTTACTCTCAGTTCGATTGAATACGGTCCTAGGTATAACATTTTACGAAAGCGTTAAAAAAAGTAAATGTATCCATGAAAAGGTTATGATTTTACGATGATTCATTATTTATGATTTCTCAAACCCGACTTCAGGGTAGCTTTACTCATTTACTCATTGATTCAAGAGCTCGTGTCTTATTTAGAATATAATTTTTCGCCTCATTCACATATATTTTCTTCTTGTAATATTCTGCCAGAATTAATCATTTGGTGTACACATGACATCACTCCATCTGGAACAGAATCCAGTGGATACCAAACCGTCTCTCGCCATTTTGGTGATTTTCGTCGTTCAAAAAATCATGGCGTCTTATTGCGGCAAGGTCAGTTTTCAAAGACGTATTAATAATGATCCAACACTGGAACATTCTTTAACATATTTTTCATCCACATGTTCCCACCTTGGAAGCGACAAACACATCTCTTCCTTTCACCACCTGATAAACTTCCAAAGGGCAATGCCTTCCATTCTGCCTTTTTATACTAGAATTTAGGCAACGAAACCTTTCTCTTCCAAATTTTTTTTTTATGAATCACACAAAGAAATATTCCTCTTCGTGAGAAAAATTCTCTCTCCCGCTAACACATTTATCTTTCAAAATACCTTTCTCTTCCAAAATACCTTTCTCTTCCAAAATAATTGTTTTTTTATAAATCACACAAAGAAATATTCCTCTTCGTGAGAAAAATTCTCTCTACCCCTAACACATTTATCGGATGGGTTTTTAATGTATTCCTCCACATCAAATCAAATTAATACTTCAATACATCGGGGAAATTTGTAAGACGAGCCGTGGACTTGCTAATACTTAAGTGAAGAAAGATCCACAGCTTTTAAAATTGCAATGCTCTTAAATATTGTCGCTTTGAATGATTCCTCGTTGATCTAAAATCGAAGTATACCGTAAGCCTTAACTGACATTGAAGTGAGTTCAATTTAAAATTGACGCAATTATGAATCAAATTTACGAGGAAATAAACAAAATAATAGAATAGGTTTAAGTGAACACTGCGACTTATAGTACCCTAGAGGTAGAGTCATATTTTATTGCCCTTTTAAATGTGAATCAATTTGAAAGAGATGTTGATAGAAGGTCGTTTAGGGACCGCGGGTTTTCTCTTAGCTGAAATACCATCACTTACGGATTTAAAAGAGAATAGGGGACACCGGGGATAGTTGAGCGCATGTCCATTAAATTGTCGAGTCTGTTGAGTTTAGGACGCTGTATCTTCAAGTAGATTCAACCGATTTAAACAAAATAAAATGCATACGATAGATTGATCATTTCTACGTTTACTAATGCTTATAAAAAAAATTTCCTTTCCTTACCTACACTTTTACGATATTGTTTTGAAAAAAGACCCTGTTTTCGGCGCTCAAAACCCGATGGCCCGACTTTATGCAATCACCATTCTCTTAATATATATTGTAGAGAAGGGGGTTTTTGATATAATTTAGGCAAACATGTTTATAACGTACAAAAGGAAAAAAATTGTTTCTACGTTGAGTTTTACACGACCTGTTGTAAATCTTTTATATTTTCCTATTTTTAACTATAATTTTTTTAATGAAACAATTGTGCTAGCGTATGGAAACACTATTCGCCAACAATAAATAGCAACATTTGGTAGAAAATCATTATTGATAAAGTTTTGAAAAAAAAATTTCGAAAACAATACACGTTAACCAACTTGCTCCCTATACGGAGCAAGTTGGTACACTGGCCGGAGCACGTTCGTACAAATATAAAAAAACCTCTCTCAGGATCAATAAAATAACGTTTACCATGGCATACAGTCGCTTATTAGCCCAACATGATTTGAAATCACTCAAGAGTGATCATCGTCATTGCTATTACCGCTGGTTCGACGAATGAACCATTCTTTTTCCTTAAATGCAGCATTCGTGATCCTTTTTATGCAATTAATGCTTCAAATCTAATTTATTCCTGATTTTATATTCGTTAAGACTGCTTGGTCCAGATGTCTGGATATCTTAACTTGAGGATTGTGAGAAGGAATCGGATGAATATCTTAGTGTATAGCTAAAGGAGGGGCCAGTTCCTAAGCAAAATGAACTGCACGTACTGCAACTCCGTCACTATGTTTGCCAACTAACCTGACCTGCAGTTGCCCATTTTCACTTCACAATGAAGTTGAACTCTTCAAATTACAACCAAAAATATTTTTCTTCAAAAATGCACTACATTTCTACACTACCATACTTAGTTAGGTCGGTTTAGGGTAGATAAATATGGAAATAAGATAGAAGAACGTTACAAACCGGCTCTAAAAACACACATTGCAAGCTTTTTCACAAATGGAGGCTAGTAGCCGACTGGCAGTGTGTTTCATTGAAGGGGGTGGTGGGCGCCACATAACGTTTAAATTTCAATGCGCTCTCTCATTTAGTTGTCAAGCTATCCTCAATGCACTAACATGCCCCCTTATCCAACCAGCCCCTGTCTCCCCAACGGATGGTTAAGGTAACAGAGGCATAATGAAGAAAGGGGGAGGGTAAAAATATGATAAAAATTCTGCATTCAACCTTGCATAATCAATACTAACATTTATTATCAATCAAAACACTTCAAATCCATTGAAAGAGTCAAACATGACTCATGGGTCAGAGTTATGGGTCACATATGAAAATGTCTACGAAAATTATTTCAGCAGAAATGATACATCGGATGCACTTCTGTGGCTTAACATTGCGACATCAAGTTAGAAACGAGCACGTCACGGGAAAAAATTAAGGATAGAATTGCCTAAAATCAGCTGAAATACTAATGTCATCCAAGGTAAATTACGGAAGAAAGGAATTCAATAGAATGTGCAAAATTAGACTCCAGAGTCAGAAATAAGAAGTGGGAAATATTGAAGGGAAGTATTGAGAACGAAATTGAAAAAGGATTGCAACAAAGAGACTTGAGTGACAGGGTGAAATGGCTAGGAGTGACCATAAGCTGCGAATACTCGCGGTACATGCATAAAATAATTTATTAAATGTTTCACTGAAAAGCTCAAAATTTGGATAAATTAAACGTTAATTCTCATTCTGATGGTTTTGATTATATTAAAATGCTATGGAAGAAGACATCATACTTAATAGAAAATTTGACCAAAAATGGATAATTGAATTACCACCTGTGTTAATAAGCCTCCGTTTTACCTTCAATTATTATAATAATTGTTATAATAATAATAATTATTATTATTATTATTATAATATTTTAATAATTGAAGGTAAAATAGAGTAAAAGGCCAGTGAAAGACCCAGGAATAAGTTCATGGACCAAATAAAGAGAAAAGCAATCAGGAAGAGACAACAGGAGGTAAAGGAACTAGTATTAGATAGGGAAGGAAGGAGGGCTGCAGCCAACCGATCTTGGGATTGAACGGCCAATGAATAAATTAATGAGCCTCCAAAATGTATTCATATTCCTCTAGAAATTTTAGCTTGGGATTTTTTATAATTGAGGGCCTATAATCATTCCTGAGGTACTTATACTTGTTTTTTTTAATTTGATATTTATTGCAAGAGTTTTTTACTGGAATATCATATCATTATTTTCCCAGTCACATGTACATTATAACTTATCTACCTCCCATACAATACATTTGTACTTTTATTTTTCACTCATGATATATGGTAGCTTTCATTCAGGAATATCTTCGCAGCTACCTAGAACTTTCTATAATTGGTGAATAAGTAACTGTCACCCATCTTTGATGGTATCTGACTTTAAATACTGTATGAGAAGAAATATTTTTCTACTTATTTTTCTGGCTTTCTTTCTCTCCCATATATGTCACTTTTGCCTGAGCTATGTGTGAAGCGAAAAGAAAAAATTATACCTTCCGCAAAACCTAAAACGCATTAGGTCAATTTTTTCATTAGTCTAGACATTGCGACGACCATCCGATAAACTGATTGAAGTTGTAGCAGTATTTTTTGTTTAACGTGCTTCGACTGCTGAGGACATTTCACACATATCACCTGTCACTTGCAGAGAGGGGCAACAGAACTTTGACGATTCGAAGGAAGTCATCCCTCCAAATTCGAGTTGAACCCAACGATGTCTCACTTCAATGGCAAATCAGGAACCGGTCTTACAATCGTGGCAAGCCGTTGTCCAAGCTTATTGGAATTTGTCTTATTGTAACTAGCGTTTAGCGCATAGACTAGCGCGAAGTATCTGTGAGCTCTCATCGCGAAAATTGAATTAACTTACCGGCAAACGTTAGTCTGTCGGGTGAAGTTCACAAGAAATCTTTCAGTAATTAATGTCAATTTTTTTAATTAAATATGATTATAACGCACGGGATGACACACTATGGACGCTTTCTCCGTCGGTCTCGTTGGCAACGTCAGTGAGTGATGATGCTCCGCTGTGAGATGACCCGAGAGCAGCGACCCTCGTTCCCCCACCCCCTTCTGCTCGGGGGTGGGGAGATATTGGAGTGGGGGCATTTCTTTTTTACTCGGAGGGGGCGTGACTCGTGTGTCGTGCATATGACACGTCTGCAAGCAGGCTACTCTCCCATTGATCTCCTAGAAGACGAAGGGTGAAGGAGATCCAGACAAGTCTTCTGTCCACCAAGCGTTCGACGGCAGAGCAACGTGCGATCCACGCCTTCAGCAGTGGAGTATCGCCGGTCAGAGAAAAAGTGAGTTTCGAGAGAGAAATAGGTGTTGCATGGCATCCTCCCAGTTTTTTTTCGGGTTGTCCCCGAGCAAAAGTGGTTTCTCAGCGGATGAGAACGAGAACGAGCGACTCCAGAATGTCACGAGCCGAACGCGCTGTGTCAATCAGACGAGGTCACAGTGCGTATCTGTAATCAATCGTAGGTGGTCATTGTGCGTCGAACAATGTCAGTTAGTGATGGAGATTGTCCGAAGCCAAAGGTCAATGGTTCGGTTCCCCGTCAAGGTGGATTTTTTTTCCTGAGACAATTTCAAGTAATATACTGACTGATCAACCGACATGTAAACCACTTTTCTCATACACCACACGGACTGCAGACCAGTTAACTCCCGACCCCGTGTGCTCGCACCTGAAACCTATAAATGAAGCTCGCTAATAAACCCCGCGTTCACACGTTAGCACTAACAAATGCGGCCAGACTGAGAGTGGCTGTGCCTGATCCTTGTTCGGTGTAGCAACAGATATCGGCGGAAACTACGTTCTGAGACTGAAAGGGTGTAAGGGGAGGACTCTTACGACTTGCGCGGTGAGTGAAAACTAACGAGTTCCTGAACGCCGCGCCAGAAAAATTCACCTATTTCCTCTTAACATACCCGGGGATAACTTGCTTTTAAGGAAGTACTTGAGTTAAGGGAAATAAATTCGGGAGATAGAAAATAGTCCAGCACTTATGGACGCGTGTCTTAGTTCTGTGGCGCTAAAAGAGGCATTCGACTGGATATAATTTATGAGTTTTTTCCACGACATAATTTATGAGTATGAGCTCATGAATGAGGACTTTTTGCATCAATTCTGGCGGAAGTAGTTGGGAAACTCTCTCATGTTAGCTAGCGCTTCGCAGCTTCGTCCATTCACTTCGAATAACACCATTAGCGATATGATTAAACAACAAATTAAACGAAAATTTCTCTTAGTTTTTCTGATAAAAATCCCTAATAAACAGTGAAGAAAGGGTTCTGCATATACTCCCTTCAAACATCAACAAAAATAGGTTAACTAGCTGGTTATTGCATATAAAACATTTCTATTTCTTGCAGAAGCACCATATTCCCACTATTTTGCGCCGCAAATCCAAGTTTTACAGTTAAATATGCTTACAACTTATGGCCACAGTGACACTCAAAATTCATTAGCTTAAACTTGGGGATATTGTATGAGACTACAACCCTCTTCTGGCTGTTTTTATAACAAGAAATATTTCAACAGGAAGCAATACATGTTTTGACACCCCTTTCCTTAAACACCGCATGAGATCACAACTCGTGCCGCGCGACGCTCAGCTAAAACCCTAATCTTGATCCTCCTACGACAGAAGAGACGAGGTTTCGTAGTTTCGATGACTGCTTTCTTGGCTAATTAATGTCATTTAAAAACTTCAGTTCAACGGACAGTTCTTTTACTGACAACTTTATGGCGTTTACTGACAACCTTTGAAAATGATTGCAAGGCAATCGAAACCTAGGTCGGCAATAAAAGTTTTAAGAGTGGAATTTACTAAGAGATTTTTCATTTTCGTCATGTCTGCGGTAACCTTCCACAAGGTTATGCCTTCATCCGTTAATTTTATGCATAAATTAGTGATCACTAAAATATCTTTTCCTTACCAAACTATTTGCATATTTTACAATCTACGTGAATATTTTTGCATTGCGCTAATTCTACTCTAAGAAAGAACAGCCGCCCATTTAAAGTTGTAATAACTCGTCCGCACCACTTCAGGGGGAACAGGAATAAAAACTTAACGTAGTTAGAGCGAAGGCTTCCGCAGCGGTTGTCGATCATGCTTCCAGTTTTTCCGGTGCAGCTGCGTGGGTCGGTATTCATGACGACAATTTATCCTCCGTTACAGAAGGTGTCTTCAGGTCGAAGACGGTACTGTTTCCTGTAACGGAAGAGAAATTGTCGTAATGAATACTGACCCACACAGCTGCACCGGAAGCAAACAGGAAGCAAAAACTTTACATTCCGATTCTGCAAAACGCAATTTCTATAATGGATTTAGTATTTTACGCAAAAGTGAAAATGTGTAATGCAAAAAAAATCCCATGCCATATTACACGGTGCATGCAATAATATATGAGTGCGAATACAACACAAAAAAGTTATTTATGTCCCTTCAATCAAATGACAGTAAAAATCACCTCAATGCGGATAAAATCTCTGGAAATTTTGAATCCGCGGTTGTATTAAGAAGAAAATTAACGCGATTTTAATGTTGAGATTAAAGTAAAAATTAGACAACGTAAGTAGGTAACTACTTAAGCATTCGTTTAATATCTCCCGTCGCATTACCTTAGTATTGTACATATTTTATGAGGGGGTCATTTTGACCCATATGACTTCATGCACCCAAAAAAAGCAAAAATTAGTAATATTATCTCTAGTGGACGGAATAGAGTTTTCATATTAGCCAAATAAAACTAAATGATAGTTTTGAATTGACATAAAGGGAAGGATAATTTTTTTCTGGATTTCACCTTAAACCAGTTTTCACTGATTTCATGTGTGTTTTGGGATGATTTCATTATTTCTCTCCTTTCCCCGTAGTTTCTTGTGACAACCTCGATACATTCAACATGCCAAAGCACCCGGACAAGAAACTGCGCAACCAGAACAGCAGGACGGCCCTGACTCCAATAGTGGCGGAGGATGGCTCCGTCGACTATTCCAGTGTGACATGGAAGTTTCCACAGTACCTGGCCACCGTATTTGGTAAGGATGCCTCGTGTTTTATTTCAGCTCTTTTTATATTTACATTAACATATCACTCAGTGGATACGATGCAAAGGATCATCGTCAGCAATAATCAATCAGAAGATTGGTTTGCTGTAGCTCCAAACTCCACTTTCTTATCATAACCTCTTAAACATCAATTAAGTGGTCGCCGGTATGGACACTGCGACCACATAAAACTACTTCGACGAAACTGAAAACACAATGGACGACAACATGCATGACGCACACTCACTATTGTCTGCTATTAATGAACCGATGGGCGACATACTCATGCTCAGCGATGGGATAACTAAACTATTATTCTCGATTAAATGTAAAAAGTCCACAAGAGCGAGATCATAGTGTTCCATAATGCGTGCGCTAACATTTGATTTAATTTTCAAATGTGCTCATGAGAGCGAAAACGGGATCGTCAGTCGTCGACTTTGTCAGGAGCTATAAATCGATAGTCTTAATTGATCGAGTATTTTATATGGACAGTAACTGTGAGCATTACCCTTCGAGAGAGGTTTGCATTTTAGGAAACGATAACGATGATGCGAAAGAATGAACGGCAATCCCACCTTAGCTGTTTGAGAATGGCACTCTTGGAATAAGCTTCGCCCACCCCGAGCCTCCGACAACAGGAATGTGAACGACATTTTAACTCTCACTGTCGACGGTCACCTGGTTGACTGAAAGAAATGCATAAGAGTGAAAATTCCTGTTGCTTCCATTGAAAATGTGGACTAAACTTGAATTTAAATTTACCTATCAGTCGCTATGCCCCTCTAGTATTTACAATAGGAGACAAACGAGATCCACGAAACCACAGGCCCATATCGCTATCACGGGCGATTCTCGAGCACAATTTAAAGTAATACCATGACCTTCCTGCTAAATTGAAATATTTTCCACAGCAGTTAGCAAGACTTCCACAAGGGAATGTTCTGATGGAAGCCTACTTGGACTCTTCCTCCGTCACGTTAAAAAATCAGGTGAAAAGGAAAACATAGTAGGCGTATTTTTCTTGGAATTCAAGAAGGCGTTTGACAAGGCCACTCACAGAAAACTAACATAAAAAAGACAATCACGCGTAATGAAAAAGAAGCGAATAGGATAACGCATTATCTATCCGATCGCAAATAAAATGTACCTATCGACAGCATTAATAGATGAATACACTGCCTAACCGATGGGTGCAAAAATTCCTTGTTTTTCCACGTGCCATTAGCTATTATAACAAAAATGATGTGACACGAACATAAGATATATCCTTATCATACAACACTTCTGTGCCTTCCCCCCTCTTATCCCTTATTCCCTCCCGTTTCATGGATGGTGCTCTACCACCCCTGAGTGAAGGGATAAGCTACTTTTTTCATGGTATACTTTTTATATGGTGTATTTTCATGTTATAAAATAATAGTATATTTATATATCCTCCGGAGTTTGCCTGATATCTTCCATCCATGGTCTTCCTCGGTAAAGTTAAAATGACAAATGCTTTTCTTAAATTAATATTAATTGAACAGTGAAGCACCGACAGCATTTTTGTCGAGCTTATGTCCAACGTAAGCATTAAAGATTGGCTTAAGAATGAGAAAGTTTTATTACCACCCACAAGTTAACATTCAGCAAGTCAAATGCATTTTTATTTTCTATGTAAACACCTACGCATTTTCTGACCGTCAACCACGCCTGGGTGGAGAAAATGGAGCAGGATAGGAGCTATTAAATCGTTTTGGGTGTTCCTTATGTCTGTTTCACATTGAGTCGATTACTTTCATCAGAAACGACTTAATTTATAGGGCAGCATATAAATGGCGCAAAATTTGCAGTAGTGCATTATGTCCCCGATGAAATTCAGGAATAATAAATTATAGTCATTTGCGTTATTTTAAAATCGTTATCAATGATTTTGCAAGTGATTTAACCAGTCTTTTGTATAATAGTTCGCGAATAACGAGATAGATTACCGCTTATGGTTTTCGGGAAATTTAGAATTGAACCTAAGCAGATAACAGTTCACAGTACATTCCGAAAACGCTAGCTCTTCTGGAACTTCGGCATTTCGTGAGCTTTTCAATTTGAGGGTGAATTGGGCGGGATGCAACTGATTCGAATAAGGAAATAGAAGCTTGATAAGAACTGCTATCGAACCATGTCACCTTTTTCTTTAGTGCATTTATAACCAATGATAGGGTACATCAATAGTTAGCTATTTATAATGGTTAAAAAAAGAATGAAAAAGTTGGATGCGTAAAACATGAGTTTGCTGCTACTATTGGCCGCTTCAATAAGCCCTTTGGGACTCTTAATGACACCTGGGACCTTTTTTCTTCTTGTATCCTACTTGGCAGCAAAGCCGAGTAGACACGACGATCGACCTCCTACACAAACTAATTAATACTATATTTAAACTGCCATAAGGAGGGAAGCAGTCAACCAATCTTAGGATTTAATAACCAATGAAATGGATGAAAAATCTGTGCCGAGTCTACATGGCATTCACTGCGAAAGTGATTCATTGACAGCATCGGTCGTATGCCAGTGTCAAGTTAGTTACACAGTTAAGTACATTATTAAAATCTTTACTACCACAGCAAAGGCTTGTGCGTTGTAAAGGGACAACCACAAAGAAATAGTTTTCCTCTATGAATCCTAATCTCTCGTCCTTCATGTTCGCGTAAAGCTGATTAAATGAATGACCGTCCTCAGAATTTCTTCCTTTCACCCTCATAAGTTTTGCGTAATGTAAATTTGAGCAGGAGTGGGAGTATATCAAGTAGCGTTGCATTAACTTTTTATTATTTCTGTAAACTGCGGACATATCGTCGAGCAATGATGGCGTGCACTGAATGTGGATTGAGGAGTGCCACTTTCGGAGCTCCCTCGTCTGCACGCACATGTATTGACTAGTTTGGCCAGTACATGTACAATATGCATTTTATGAAAAAATGTTAATGGAGTTTATGATCAGACATTAATTTAAGCTAGTAGAACTCTCTATTGGAGTCCATTTTGACGCTGAGACTTCAGAAAGCGCGGTTGCGCTCTGAATAGTAAAGAAACATACATGAATGATATTGCATATTACTTTTCTACACTACTGTCTCCACAGAAATTGAATCATACCAAACAGAGTTGATTTTATGCCGTAGTGATGTAGGTAATCTAGCACAACATATAAGTTAAGTCCCGATATCCACAGGAAGAGATTTTAAATTCGAAACCAGCCCACAATTGAGAGCCCCCTTCGTCATCGGAACTGAACCTTATTCGCACTCTTTCGATTGAGGCGCTTGGCCTTGACCCTGGATATTTCCAACCAACGGATATCAGAACAATATTCTTAAAAATCGTAAGTGTTTTCGGCCAGCTCCAACAGAAACCGAGAGTGCTAATACAGATGAGTTGAAATATTCTTGCTAACTAAGTGAATCAAAAGCAGCACGGGGGCAGCATTCTTTCATTTCTTTGCGTACGGTTTGTATCGAAGAAAGAAGAGATGTCAGTGCCACTCTGATAGACGTTTTTCGTAACAAACTGCGAAGAGCTTCGGGAGGATCATGGGAACGAAATCTAAATGCAATCCAAGTATTTAGCGATCACAAAATGGTCATAAGCGAAGCTCAACCGCCTCTGATTCCTATCGACGGATCGAAGCGATAAGCTGTCGGCGGTGCAAAGCTAAACCCGATTACGAAAAGTGAGGAGGAAGGGGGGGAAGAGGGGACGAAAGGGCGTGACCCCCGGGGGCAGGGTCACTCGTGGCGTGATCGGTTCCCTCCCCTCCTTCCCTCAGCCCACTCCTACCCCCTCTCCCCCTTCCGACCCTTCGCCACCAGCACCACCTCGGCGATTCACGGATCTCTCGACGCTTTTATTTTTCACCCCCAGCTCGGATAACCTCCCCCGCCCACTCCATCCTCCTTCCCTCCCACTACCCTCCCCTTCGCCTCTCCCCTCTCTCCATTCCACATCCATGCCAGCGATTCCGATGCCCGGAGTGTGTCGAAGAAGCGTATCAGTTGGGATTAAGACAATTCATCATCTCTCCGATCATTCATAAGGGAATATTGGCAAATCCACGGGTTACACACAAACGTATCTGAGGCAGGCTTGACTTCGAAGAAGTTTTTGATGTTTGCTTATGTAATAAATTAAAATACCCTGAACTTTTCAGTAGTATGGCATATTATTACGACGCGTATCACCGATTTACGACATCGTCAGATACAGAATGTTTTCCGTAAATCGGTGAAACGAGTCATACTAGTTGAATACTTCTAAAAAAGTACAGAAGATTTCAATACACCAAGTATATGACCAGGGAATACACTGGTCGCACTGCTCTTTGAGTCATTTCTTAGGATTGGAAAATGCTGTTAGAAATGCAAATACAGGGACCTAAACAGCGATGAGAAAAATTGGACCAGATGTTCATTAGAAAGATCACTCCAATTGGAAAGACGACATCAAGCTGCTCATCCCATAACGATAAATTGTCTTGATTCCTCAAAATGAGAATAGATAAAAAATCGTTCGAAGAAGCCTGTTTGATTTTTGAGCGTCTTTGAACCTATTTTTCACCCTTTTATTCAAATGTGACGATTACCATATCTTTTTCCAGCTATGTCTCTTAATTCACAACTTCAATTATAACTTTCCAGATTTCCCTCTATACGATACTTTCTTAAGAAGTCAATTTTCTGTAACTTTATTGGCAGCCACTAGTATCCATCAACGAGTCATTCGAATTGAACAAAAACTAAAAAAATTGAAGGATGAATTAGTTTAAATAAATTTCTGTAAAGGGAAATAATGTACCTTATCTTATGTTTCTGAAATGTAAAAACAAGTTGCAGGTAATTTTGAAAAAAGATCCACATACTTCCATATGACTGTAATTCACAGCTTTAAAAATATTCTACCATCACATGTTCTGGCCACAATAATGATCGCGGAGTCATGAAACAGAACCTCGAAATAAGTTTTATACTTGAGTCAAATAATGAGAGATATTCATCCAAGGTCATATATCAATAGCTTCAAAAATTAGTTACATCACATGAGGTAATCAGATCATCAATAAGTACGCAATGTCAACAACTCAGTACTCACCTCCAACATTTCTCATTGTCTCGGCAGCAACATTCGGCGCAATGGCAGCTGGCACCACTCTCGCGTGGACATCTCCAGCTCTGCCCATCCTCAAGGCTTCGGCCAGCACGGGAAACGGCATCTTCGGCCTGGACCTGACGGCCGCTGAAGGTTCCTGGGTTGGCTCCATACTGACCCTCGGCGCCTGTCTGGGGGCGCTTCCCGCGGGTCCAATTGCCGATCAGATCGGACGGAAGCGACTCCTCACCGCCACGGCGCTGCCTTTTCTCTTCTCGTGGCTCCTGGTCGCCGTGGCTCCCAACGTCCACTTCCTGTACAGCGCCAGGTTCCTGGCCGGTCTGGCCACGGGAGCCGTGTCCGTGGTCGTGCCCATCTACGTTGGGGAGATTGCGGAACGCTCCATCAGGGGAACCCTGGGATCCTTCTTCCAGCTCATGCTGACCCTCGGCATATTGCTCTCCTACGTCGTGGGGGCCGTATCCGCCTCCTACGGCACCTTGACCATCTCCTCGGCAGCCGTGTCCGCTCTCTTCCTCCTCGGGGCCGTCTGGATGCCCGAGTCGCCTCAGTACCTGCTGGCCTGGGGCAGGCGGGAGGAAGCCGTCCGCTCACTACTGTGGCTTCGCGGGGTCGACAACCCGATCGCTGTGGACAGGGACCTGGCCGCGATGGAGAACGACCTCTCGGCGGCCGCCAAGGAGGCCCTGGACCGAGGAGGCAGTGGTACTGTCGGGGTGCTCAAGGAGCTGTTCACGTCGCCCGTGACTCGGAAGGCAGCGATGGTCACCCTCGGACTCATGGTGTTTCAGCAGCTATCCGGAGTGAACGCCGTCATATTCTACACGGAGAACATCTTCACCTTAGCAGACACGAGACTTTCGGCTGCGGCCAGCGCAGCCGTAGTGGGTGCAGTGCAGGTCGTCATCACGGCCTTGGCTGCCATCTTGGTGGAGCGGGTCGGGAGACGCTTCCTGCTGTGCTTCTCCTCCTTGGCAGGAGCGATATCTCTGTGTGCACTGGGCGCATTTTTCCACCTGCAGTCCGTCGAGACCGAGGGATCGACGATGCAGGGACTTAGCTGGCTCCCCTTGGTGAGTCTCGCGGCTTTCGTCGTGGCCTTCTCGCTAGGTCTTGGTCCGCTACCGTGGGTCATGATGGGTGAACTGTTCCCAGCCAGCGTCAAAGGTTCCGCCAGCGCCCTCGCAGCCGCCGTTAACTGGATGCTCGCCTTCGCGGTCACCAAGAACTTCTCCGTGCTAACCTCGTCCCTGGGCTCCGACGGCACTTTCTGGGGCTTCTCCATCGTATGCGCCTTGGCGGTGCTCTTCGTGGCGTTCTTCGTGCCGGAGACGAAGGGAAAGTCAGAGCACGAAATTCACGAAACGATGGAAGGCAGCCTGAAACAGTGGAGGTACAGCACGAGTGATCCAGTGAAGATTGTGAGCCCCATTTGAAGACATTTGCAATATCAGAGGAAGTAGAGAAGTAGGCCTGTCAAACACATGGGAAGAGTTGGAGTTTTTATTTCCCTGGGCTTTTGTTGTCCTCCCTCTCAGAATTTCTGAGGCTGCCTATCGCCCCCTCATAATTCCTTGTGCTTTGAAGTGGAGTTATGATACAAGCAGTGAGGACGATGAGGGGAAATTGGAGATATGACGGGCATTATTTATGAGAAGTTCTAAGAATAATTTACCCCAGGAAAATGTCTCACTGTGCGATCGTTGATTTCTTGATCCCTGTTCAAAATTAAAGCGATGGGCAAAGTTTGGTACGTATTTATTGTTGCATCACCATAGTTCACTTCGATCATTCACTGTTTTTCTTTCACTGTTTCCTGAAAGCCTTTGCTCACCATTCTGTGAATTTCATTGGTAAATAGAGAGAAAACCATTCTTGCATTCAAAATAAATGAAAAAGACACTTTGCCCTTATTAGATCTTTCAAAACAAAGCATAATTATATAAAATAATAATATCATGCTGACAAATTGCGAGGTGAATCTGGGGAACTAGAGATTTTTAGATATGAGCGGATACCAAAGTTCTACAGCCTATTGCTGTAAGGTCAATGAGTGACGTGATGATGAGAATACTGTTGAGTTAATAACTGGCCTACCAGTTATAACCAAGCCAAAGACATTATGTTTGAGTAATTTTCTTCTTTTGTGGAAAATTTTTATTCCCTTTGTAAGGGAAAAAGATCAAAATAAAATGTTGTATCTGTGATTTCAATTAGCCTAGTCTATTTCATTTATCTAATTTTAGTAAGGTCTCTTAAAAAGTGGAGATCATCAAATATAAGATAGAAAGAAAGGCGGCTCATCAGCTTAAAAAATAAATTTGCGACCGTATCCACAAATTGAAGTGAGTTTTTTTTAATTTCCTATAGGTACCTCCGACTTTCCACAAGAGTACGAAAAACGGCTCACCACATCGCAACACAAGGCAATTCAATTCAACCGATTCGATTCACCTGCGATAAGTACCAGGTACCGCCCATCCACACTCTACAAAGGTAATGCGGTTCAGATAAGGTCACATCAGGTGCTCCAATGCTCGCAGCGTATCCCCAAAGTGCAATCACAACTATCCGTGGTGCCTACAGTTATAACACTGCAATAGCAACGTCAAGTGAAATGGAATTCAGCCCCATCTCCCGAGCCTCATCACCTCTTCCTCTTCTGCCACCCACGTCACCCCAAATGACCTCTACAGCTCTTGAACGAAATTTGGCGACTTCTCCTTCCTCGTGCTGATTTCGCCCTCCCCTTCTTCATCCGGCTAAAATCCCCGCCGCCGTCGAGCGAGAAACAACTCCGTGAGCCTCCCACCCCACCTCCCTTCACGTAGCTCTGCTGCGGACTCCGGAATTCCCTTTCTCACCACCGGTGAGCCGCCCACAATCCCCACCGCTTTCCTTTGGATCTCGATCAGGTCTGGATCATCGCCTACTTCCGTGGGTGCATGCCTTTCCAGAGGATTATTTTTCCAGTTTGATCACCATGCGCTTGGCTTCAGCCCTTGTACAGGGTGCGGCATTATAACTTCCTACTTGGAAAACGCAATAAAACCCATTTTATGTATGAGAATTTTTTTATTTTTTTATGATTATGTAGGTATATATCTAAAGTTCTGCGTTACACAGTTTTGAAAATCATATCAGGTAGATGACGCCCCCCATTATCCATACACTGAATAAGCCGATTTTTGGCGTTTGTCACGACCCTTACCAGCATAGCAGCGGATATGTTGGCAATTTCTGCCCCCATTTGTGTCAACCCACCCAGAAAAACCCATAAATGGTTATTTTTTAAATCCCGTCTTTATGTCAACCGTCCAAAGAACCCTACGAGACCTGAAGACCAACATCCGGGCAGAAACTGTCAACATACCCGCTGCTATGCTGGTACGGGTGATGACAAACGCCAGAAATCGGCTTATTCAGTGTATGGACAATCGGGGGCGTCACCTACCTGATATGGTTTTCAAAACTGTATAACGCAAAACTTTAGATATGTACCTACATCATCATAAAAAAATAAAAAATTTCTCATTCATAAAAATGGGTTTTATTGTGTTTTGAAAAAATGAAGTTATAATGCCGCGCCTTGTATTACCCATTAAATTCCACCACGATAGGACATACGCTTTTACTAAATTCTGTATGATTGAAAACACTTCTGTGCTCAAGGTGATTTAAGCAATTTCTGCTTGGGTACAGATTCACGTGAAGCTATGCATGCGTGTTCTCAATAGTGATATCTATTGATGAAAATGAAAAAAATTGCATTGAACCGATATGGTCTTATGATAACTAAATGCTATCTTAACGCGTTCTCTAATGGCACATGACATATATTCCGTAACGATTTGATAAAAAATGCACAGATTTTCTTCGAGAACGAAATAATACTTTTCTCACCATCTTAATTCTTACAAATATCAAGATGTACCGCCGAGTCCAATTTCCTAAAACATCACATTTCAGTGAAATTTCGTCTAAATTACGAATACCATGCCGAAAAATGAAGTGCTTTTACTAAGGAAAAAATTATTATATAATTCTTGTACCGTTCCAATTACTTCCTGTGATAAGTTCCACCATATAAATACATGCACTAACATGAAATGCGGTCCAAACTTTTTTTCCTACTTGCTTAAAAAGTTGTTCAAATGTGCACTCAAATAAACATTTTCCATTAATGTTGCCAACAGCAGCGCAACAGTCATCGACAGAAGGGGGAAAGTGGGAGGGAGAGAGAGATAGTGACGTAGAGCCGGCAACACGTAAAGACGCTTTTTCCAGAAGCGCCGTGGTAAAGTGAAAATGTGGAACGCGCAATGGTGCTTCGCTTTTTAGGTAGACGCAAAATTTTTGTTGAGTAAAACGGATAGCGAGGGAAACATTACTCTCCCCACCAATCACCCCCAGATCAAATACTTAAACGTGAACTGAAGTATAATTAGTCTTTTTTCGGCCCGGCAGCGACAGGAACGGCCTTCCTCGTCCACGTATAGAAATCGAAGACTTTTTCCCGCCGCCGAAGTGCGCCGATGGCCGGACCCAACGGCGCGGATATCCGGTATATTGGACAGCAAGTGTCTTGCTGGAAGGATATGCACGGGCCATAGCAATACTACGCACTTTTTAGGGGGGAAAGATGAGAATAATATGTTTGTTTCCGAAACGTATCCATTGAAAACCAACTTGACCGTGATTACTTACGCGAGCACATCTACTCCCTCGATTATAAATCCTCGTGTTGTAAAATACATTATCATATATTGTGAAGAGATAAGTGACAAGACTATAAGCACCTAAATGCGACGCCTTTGACTTCGAAGAGTCCAGCCGTGTCGCAGTTTTTCTCATCCCCGGCGGAGGGAGGCGGGGGGTCAAAAAGTGACCTATTTTTGTCAACCAAATGGACAACCCTAAGTCACTTCACGGGTCTCCACCTAGTACCCATTTATAAAAACTAATTAATGTACAAATTCGAATAAAAACAGCGTCCGCCATTTTGTAGGGCCGTAGCAAATGTATATAAAAATTTATCTCTGAAACGTAGGCAACGCAAATGAGTTACATCATGTAAACAGATCATATAATTTTTATTCCATGAAATTCCACCTAAAGCCGTAATCCAATCATCATGACTCATGAGATTTTCTACATAAATTGAAGATGGGTATATTTTAGTTAATATTACACACATAAAGCCTCTTTACTTATCAAAGGTAACGGGTGAAAACCATGGAAAATATGGATATTCCATTTGTTGGTTGGTTGTTTCGGGGAGGCGACCAACAACTGAGGTCATTTTCAAATATTCCAATTTTGGTAGAATGCCTATGAAATGTTTAGAGTTTGCTTCTTTAGAAGTACAATTTAGAACTGTTGGCCAGTTGTTGCCAATTTCCGATCGCTGTGCATCGTAGCATATTAATACATTCTGCAGTAGCACAGAATAAAAACCTAAGGAATTCTGTTCTCTGAAGCTCTCGAAGATAAGTACGGTAAGAATCTCGCCCGACAGAGACGATTTATTATCTATGAAATCCTCACAAAAATAATAAGCTATCGCCAAGAAAGACACTCTATGTCTAGTAATGAAACCATAGATTAAAGGCGGTTTATTAAAAAGATGAATTACCTGCGATGCTCAAACAGTCATTTTCAAAGTTGTGTTCCCAGGAGCAAACAATAAAATATTCATTGCAAAAGTATTTCCCCATCAAGAAGTCCGTTCGCAAAAACTATTGAATGTCCAATCGGATTCATGATGAGACGAAAGAAATACCTTTGCGAGATGCGACATCGTGACCAACTTCGTATATTCTGAGCGGATGGCACACGGTGCACTGAAATCGAAAAATGCGGGCCGAAATTCAAAGTGCTTTTTTGCGGTCCGGAAGTTGAAAATTTGCATGGTCACTCCCAATTGGTTTTTGCATGTGGTGTCACATTTAATTTCCATTTTCCACACACAGATTTTGCTTATTAACTATAAGCAGCGGCTCACAGTTCAACAATGTTTGCGAAAAATGCCCGTTTTGCTTTTCTCTGAAAGCCCCCGATTTCAAATTATAATATAACCACTTTAACTCACAGAATAAAAATCTACCTTGTCCTATTATACAAGTCACTGTCTTTGTCGTTATCGTATTTAGATTTAGATCGAACAGCGTATGTATGAAGCGCATCAAATTTTCATGGCCGAGATATACTTAAGTACATCCTTTAATATAAGGCTGGAAATGTAGCTAATCATTTTTTCATCATTTAGGTATCAACATGGGCCTCACGAAAAGATTCTTCACCATATTGTAGGCACTATCTATAGGCTTACCACTCAATTAAACGGCCATTAATGTTTATTGCTCGGCAATAGCTGTGAGTTAAAGTTCGTAGCATTACATCTATGGCTCTACATGGCACCCACAGTTAATAACGAGCTAATACGTGGTGCCTTCATAGCTTAAGAGGCATTACTTCCACTGGGGGCGAAAGAGAGGAGGTTTCGTGAACATAATGACAAGGAAAATCTCTAGTGTTGCCACCAACGAGGATCTTTACCGAAGACTCCTTACAATAGATCCCTATATTTCAGGTTTTGAAGTATTGCCACATAAGGAACAAACAAAGATGTCGATGGAAGTGAGAGGCCTTCTTGTTGTAGATGGTAAGGAGAAAGAAGCGGCATTTTACACCTATGCAGAGGAGGATTTCAGTGATAGTTCAGAGATAAAGCAACTGTGAGAAAAAAGGCTATGATAGCGTTTAAGTAAAAAAGTGAATTAATCAATGAAGGTTTTAGGGGAACGGGTTGGTATGGTGGCTAGAGTACTGGCTAGCCATACAGACGGCCAGGGTTCTAATCCCTGCAGAGGAGGATGTTTTTCAGAGGAAACCCGATCCCTACTTGAGTGTCTTGTTGAGGCCACTTTAAATACAGTATTCCGTCTGTCGGATGAGACGTTAAACCGTGGTCCCCTTGGCGCCTTTCGTTAAGAGCAGGCTAATGCCGACGCCGGATATCTATCCACCCTTCTTCCCTTACCTCCATATCTCCTACGGCGCAAATGACCTTAGCTGTTGGTCACCTCCCCAAAATCCAAACCAATCCATTGCAGGTTCCACTAGTGAAAAAAGACCTTCATATTTTAATAAAAATGTTTGAAATTCCACATAAAATGTCCAGCTATCACTTCAGATCAAAATACATGCGCTCTTTGTATTTGTCTCAGAGGGATATAAAAATAGCATTTGATTCCATATTACAATAAATAAAATAAAAGGTAAATAACTTCGTTTCTACTAAGGAAGTAACAAACTCTTTCATGAATTAAAGCATGCAACCATAATGTTAAGTTTTATTAAATAATCCAACTAAGCCAGTAGTACAGGTATGTGGCAACTGATTAGCTTAAATAGGCATGTACATTTCCATATTTCCTACGTAAAGACATCTGTTGAGGTTCCTTTAAATATATATATAATTCTAAGTTGCCAATGCGACCACTATATGTCAGAGGTGAATCAACTAATTAGCCATGTCCCGGTGGCACTCTGCTCCCTGCGGACGGAGCCGACTCAGCTGGCTCATCGAAAAGTCAATTTCGTTCCTACTCAGGGAGATCAACAGACGCAAAAATTCCCTTCGGACTCACATTGTAAAAGCTTTGAAGAATATCGTGTATGAATTACTCCAGTTATATCGGTTGATAACAAAACTATGTTACTGCTTCAACTTAAAAAAATAGGTGAAAACTGTGTCCGACATTGTGTTTTATAGAGAATCCAAATATAATGCAATTGGCATACAATTTACATTTAATTAAATGCAATGGCTTGTTTATCCTGGGAAAGGGCGCTCGGGGTGTAGCTGACACCCAGCGGTTTTTTTTCATGCAATGTCAGTAACTCCTTGGCTCTACAATGTCACATGTTTTCATAACTTCGAATTAATTACATTCTCACAAATCAAATCTAGCAGTCCATCAGAATCCCATTAGGCTACGACATTGGAACGAGTCAAAGTGTTCTGGGGTGTTTCTGACACCCCTTCCACGTTCATCATTGGCACCCCAGATAGCATGCTAAACTTGCTGCACACTTGCCACAAGTTTGTCACGACAAAGTTGCAAGTTAGCAAAAAGTTTGTCATAACAAGCCTGCAAACTTGCTGCAAGCCTGAATCAAACCTCCTAGTTACGTGTCTACAAACTTGCTGCAGACTAGTCGCGTCACACCTGATGCAGACTTGTCGTGTCATACCTGCCGCACACTTGTCATATCACTCATGACTCATACTTGCCATATTACACCTACTGCAAACATGTCATATCATGTGCAGAATAACAGCGCAGTACTGCGCTGTTATCCTGCTTCTGTATTGTGGCCATAATGGTATTTGTAAACTCCTCCTAAAGGGTTCTTTCTTTATCTAGAGCTTTTGGAGGATACGTAAGTACAATCAACGCACTCGGAGTGCCTGAAGAATATTATTCACAGATAAGACTAGTTCTCAATAATTTCGCTGGCATTACTACTGGAACGTCTTTTTCAGTAGTGAATAACGCCTCCATGAGAAACAAAGTTGATAGATAACTTCACTGTCAACCGACGGCCCTACAGACAGTCGGAAAGCGCATGAGCGGAGGTGCGCTCAAACTGATATTCATTCGCGTTATTCGAGAGAGAAACAAGCTCCCCGTACGCTAGTGCTATCCTCTAAGTCAAAAAAGAACAAGGGTCTTGTCAAATGTGTGTCGATATGCGAGAGTTAGATACTCACACGCTGAAGGATAAATACTCCAAATCATGAACCGAAGATCAATTAGACAGATTGGGGCAAAGAACGCTTGGCACATCTATTCATAATGCATCGAGATTCAGATTCATATCCACCCGAACTCGGTAAAAAAAAAGACGGCTTTCGTGATCCGCGATATGCATTTAGAGTATTTCCATGCGCCGTTCGGCCTAGCCAATTCACCAGCCGTTTCGAAGAACGATTAACGCTGAATTGGTAGTCGTCTAGGTGTTAATGGAATACATATATCCTCATTCCATTTAAAACTGTTCAGTGAGGATTGCAATGCTTGGATGAAGTTTGGCAAGCTTGGAGGGCCGTTGGATTCTCACTGATTATTTGAAAGTGTGAATTTCATCCAAAATCGAATACCTCGGCCTTGAAAAATGCAGGGAGGGTAACAGCCCAATTTGCCTAGTCTGTTTGTAAACCAATTTGCCTAGTCTGCTAGCTAACGCGAAGCAGGACCGACAATTTATGGGATAGCCTACCTGCCTCCGAATACGTAACCCTAGCTTTCGCGCGGTACCGCGCTCACTAAAAAATCTTTTGAAAAATCGCTGTTCGGGGGAACCATTCAAAAATATGAGGGGCAAAGCAGAATATTCGCATTTTACAGCAAACCAAGCTCCCTACTGAGACGAAGAGTTATTCATATGAATTATAGACCTAGACAACAGTTAACTACCATGACCTTATTTGAGTTTACCACATTGGGATGAATTTTTTTTAACTGTCACCGATTGTGACTCGGTCAAAGCAACCGCAGCAGGACATTGTTCTTCACATTTGCCCAAATGTGGACATATAAGTAGGATTTTGATTTTGAGATAGATTACCGCAAAGGTTCTATCTTGTTGTACGTTGTTGTTGTGCGTTGTTGCTGTGTTGTACGTTGACAATCCTGCCTCAGTCTTGTGAGGCTCTCGGCACAATGCATGGTAGCAAAGAGAGCAATAAGGTGAGGCAGAGGAGTGTCTCGTTAGCTGCTAGTCCCTGCCTTCTCCTATCAATGAGTTCCACCGTCACTTTAAAATAAGCAACATTGGCATCAAATGCATGACCAAAATGTGTCTTGAACCCACTATCCCCTATAGCATAGTTTCACTCGACTTTTACCATCTAGTGTGGCAAGAGAGAGTTGGGGAAAATAGGTGGTGGTGTCAGAGCATTTCCCCACAACCGGCTACACTTTTCCCAGCTGGCCTCATCAGAACCACCACACAGCCACAATTTCTTCGTGCAACACTCCCTAGAATACAATGTGGATACCGCGGGCAAATGAAATGTTGAATTATAAATTTTTTTCTCCACCATTTGATTCACATTTGTGTGTATTATATGCAAAAGAGAACTTGGGGAGTTTTTTTTAAGAGGAACAATAAAAACTGTTGAACGAAATGCATATTGATAGTTTTGCGTATTCTTGTCTTGAATAACCAGGTAGTATTGCCTGGTGACTGTCTGGCACTGCAGGTTAAAACTTTTTTAATGAAGAGGGTTAAGTTTGAAATATTTGCAGTACTTTCTTTAGGGATTTAGTTATTCTCCTGAAATGTTAATGTATCGACTCAAACTCTGAAACTGGCTGGAATGCCTGTGATTGTACAGCCCCTGTAAATACTGTGCATGCTAGATTAGTAGCTGGTCATAAGAATCAACCCACAAAAGAATGAACCATAATGATAGAGAGAGAAAAGATTTGTGAAAGAAAAAAATAATGCAGGAGGCACACTATTCCTTCCATTATAATTTACCAAAGTATCAAGAACAGGAATAACCGTTCTCTGGGAAAGTGATTATTTCATAGTCAACTTCATTTATTCTGTTCATTGTATTTTTATTATTTTTCATACTATTGTAGCACTTTTGTTTTTAACAAGGTAATTTGATGTGTCCTCCCTCATCCAAAGTATTCATTGATATCCGTTTATCAAAACACCTGGGTGTACTTCGATGGAAAACTTCAAATTTACTTTTATATGCAAGAACACTTCTCTGCATTAAACATAACTCTCCTCCATAGAACAGTTGATACCCTTCAACAGCTGGATATGACAATTCATAAATGTCTGCACACTGAGTCCTTATCCCCTCCTCTGCCACATGGGGAATCTCACACAACCACAAGCACCCTTCAAACCCAACTCCTCTCCCCAACTTCCATCACGTTTCTTCCTCGTGTCCTTTCCACTCAAAACTACTTCACCAACCACCCCTAAACTGATCTATGACTCTGAAAATTTATTCCCTCAAAGACAATTTTCCAGCTTTGTAGTTGTGCTGCAATATCTTTATAAATTCTAGAAAACTGTAAAATTGGTGTCTGTATAAATGCAGACACACAAGTGGTACAATAAATTAGGCATTCAAATCTTTCATCTCTTATAGGTCAACAGTTACTTCCACTTCATAAAATCCCATCCCAAAATCCATGTCTTTAACTACCGCCTCTCCACCATCAAACCACTATTACAACCAGCTCATTCAGTTCCCCTTCCACCTTCTGTTCCCTCTCCTATGCCATCCTCTGGAAATCCAGGCTGGTTAACACTAGGACCGCGGGACTCTGGTGGCCCCTCAGAACCGCGAAGGTCCCAAAAAAGGGACCCAACGAGTCATTGCCATTTTTACCTTTTTCAATGAATAGACGTGCCTTCTTTTGACAAATTTGGAGGTAAATAAGAACTTCAGGTACTTTTTATGATAGTTATTAACTTTTTTTTATTTAAAAAGGACACAACAGTGAAGAACTTATCTTCGTACACAAGAGAATAAGTCTCACGTCGATGGCTGACAAATGAGGCACGTATTATTTTGTTTGTTTTACAAAGTATATTTAGGCTGAGACTACGTTATATAATACATTTTCTTTGTAAGGATCAACATTGACATGCAGAAGAATGTCTGGAGGCCCTCTTAGAAAGTCAGACAACGGTGAGTGGTCCTATTACTTTCTATAGGTGCCGCGAAAAGTTGCTAAAAGTCTTTAGTCCAATATCAAAGTAATGGCCTATGTACTTTTCTAGAGCGAAGGTAAACAAAACAGGTCTTACATTCGCATAAGATATACGAGAACAATCATCAAAAATAATTGCAATTAGCAACCAAAGAACAAAGACATTAAGTCATTGGCGATTGACATATGTCATGCTTATAAACACAAAACCAAACTAATTATTATTGCATTCTTCTTCCTCTGATTCAGGTTTGCATGATACATAGATATCACTCACGCCGCCTGTACATTTTTTACACACAGGTTTTCTACAAGCTACGCAATCATAAGAAGTTTTTCCTCCTTTTTTGTTTCCTTTACCACAACAAGACATTTTGACTTGGCATCGTCGACGCGAATCACCTATGTCCGATAGCTCAACGGGAGCAGTCTTTATCTTCTTTCTTTGATCAATGTGAGGTTTTGTAAGTTCTTCTCCCAAGGCAAGAAGAGAGCCGCGGCGGGAAATTTTAGCATTAGTAACCTTTCTGTACAAAATACAACTGTTGATTCCTCCCAAGTCTAAAATATTACAGAAAGTGTGGAAAGTCCACCTGCGGGAGGCACTTTTGACTGAATATTTTCGGGCCAATTTGTCGACAATATCCACTCCTGACTTTGTTTTATTGTAAAATGTCACAGTCTCAGGCTTTGCTTTGATATCGTCACGTCCACGGCACGTCCAAGTGCATAGAACTCATTATAACAACATTCTTATGTGGCTTTCCTTGATAAACAGTGAGCGTTACATCACTGTTAGTAAAGATCTTACTATCGAAATGTTTTTCGCGGGCCTGTTTCACACATACAGGTACTTCTCTTCGCTTTTTGTTTACTGTCCCGACCAAGCTAGTACCCTTCGACTTCAGGTATTTTGCTAAACGTAAAGACGTAAAAAAGTTATCACTCGCAATATTTCTACCCTTGTTTAGGTAAGGTGCCACAAGCTTTTTCACCACAAAGTCACCGAGTCGGTCACCCTCAAGTCGATCATCATCTTTTTCAAGATAAGGAAATGAGTTTATCAAATACTTGCTGTCGTTATCGACAACCATCCAAAGTTTTTGGCCATATTTGTCCGGTTTTGATGGCATGAACTGTGTAAACCGACATCTAGCTTTTCATGGAAACAACTATTCATCGACCACTATGTTAGGACCTGGTATGTAGTTGCTCTGACAGTTTGATATGAATCTATCCCAAATCTCAAACATTAGGGCAAAGATATTATCCTTCAATCTTTGAGAGCGAGTTGATTTTTCATCACACCTCAAAAACCTCATGATTTCCCTAAAGCGATCGCGCGGCATGGCAACTTTGCACAACTGAATACCGTATTTTTCAGACCAAAGTAAGTTGACCTCCATGCCTTCTGACTCGGTTGCGCCTCGCACGTACAAAATTCCGAGAAAAGCATCTAATTCTTGTAGTGACAATTTCCAGTCATTGTTGCCATAAACTCGATGCTTCTGCGACCGTGCACTTTGCATACAATTATCAATAATCAAGCGCCAAGCACTTGAAAACAGCCCGTCTACAATGTAACATTTTGCATTTGTGGTAGGCCCTGGTTTTTCTTTGAGTATGTTTTGGTGACCGCGCCTACCAGTAGACCCAGAATTAGGGGAGGCTACTTTCCATTTAGTACCATCTGGTGCCTCAATAACTAAATCAACAGCTAATGTTTTCAGATAACCTTTTCCATTTCTGTCTTTTGTTGTACGTTGGTGACGTGCATCACCATCTCCTCCTGACCCAGGAGCCACACCGACATCGTCTTCATCAGGTAACGTATCACCGGTACTCACAGAACCCGATAGACGCGGCCTTTTTGCAGAATGACCCGACTTTCCTGAGGAATAGCGACGTGTTGAGACAGTTTTGTATTAGGTGGACGACGTCGCAGCTTGACTATGTGGCTCAGTATCCTTTCTCTGCACGCGCGCGGAGGAGAGGGGGACACTTGCAAGTGCGCGGAGGGGAAGTAGACGGAGAGTCACTGCCCGAAGAGCGCTCAGAAATGCTGGGACCCAAAAAAGGGACCTCCGCGGTTAAAGTATAATCACGTTTTTTTTCAATGAAGGATGGAGCAGGGGTTATATATTTTACTCAGTATTATGGTTATGAAAAATTAATAAAAGTCGGAAAGTTTTAGGACCCTACGGAAAAAACGTAAGCAGTGAGACAACTGTTTATGGTGCCGGGTCCCAAAAAAGGGACACTCGCGGTTGAAGTGTTAAGAAATTTCCTGAGCAATATGAAATAGATGACATGAGATGACAAAGGAAGCGTTGAAAGTGCCGAGAGTGCTCAAAGCGAGGGACTAGGATGGACACTATCAGAAATTGGCCAGCTTGCGAGGGAAACCAGTCTTTCCCTGGCTTCAAAAACTATCACAGAGACCTCAAATGCTGAAATTATGTAAATATTGTAAAGAGTTTTATTAAAAAGTTTTGTCTGGAGATGTATTTCAATTTTAATTTTTGTGAGAGTTTGTATGTTTGCAAGAATGACTGCAGGAATTTTATAATGCGAACAGCAAATGGCCTACGACAGTAATTCTCAATGAAGATGAGCAATTCAATTCTTGAACTTATACTACGTGTTTAGTTATTTTCACTAAAGATGAGTCGAATCCCAATGTCGATTCTCGATTCCACCGATTCTCAGGATTAGAATCGGTATCGAGAATCGATCGCCTAAAGTCGATTCCAATTCCATAGATTCCCGATGGATAAATATTCAAATCAAATTTCATTACCACATCATATTAGTCTCAGTAATTTTGAGTGTAGGCTATCAATTTGTACCTTTTATCTACCACAATAAGCTGAGGATATATTTGCTATTTGTTTATAATTATACTTTTTGAGCAACTAAATTGTCTTTGTTATTTTATTCCAGCCAATACTTGAATTTCAATAATAGCAGTACACTACTAGTGTATCAATATCCCCCCACCTGTTATTATGAATAAGAATCGATGGAATCAGAATCAGGAATCGATTTGAAAGAATCGGAATCGAAATAAAGTGGAATCGACTCATCCCTAATTTTCACAATCATACTTCTGCTCAAAAATGCAGTTGTGCTCCCTAAGGAGACATTTTATTTTTAGATTTTAAAAAGATTTGCACTATACATAATTTTAATAATCCTTAGCATAACACATTGTAACAGAAAGAATTGTAAGAGAGAGAAGTGCTATGTGTAAGAACAGTTTTTAAACTGGATAAACACTTGAAGTTATGTGCTTAATGGCAAGGAATGCTGAATATTCAATTACACCACGGAAAATCAACTACAGGGAATTCCAGGAATGCATGCAGCCTGCACTTGGTCTTGCCCTTGGTGCCAGACATTCAGGAATGTCAAAAGTTTTAAGTCATAACTACAAAAATTACAGACTGCAAAAATTAAATTTTTGGTCATATGTCTTATTTCATCATGCTGAATAATATGCCAAAAACTGGACTTTGTCACAAGGGAAGTTCAACAATTTATCCCTTAGCTCTAAGAGAGTTAATGAGGCCGAATTGATGGAATGATGCATGCATGGGAATGAGGAGATCCTGCTACCAGTCTGGAGGTGGTATATAGCTTATGGGAGCCCTGGCTTGAAAGGACCCATGCTGCCTCATTGTAAGCACTTCTAACACCAATGATACTGTAATTACGGAAAACGAGAGACAGATTTAATCTTCGTAACTGTCTTTCCGCACACTCCTGAGATCTAACAATGTAAACCCCCAAGTTACAAAAATTTTATAAGGTAGTACATTCAGGGGCATAGCCAGGGGGGCACCTGGCTCCCACTGCATGAGACATTTCATTCCGTATCTGTTAGACAGTGCTAAACAGGATGAATGAAGTTGGGTGTCCTGCCCCCTAGCATAAATCCTGGCAATCCACATAAGTTAATTCAAGGTCTCTTTATCTCTACCCCTAACGAATGTCCCCATCAGCATTTCTTCACTTTGAAATTAAATTGACAACAATTTAATTTCAAACACTTTTTGATAAAAATTTAATTTCTAACAATTTGGTTAATCTTAAACAACAAGGTATAAAGAAGTAATTATAAACCTAGGTGGGCCAAATAAAATGAAATTAAGACCACCATATTCTTCCGAGATATGTATTATGTATATACATAAAAATAGGTCAACTTATAAACATAATGAACTGTACATGGTGATAAATACTATATTACAATCAATTTCACTTCCATACTTTAATTACACCATCACGAGATCCAGTCAGTAGGAAACACTGTGTTGCCTGGCACAAGGCCACGTCACTGATCCAGTCATGGTGACCAGCAGGCGGCTGCTCTGGGCCTGGACGTGGGCAGTCCTGCCCAGAGCTGATCCCCTGCCCCCCGGTTGATCCAATCCCTGGGTTACCAGCTGAGCCAACACTAAGGCTTGAGCTTGATCGCAAGGGCCCAGATCCAAGCAAGTTGGATGGGGGGCCTGGCTGATGATGATGACTAGAAAATTGTCTCATTGACTGCTGGTGCTGAGCCACCTCCACCACAACATTAGTTCCGTCAATTAGTCGAGACCTTAAGACAAATATGGTAAACATAAGATAAATAATAAGTATTCTCACAAACATATCCCACATACTTCAGACACTCGCTCCGATCATCATCCTATTCACCAAATAAAGTAGAATAAAATTCACATAAATACACAGAGCTCCAAGTATTAAGGGCGAATATGAGGAAGGTCTTAAGTTGACACTAGACAGGAATAGTGGTTTAAGTTTCTCACTACATAGACTTCAGTTCAAATCCCGGTGATATCTTCAAGCCTGACTAGATAAACCACTGATTTTATGGACATCACATCTACTATGGAATCCACAGATAAAAGAATAGTGGCATTCCAAAGAGTATCAGAGTCATATGACAGTGTCTGGGGCTTAGAAGTTCATGGTATCTTCCACACCCTTTCAACATACTGATAAATGTAACTTAAATCTATCTATGGTGTCCAAGAAGTCCATATGTATCGCAAGAGAAACTTTGAGGCTTATATCAGAGTTTTTACATGGACATTACAGTTTATGCTATAATTACAAATGGATCATACCATCATTTTTCTTGTTTGATAGTGCATTATGGTTTTTTGGGGCAATTTTAATAAAGTCCTATAATTTTTTTCATATGTGGTTAGAGTGAAAATGTCCCAGTTTTTGGCTTCTCCTCTAGGAACTGCTCACTTTTGAAATTTATGCTGCATACTCTCATCCCACCCAGAAGTTCATGATAAGAAACTCTCTGAATCATTACATGTCCTTCAATTCACCTCACACACGTCATGTATAAAGATAGCATGATCAATTTTTTATCAATGTTCAGCTTCATAATAAGACTTTATCACATGCCTCTGTCACTACCACATGCAGGTGGCAACATCATATGTGCTACCTCGACCGATCAGTATCACATGGTACATTTTCGGAGGTTATGGTCTCCAAATACCGTGACTGAGAACTTGAAAGTAAGCCCATTTTGTGTTGCACTGCTATCCTGAGCAAAGAAAATATTTCCTTAGAAAAAAGCCAAGATCTTTTCTTTGGGATATTGAAAAAATGTGTAATTCAAGTATTCAATAACAAACATACTCATACATTTCTAATAAAGCTTTCATCACAATCAATTATATATTTGAGTATTTGCACACTTTTTGGAAACAATAGCAAATGCTACCAGTACATTAAAACCCTAAATACAACATTTGAGAGGAGTACATACCTATCCCACATTTTTAATAATAAACGATTAAAACTCATAATTTAGGCCTTGCACTTAAACAGACTGTGGCAACATTGCCTCTGCCGTGACGTCATTCCCCTGACTCAGCCGTCACAATTAGGCTTGTTTACGTTGGCACTCTTGGATAATTTCTGTGTTGGGTGGTAAATATTAAGTAGAATTCGTTATGTATTTTGGATTAATGCGAGGCAGGAGTCCAACAGTATCAGAGGCAATATAACTGCTAAAAAGAAAAACTACAAAGAATGCTGTTATGTGCCACTGTTCAAAAGTACGCAAATATCAACACTAAATAAAGTGTTCAGCGTCCCGAAATATCCTACTGTAAGGAAGAAGTGGCTCATAGGACCTCGACGAGACTATAAGAAGATGCCTTTAGCTGCAAAAACATATTTACGATGCTGTGCCGACCATTTCAATGTAAGTAAATTGAAAATTATGTACCACTCAAGAGTAAACAACCAAGCCTATGGACTTTTTCTTGCGTATTGTGATTTATTATGAATTGCTCGTAAGACTACATTATTTCAGCGGTGGAATTGGAACCACTATTCAGGGTGAACATCCTAGTTGTAGAAATAGAGGCTAAATGGGAGCCGGTGTATTATAAATTTTAATTTTAGGACTCACATGACCACATTCGTAGCTGCTATAATTAATATTGAAATATACATATATGTACTGCATACATTTCTTTCTACTCTTTCAAGTTAGAAGAGGATGCTGCAAATGAAATACATTGGAAAATGATAGGAGGGCCTTGAAAAACAAAAAAGGAGTTACTCCACATGTATTTGAATGCCAATCTAAGAATAGTGCTGTGCATTGTGACGAACCATGGTGTTAAAGAAAATTTTTTTTTTAATTCTGCAGGACTCTGCCAATTCACAAGAGTCGGCGCCATGGATCAGATCATCCCTCTGGACTATAACATCGTAACCAAGGAAGAGAGGGAAGTTGCCTCATCACTAACACTACCAATGCACAGAATTTCACCTGTGAACTTTGAAATAATATAATTTAGTGTGAATTTCATGTTTTTTGCATGTAATTCATAAAATAAAAGAGTAGCTGCTAAGGAGATATTCTTGCTGGGACATTTTTAAACCTCGCGGCTCGGAGCTCACAAAGAGTGGGTTTCGCTTCATAAAATCTCCCACCATCAATGCATCCACTGCGGGCAGGTTGTTGAATGACACCTTGGAGTATTCTACCTCCCTTTCAATTAAATCGGTCTGGAGACAAAATAACTCCCTTTGATTTCAAAGAAATAATGTCTGGTTGTCACTCCTGTCATGGCAAAAACGTGAACACTAGCCAGGCATGTAAGGAAGATGATGTCACAATCTGATCGCCAATCAGCGTGCATTTTGCCTTACTGGATATCGATACAAAAAAGTGCAACTTTAATGGCTTATATTATTCATAAAACACAATATAATAAAGTTTTACTGCGGGATTAACTTATTAATGATGCAAGGATTTAGTGACAATTCATTCACCACCCAATTCTGACCCATGCAAATACTCAATTGTCCAGTTAAGTTTTCAAAGTGAGCAATTATTATAGAAGAAACAAAAAACTGGGACATTTTTCAGTATAACCATATAAAAAAATTAGAACACTTTATTTTTAATTGTCTAACATTGCCTTTCCAAGAGGTTGTCTTCAATGTCCTTTCCATTCTTTGGCTTATTATTCATATGAGTATTTTTGATCTTAAAACGTTAGGAACAGATTTTAAAATACCTTCAAAAATATTACTGCAGAGTTAAATTTTCCATTCATCTGCATTTGATACCTCCAATCAGAGGGTAAGTTTTACATTTATGGTCCAACATTATTAAGTCCTAGCTATACAAGATATGTTGTGAAGTCACAATTGCACCCAAGGAATTTCTGGCAAAATCATAGTTTCCATGGCATATCTTTAATTTTTTCTTAGTGATTTTGCAGTCAGTATTAGGTTGCTTTCACAAACAAAATATATTCACATGGGTGAAAACCTGGTAACAAACCAGGTATCAAAAGGATGTAATAGGTGATTATTAATATTACTAAGTTGACAGTATTATTCCAGGAAACAAATGACCTAGTATTAATTACAGGCATTTGACATTTTCCCTGATCCAACATTAATGACTTCAAACTCTAGTCAACAGTATAGTAGGATGAACTTACTCATAGGAAACAGAGGATGCCATGTGAGGTGGGTCAGATGCAGCTGGAATAGCAATACAAGATGAAGAAGGTGACTCTAGATCCCAATGCCTCAGCCGCATGTCCGTCCCACCAGCAAGGAGAAAGGGGGCCCGGTCCAATAATCCCACAGCCATTGTGCAAACACTATGGGGGGACATCTGGAGAAATAAACCACAGCAATAGAAAAAAACAGCAACTATAACCATACAGCATGTTATATTTCATAGGAAAATTACTTTCTGGCAGCAAATATTTTGAATATGATAATTTTAAATCCTCTCGGTTATGGTAAATTATTCTCCTAAAAGAATAACTAAATCACTGGCAAATATTTCCTATTTATCTCTTAGGGAAGATCACTCACAACTATGTATCAAGGTATACAAATTAATAATTAAGTAATAATAACATGAGGTTAATGCCAAATAACAGAAAATATCATTCAAAAATAGATTTCTAGGAGTGAACATGAATTGACAAGTGACAATAAAGATAAGGAAAATGATTAGGCCACTTTTCAGCTGCAAGAGATAACATCTTCCAAGCCCAGGACACCTGACATCAGTTCTCTACCTATCCCATGGAGATTATGATACAGTAAGGGCAATTTTAAGAATATTCTTTTTATTCTATTTTAGTATTAGAGCAAAATTTCACTGCATCAACCCAAAAACCATGTAAGTTGGATGATAATATATTAGCCCGATAATGATTTGATACTTTTTATCAAATTATATCCCAATGAAATCATTATAGGCCCTCAATTAGGGCATTAAATTACCATACAGTTGATACCTGCCTTAAAAAATACTCACTTAGCGATGGGCTCGCTTGGCAAAACGTCCAGTGATGATAATTTATCATTTTAATTACGAATAGAAACTCGCATTATGAATACACTCATCTTTTTGTATTTCTAAAATTGCAAATGTATACTGATAAATGGAAAAAACACCAAAACAGATATTCTCATTCATTTTGTCATTTTATCAGCCATTCATGAACAAAAATACCCTTGCTTAATACACAGTAGAGGAAAAGCAATGAGCAAAAATATCAGAGATGAGGTCAAGATTCAAGGCTTTGATCCAATCTTATCAAATCCTTACAAATAAGATTTGAACAGATTTGAATCCAGCTGTGTGGGAGGCACGTGAATTACATCGCTGTAAACCCTACATCATCCATAGTAAATTTGTTCACAATCACATCTCGGAATTTATCATGTAGTCCATGCTGTACACCTAATTTGTGGCTTTTTGAGTGAACTTTCATTACATCATAAAATATTAATATCAGTAGCGACTTCATAGTTATTAGTCACTTCTAGTTTTAGATAAATATTAGCATATGCAAAACACCCCTTCATAACGTCCCAGAGCATTTTGTAAGTTGACACACATGCTATAGATTATTACGTCTGCTGTTTTTATTATATGCTCAACTGATAGACCAAAAATATTCCTTTTTGTTTTTGAAAAATAAAGTGTAAGCAACAGAAAAATATACACTTAATATAGAATGCATAGTAAAACATCACTTTTATCATACCACAAAATTTTCCACTACATGGCACTACCATGGAACAAGAAGACATTGTGATGTGCATATATTTCATAATAATAGTGCCCAACATAAAAACAGCCCTTTATATCGGCTCTCAACAGTGTATAATAACCTTCCAAGCCATATAAAGAAAATAGAGGGGGTTGTTAAATTTAAGAAGGAACTGTGTAAATATCTATTAGAGAAGAAGTACTATTCCCTGTCAGAGTTTGAAACCTAGGTAAAACATCTGTAACTTAGACTATTTTTTTTGGGACATGTTCTACGATTTGTAAAAAAAAAATCCTACAGAACAAATAAAATTATGATTATGATTTCACTCAAGTTTTTGCTGCTCCAGCATGCCATCGTTAGGCGCTGCATTTAATAGGAAAAATTTAGCCTTGTTCTTTTAAAGGAATGGGCCTGTTATCAGGCTCTAAACACTGATTGAATAAAAAAGGGCTAAAAATTAAACTGATCTAAGAAATGGGAATAGACATTTGTGAGGCCAAAATTTGAAAGAGAAGAGAGGTAGTTTTTTCCTCATCATGAAAAGGTAAACCCTCTCAAAATACAACCATGTGATCAACATTAACTGGAGTCACCACTTGAAACTGTATACAATGTAAAAATTAATCACTTACACTTTTGTTCACTTAACTTTTCCTCTTTCCTACTAAGAGAGGAAGTAATAGATTTCATTGTGAAACAAATTTCTATTTTTGCTTCAAAGCAAAAGAATAAGACTTTAGATTAAGGAAAATCCTAGAACTGCTATGGGTACATTTTACAAGAAAATGTAAAAATGGACTTAAGTATGATGGCAAACATACCATTATTTACTTATGTATTGTTAACATGAAGAAAGTGTGATTCATAACTTAGTGATGGATGGCTTCAGATTAAAGATTCAAGAAAAACTGAAATTAAGATTTGATAAATTTTGGATTTGACCCATGACTAAAAAATATCTCACATTTCAGTTCAATAAACAATCTTTAAATGAGGTGTGCAACTTGGCAAATGAAGGGCATGTGACCACCGAGGAAATACAGCAACAGCTGTGGCTTCCTCAACGTAGAGCTAATATGACGAGCTAGAAAATGGAAATGAGACACTGAGTATATCATATGGTATGATTACAAACTCTCTTTCCACTGCTACTTCCTTTATTATGCTGTTATCTAATGTAACAAATATGAGTAAGTTTCAAACTTCATTCATAAGCAATTGCACAAATCATCAAGCTTGAGTCACAACTCTTTCATTTAATTTGCATGTGACACATTATTTTGTAGAAGTTCAAATATTCTTTCCCATTATGACCTATATTTTATTCCGTTAAATTTTCACCTCAAAGCTCAAGCTACAGCAGTATGAATTATAAGTTTCTAGGACATGACTTGAGCAATAGATCTAGAAAACTGAGACAATATGTAACTACAAGACAGTCCGAGAGCTTCCAGAAGTCTCATTTCAAAACCACACAGGCAAAACAAACAGGAAAAAAGCAGCATTTGTGGTGCTCTTAATGTCTGAGGTCTTTATGCTTAAGATAACAGGATCAATTTGGTATTTAAACTGATTTGCAGAAGGAGTATTTTTCATCCAAGCCACTTCATGGTTGGATAAGGACTGGTATATACATTTTGCACGTCACATCATGACGATTCTATAATTAAGCCTACAAATGATTTTCTTCTCTTCCCGTTGTAATTCTTCCCTCCTAGTCTAAATTTTATACAACATCAAAGTTTAGAGTTTTCACTTTTTCATAGAACAAGATGTTACAACACTTGCACAACAAAATTGGCAAATAGCGAGCACGAACCTGAGTTTGAGAGAGAGGAGGAGATGGACTGGCCCAGAGCACAGCCCTCCTCGACTGCGTCTCCAAGTCCCACAGAGATATTTCATTGTGCCCTTGAACTGCTGAGATGACCCATGACTGTTCCAAGGGATGCCGGACAAGTCTGCGTACTCTGGCCCCTATTAAAATATTTATAAAAATACATGTAATATACAAAATTGCATGTGCCACAGACTTCCATTTACAACAGAAAATCATGCATATCTTACACCACCACCAAATGCATATTTTATTCACTTCCGCAAATACATTTTTTTAAACTTTGTTATTCAAGTCAGAGATAACATTAATATAAGGATTCAAGAAACAAATACAATTGAGCATAAGCTGATTCAAGGACAAATCAAAGTCTTCTTTTCAGACAAAACTATATACTAAAATCTGCGACTCAAGGGTAAGCTAATACGGAAAAAAAATGGCTAATCTCCCAGCTCTGCCGATCAAAAATGTGAACCACTAATGGCATGAGTATAAATCTAGAAACAAAATGCAGCAAATGTTAAAAATAAAATGACAGTCAAACTTCCACAAAAAATGCATCTTTCACATCTGATGAAAAGATGCATTCCTTGATTCGACCGCCTGCACTGTTGTGTGATGAGGCAGTTGTTACATTATGGTCTTCATTGAGCAAATAATCATCTTCCTCACCATACATAACTTTTTTGTAGCAACCAAACAGTTAACAGTTAGTATTACAAGAGGAAGAGAAAGAAGTCAATGATGACAGGTTATGCAATACATGATTGTGGTGTTAGATGGTGCTGTAATTTAATATATTACAATGCAGCATGCTTTTGAATATAATCGGACATTCTTACATTTGGCAGCAACAATAAAGATTGCAGAGTTAGATGAGATGGGAAAGATATCAGTGATTCCTTGGAATTCTTCTCAACCCTGATTGGACTCTGATTAGTAGCCTATGTTTGACATTAACATGGATCCAAAACCAGTTAGTTACAATTTCAGCACATAATAATGGTTATAATAATAATTAGAGATGGGTAAATACTATCCACAAATGCTTGCATAACTCGAATACTGGACATTATTCATGATGGAAGATCTTGAATGGTTATGCTGAGGGGAGAAATTCAAATACCTCAAATATCCCACCATACGCCATGGCACTATGCTCGGGAAGTTGATAAACTAATAACATCAAATATTCAAATGCATTGCAAGACACACAGTTCTGTTTGGCAAACAACTGTTTTTTAGTTCACATTTTTATTCACAAATGAATCATCGCTGACAAAAGAGCTTCATTTATTAGTAAACGCCTTTTATTTGCTGTGCATAATCTTCATCAATTTTGAATAAATGCCATAATGGGCCAGTTCTACCAAATCTGGAGAAGTTTTCCAATTGGCTAATTAATTTTACGTAGGTACATGTTTTCGAGGGGTTATGCAGGGGGAATTACCCAGCTATCTTACTATGAGCTACACACTTACTGAGACGTAATTTCACATAGACATACTTCCTCATTTGTATCACCATGGTTCATTCTATCAAATCTGTGGTTAATTTTGCTAAGTTTCATCTTTTCCAAAAAAATGTAACTTCATTGTCACCACTCTCCACTGTTAGATTCAAAACTCAACATAACATGAAGGAGCATTATCACTGTCAGTAATCACTTATTGAAATTAAAATATTCACATTTTCAATAGATCCTGAATGTATACGAATGTTTGATTTCTCGAATAAAAATCTTTAAGTACTGTAATAAAAACATAAAGCTAATACTATGTACAAATGCAACTTTTAACGTAGCGCTTGCTTATTGAAGAGTTTTTGTCTACTAACTCCATAACTAGTAAGTGATGTTGACAACGTATAATAAGGTATAAAGATATGTCCATTAATTTTGGTGTGGTTTAAATGGACATGAATCCTAAATTCAAAATCCAATAGTTCTGTTTACTGTTAACCAAAATATAAGAAATGTACCAATTTATGACAAGGTTTTCAGTTGAAAAATTATTGGTCAGCTATGTTTTCAATTGAATATTTCTGTTCTAAACTTAATGGTTCTGTTTTGTGTAAGCACAAAATCCTTTATTTGACATGAGTTATCCCACAAATTGATTCTATATGAACCATTTTTTTGAAAGAATGAGGACATTATGCTCTAATAGTTTTCTTGCTCATAGTTCTGAAGGCTCCTCAACAAATAAATTGCTCATCATAATTAGTAATTAAGCTTATAATGCTTTTATTGAATTTTATTTCGTGGATTTGATTACACAAATGTTATTATTGAAGTACTCTTCCAGTTAAAGGCAGGTTTTATAGAAAATCAGAGAAAATCCTCCCGATTTTCACACATGAAAGGCATTATCTTCCACTGTTATTTCTTTCTACGCGCATATGTCATACCCTTCTTCATCCCACCCCAACATCCTTCCCTCTATCACAGCCTTAAGCAGACCACGGCCTTTCTCAACACCCATTTCAGCCACCTACCCTGACGCCACCTGATCTCATCCAAAAGCTTCCTTTCCTCACCATCAAATCAAGCACTTCCTCATTTATCTTCCTTTCTCTTCTGCAAACTTCCTCAATTCTCTTCCTCACCCAAGTCTTGAAAGCCTGAAGTCTATTATTGTTGCCCTTCCTACGAGTCCATGTTACAGTCTCATGCACAATGCTACACTCCTTATCATCAAGCTCTTCAATAGTCTATTCTTCATATCCTAAAAAAGGGTCTGTTATCAGCCCCCGTCTAATACTAAATGCCTCCTTCATGAACACTATTCTCCTCCTTATGTCTTTGCTACTACACCCTTTTTCTTCCGGCATACTGCCCAAGTAATTAAGATGCTCTACTTACTTGGGTAGTACGATGGAGGAAAATGGGTAGAGTGGCATGGGTTTAAGGAGGAGAATAGCATTAGCCAAGGAAGCGTTTGATAATCAAAGAGAGCTGATGCCAGGGACCTTGGGTGAGGATTCAATGAAGAGTCTTGTGAAGAGTTTGATAGGAAGTGTAACATGGTATGAGATACAAATGGTTAGATAGATGGGGAAAAGATTATATAATAGGTATAGTGAAATTTTAAAGTAAACTTCTTAAATTTTTAATACAAGGTATATCTAAACTGTGGCAAATAATTGTTCAGGTAATATTTAATAAATTATTAGCAAATATAGTCTTTGGATATTAGAGGTATTTGATAACATTCGAAAACATATTTGAATTCGAGGAAACTGCTATTCATCCCATCTCTATTAATAATGCTTAATAATAATTTACTCATTACTTGTGTTTAAACAGCTGAAGAAAGATGCAGCAAAGAAAGTGGTCAACATTTCCTGCATAAACTTGGTCGCCAAGCCCTCAACATTGTTAGGTATTTCACACAAAAGATTAAAATTTAAGAGGGAGGTGTTCATATATTACATCTGTGGCACTTACTATTTATTTAGCTTGAAGAGGTTGAGTTTAATCTTTAATGGACTAGCGTACATTTAAATGTACTCTGGGATGTGGGATCCTACAGCCGTGCATACACAATTATGTACACTAGATCCGACCGCTTCCACTTGGGCCTTTTTCTTGCTTGTGATCTTGTAGAAGACTCCTAACCATCTGGTCTCTTTGTAATGTGATATATGACAGTCCCTCCTCGGCAACCCAATCTTTTGGGTAGAGATAAGGTTGCCGAGACGTATTTTCTAAGATGGAGATTTTTTCATTTTTTCTTTAAGTATTCGTCTAATCCTCTTGACGAATCTGAGCGGCAAACTACTTATTTTCTTCCCTTCGTTTGTATATTTATATTGTTTTCTAGGATTGACAAAGATTCACTCTTGAGGTTGGTCAGAAAACAAAAATTTATAAATTACTACCTTGAATACGTGTCGTGTCTTCTGTAATGATTCATATTAGACTGGCACGGTTTTTCAAAAGAAATGTATTCCAAAATATTATTCTACGAATTATTATTGCAAGGATAAGCATTTACCTCAATAGTATACCTATAAAAGAAGCTTAAGTAAGCCAAACATTATTTTGAAAAGCCTTTTGAAGTATTTTTACATCGATAAAACTAGTAAATTTGCCCTGAATGAATTTGCACGGCTCACAGAAACTTGGTGAAACTGAAAAACAGCAAGAAACGCACGCTGATGTATAAATCTTTTTTACAGGGAACAAGTCCACAATATCTTGCTCAAAGCTTATATTATTATATTTTTCCATATTATTTCGGAAAAATTACGTGAATACAAGCTACTTATATGTCTTACACCAGCAAGGAAGAAAATATGCTGAAGTGTGGTAAAGCGGGTACAAAAAATAAAATAATACCGCGAGGAAGACTTGACTAATTCATATGAATATACTTTAGATATGATACTTGAAACATGAAGTTTTCAGTAGGCAAACTAACGCAAAGTGAAATCGTTCTGACATTTTCCCTATCCGACCTGCCTGCTGGACAACGGGCAATAAAAAGGAAAAAAAGGAGCTGCCAGGCCAGTTTATTGCAGAAGATACCTAAAAACCTATCGGAGGGAAATTCTAGCATTCCCTTGCAGTGCGGTGAGGAAAAGTAACAGTAATTATGCATTTTGTGCTCGTAAATACCCTCGCCACCCACGCTGTTCATCATTTCAGTAGAAAATTGCTAGCAGAAACTCATCGGTCGTCACTGTGGGCAGTCGTATTCCAAGAGTTACTGTTCTGACAATCTTAGGAGAGGTATTTAAAATCCCTTTGAATTGCTCACCTTCTGGGATTCCATTCTTTTGTCCAGTAAGTATTTTTGTGTGAATATAACTGGATTATGTCCCATTGTTTGCAACTAAGTTGTCTTTTGTTTACTAAATTTTCTATCGCTTTATACAAATATGCTGATCGGAGATAAATCCTCTTTTCACTTTTTTAGATGCTTCAAAAATAAAGTGGCATGAGGATGAAATTGAGGCATAATTATGCGCTGATAGTTATTTGGATGCACATGAAGCCAGGAATGAAAATTGAAGAAAGGAGGAAGCGGAGCGTTCAGAAGAAGATATCCAAGAATAGGTTCCACATTCGACCATTTGGGTTTCAGGGCAGTTTAACAGGCGTGCAGCATGTCTGGGTGTTTTTACTGCTGGTCCTAGCGGAATGAGAGAGAGTGAAGCACCTGGCATGAGTAAAGATTCATCTCCTTTGGCAGTTTTCATACTCTTCTTTGTCGATGAGATCCAAATCCTGGTGGAGGAGACATACAGGTATTACAACCAATATCTTCTCACCATTGTCGAAGGACCTCCTCATCGGCCTGACATTACTCTGCCGGAAATGTATTTGTTTTTAGCCGTTTTATATGGGATATGTCAACAAAAGCGATCGAATGACTAATAATTATTCCTTCAGCCATCACACCTGGAAATGGTCAAAAAAAACCTTTCATCTGCCGGATCTAACAATCCTAAATACTTGGATCCTCATGAAGTCCTGCTGTGGTAAAATTTCTCTTAGAGAATCAACTGGGACTTATCAGACACATGAGGGAGGAAGGCTTTACCAGCCCACACTTCTCAAAGAGACAAACCGCATTCGCCTAGTGTTAGCCTTGAGAGGCTGGAAGCCAAGGAGAAGAAACATTGGCCAGCGAAAGGAAACTCTTTGCGATGTTGCGTGAATTCTTCTAGAGGGAAGCACTCGCGTGCAAAATTTAGATGCAGAGAGAGTTACATCAGGCTCTGTTCGGATCGTGTTTAGAAGAGTACCACACAAAAATGTCCTTTTAAAATTATGATTATATTACAAGTGATATTGATAAACGATATTTATAAAATAATGTATTAATTATTTAAAACTTTCTTGTTAATGAAAATATGTTGTAATTTTTCTTGATAACTGGCGATTTTTGTGAATTTTTATGCTCAATTTCATGAACAACTGAAAAAACGGCCGAAAAATTTATAAATCAGAGTGTTTTGTCAATAAAATGCTTTTTATTTAATTAAATTCCGCTAGGTCAATCTCAAGTAATGGCCATTAAAGTATACTACTGCAAAAATTCATTGAATACAGCAAATTAAATCCAGCCCGGAGCGCCCGCAGCAGGGATTCAAATCCGTATGATAAAGGTTAATGTAGCAAAACCAACACAACATACAATGTAAACATAGACCATTGTAAGTATTTTCATGAGAAGTGGTTCATTTCACGAGAAGGGACAATTTCAAACAATGGGTTCAAAATGAAACAATCTTCTATTCTTTCATTGGTTGTTTTTGTAAGGAGAAAATTTTGCCCGAGAACCTCAAGTAAGCTACCCCATAAAGGGAAGAAGGGACAGTGTCATGAACTTTGACAATACGAATGGAGCTGATTGTTTATTCCTGAAGACACCGGAGGCAAGTTTCTTAGGAAGTGAGGAGATATCATTTGTCAGTCGAGATTTACAAGTCAAAAAGCAGAGTTTAGTTAATTAACAAACAAAAAAAATTTTTTCCAAGAGTTCTATGCAAGGTTGTATTGTTTAATCTTAGAAATGGACCAAACAATTGGGCAGATTGACTTAAATAGAATTTTTTTCTACAAAACCTATATCTAATCCATGAACGCTTTTGAGTTCACCCTCCACCATCACAAGAAATAAGGTTAAAGCAGAGTATTTCCTTACTATTGGGGTGTACAATGGTTGAAATGGGTAGCTGAAACCTCAGGTCCCAACAGACATGGTAGCCACTGCTGGTTCCAACAGTCAACCAACTTTGATGAGAGTCAACGCACAATGATGTTATCACTCCTGCAAATATAGAAAGAAACTAGGATCAGAAAGAGCAATAGGAAACACCAGTGTCCTCATACCCTTTCAAACACTTCATCAATTAATGCCACAGTGACAAGTAGCCCATGATTTAAGATGATTCCTAAGCAAAATTAGAGAGACCATTTTCCCATTCACTCTGGGTCATTACATGTCAAATAATATTATTATCATATTAAACAAATTATCTTTTTCGCCTCTTTAGACTTCAAAAATGGGAAATAAGAATCATGGTTAAGATTCCACGGACAAGCAGTTGTCAACCTCATTTCAAAAATTTAAAAATTCTGACTCTTCCCTATTTGTACATTTTCCATACAGTAATTTTTGTGCATCAAAATAAAGCCCTGTTTAATCTGAACACTAATGCTGATTTTCATCAGCGTAGTACTGGAGGCTGAAATGACATGAGAATAACTGCTCACAATTCAGCCATGTTTGCAAAGAGCCCTGGTTATGCTGGTGTTAAATTTATCAATGCTTTGCCTAGAAACTTGAAGGAAATACATGATTTTGGCTCATTCAAAACTTGACTCAATCAATGTCTTTGTGACTATCAATGCTACACCATTGATGAATGTTTGTCGCATTGACTTTAAAAATGAATTTCATATTTTATTACTTTGATGCACTGTTATTTATGTTGTAATATTTCATTAATCTCTGCGTGTGTAGCGTATGTTTATATTATTTGTTCAATTCTTATATGATAATTTGTATTTATATATTTTTCTCTATGCTGACAACAAATTCAATCTATTGTGCTGCCTGTAAGTAGGTATAGTGACGTGTTCCATACTTGTGAAAAAACTTGTCAGCTAGGAACCAATAAAAATATTATTGCTATTATTATTATTATTAATAATGCTCAAATAAAAATTTTATTGGTAGCATGACCATATGCATCATTACAGATCAACCCCTGAATTCAGTGAATATTCACTACTACATATTTCAGAACTCTCAAGGAGATCTATAAGAAGGAAAGAGAAAAAAATATTTATTTTTCCATTCCTGAAAGCAATCATCCAATCATAATTCAATGTTTCGTCACACATTTCACTGAAAAATATTCCAATTCTGTCATTGATACCAATATAGAGCTATTATTTTGAGTCACTATCTCAGTTTTAAGGATTTTTTTTCATTTCATCAGACAATTCTCAAGATCAGAAACAGAAGGTTGCAAAAGTTGATAAATTAAGCAGCTTTCATGGTTATTATCAAATATGTATCAAGAAAAACATGAAATGGATCCACTATTACCTAAAAACTGTCTTATAATACAACTTACCCAACCTAAGGTCATTTTCCAGCTTCCATGCATTCCCTGGGCAGCGGAGATCCCAGCCCACAATTGAGCCATATAGGGTCGCATACACCAAAACTGACTGAGATCCTAAGAAAATTTCAATGGTATTAAAGACTTCCCAAGAGTTGTTTGCCAACAGAATACGACATCAAATGCACTATCCACATGGGTTGATAATCATTAAGTTCAGGGTTAGACAAAGAATAAAGTAATTCCCTATTTATTAGATAGCCCTTGCACATTGAAGGAAAAGTGTTATTCCAGAAAACTTTCATCCTAAACCTCTACAATTTTTATTAAGTGTACACTGCTTAACTGTCTTTAACTGTGCGTTAATTGTAAAAAAGGCCTGTCTTGTCCATATTAAGAATGCACCAAATTGGTACAAATTTAAGATGGTTATTTTTTCCACTTGGAGAGGATCGAAACTTGCTATCAGTCTTATTTTCATGCCCTAAAAATGAGAGGAAGAACTGACTGAAGTCACTATTTCTGAACCATGTGCATTTCTGAAAATGCCATACCAATAGGATGAAATTAGCCAATCACTCAAGAGTGACATTACTCTGAAACTCCAACAGACAAATAATGGTAGATTGTTTTGCAGGTTTTACAGCAAAGTGTACCAGTATTTGTCAGTGGTATGGTCAGAAGCTGAGCAATGTGTCAATTCAGTTCAAAGGGATAATCTTTAAGATTTTGGCTACTACCAACATTTACAAGGGCTGAAAAATGTGGTACACAAATTGATCTTCCTCAAATGAGAGAGAGAAAGAGTAATAAAACTAATGTCAAACTACAATCCATTTCAAAAGCAAAAGAAACATCAATCACAGAGGTTGGTCAGCAATTATGCGGGTAAGAGGACGACATTCATCAGTGGATGAAAGATGAGCAAACATTAAGGGCAAATTTTAAGCTATCCGGGACTAGCCACACAGTTCCACTTTCACAGAGTCACCCGCAATGCACAAATGTGCGAATTTCCACAAAGAAAAAATCATCCGCCTTGACCGGGATTCGAACCCGGATCCCTCGATTTCTGGCCGAGTGCTTTAGCCAGTTAAGCTACCGAGGCGTCCTCTTCCCCTGTGGATTTTTGTGACCACGTCTGGCAGTCGAGAACATCTAGTCCCGTAAAGGTCACAAAAATCCACAGGGGAAGAGGACACCTCGGTAGCTTAACTGGCTAAAGCACTCGGCCGGAAATCGAGGGATCCGGGTTCGAATCCCGGTCAAGGCGGATGATTTTTTCTCTGTGGAAATTCAAACATTCAGAGCTTGCAACTCATCAAGAAAGAATAAATAAAATGTTGTCTTTGGTGACTTTGTGGTAATCCATTTTAATAAATAAGACAGCACCATCTTCAGGTGGAGAAGTCATGCATGCAGCCAGTATACTATATACATCAATGTCACGATGTCAAAATAAAGAGATCATCCTGCTTCAAACATCAACTAATTAAAGCAGCCTTGAAGTACATTCATTGAAATACAAACTGGTATTCATAAAAAAATGATGAAATTATGGCTTCATCACAAAAAATCTGAGGATGCAGAGAGTTATGATTTATTTTACAATTAGCTACCTCAAACAAGCCTTTCTGTACCAAAAAAGTATGTGGCTTTTTTAGTATTAATTTTCAATTCTAGCATAAAAAAGACAATAAGAAAAAATATACCATTTAAAAAATACCACCCATACCAGATTCAAAGTGGCTGATGTCCACGGCACATCCTTCCTCTTGTAAATCAAGCTGACGAGACTGAAGAACTGCCATTTTGTTGCTATTGGCCTCAATCCTACAAAATAGCAATTTCATAACATTAAATCAATATCTGTCAATACATGTTGATTATTTAGTTATTTATTGTATTTTGCTTTAAGGTTTTACTATTATGCTATTTATAAAAATTACTAATCATCAATTGAGATACTCATAATTACACCACTAAAGCAGAGTACAACTTCCACATTTATTAAATGAGTAAATCTATGATGCAAAACTCATTATACGATACAATGGATACTGATATGAAAGCTATTTAGTGCATGAATAGATATAAAGTAGAGTTAAAAATATGGATTGTAAATTCAAATCCAATGCAACGCAGTGACTGTAGTAAAATTATAAATGTGAGTTCCCTTCTTGATTGTATAGCAACTTTTGTACAGAGAATACCTAATTTGGCTCATAGAGACTGAAGTTATTATTCTTATTTCAAATGCATATCTGGCACAAATTCAGAGCATACTATGGCAACACTTAAATGAAATTTGCAGGCATCAAGTACCAAAAAATGTCGTCGCCACCCGGGTACTTCTCTCCACAAGAGTCGGGCATATATTACACTCAAATTTGCATCAACCGCAAGACATAATAATGTTATGGACATTAATGAACAAATATCATCTCAATGAAGAAAAATAACCCAATAAATTGAACCAAAGAGATAAAGAGCATTAAGAAGTCAAATATGAGACATTGCACCAAATACTTACTCTCACAATTATTACAGCAACACAGAGTTATTAATCTTCTAACCATTTCATCAACCACCGATAAAAGTCTCAAAAATGCAGCTTGCAAACTTGAAGTTTGTAACTGTTTTTTACTAGTGGCTACTATTCATCAATCACTATAAAGAAACTTATGTCATTTTTTCCAAAATACTGGAATGTGTTCTGAATTCCTTACATTCCCACATAGAAAGGGGTGCAATTTCATTCACATTTTTGTTTTCAATAGTGATTTTTGACAAATTCTCCTCCGACTATGCAATAATATAGACATTGTGGCATATCTTTTTACTGGAGTTTTCCTAAAAGGAAACCTGTCTACCAATGAACACACTTTGGAGAAAGAGGGAAGGGAGGACATCATTGAAGCCCCTTCTTTTAATGAAAGTAGTTTTTCCATTCAAAATTTCAATACTGGTCCAGCTGTGCCTTTCCCAAAAATATCATATCAGTGTAAAGAATCATGCATTAACACTAGAACCGCTGGACCCATACCACACTACCTACAACTGCCACCACTATCATTTTGACCGCTGCAAAGTTTCTGCTCAGGCTCAGGCAGAGGGCGCGCCCCTCCGTCTAGCGACCTTGTAGTGGTCTCCCGTCCTTCAGAACAGCTCAGACAGTCGTACCCTGAAGACCGTTTGGATCTACGCCTATTTTCTGCATCGGTAAAATTTTTTCTTTGAACTCAAGGTAAGCGTGTTTTTCGTAATGCAATAACTCTCGCACACACTATTTTGTGAATATGTATTTCTTTTCGTATTATTTATTAGTTTTGTTTTTTCAGTCCTTTTCTTTTTATAAATTTTTCGGGAGAAAAAATTGTTGTATTTTGGTGAAAACGTATGTTTATTTGTTTATTAGTGTATAATTTATCAGTTATTTTTCGTCAAAAATAGGCTTTCGTTTATCTTACGCAATAAATTATCAGTTATTTTGTCTGACATTTAATGAAATTTTATATTTTTATATATAATTTTGATTTATATGATCAGGTTAGTTTAGGATATCATCGCTTAAAAGAGTTAACGTTCTTCTTCTTATAATTATTTAAAGCATTATTTTCCCGGCTTTTACCGACAGCGAGAGGAATTTTCCAATCGTGAGTTGATCTCTGTGGAAACTTAGCATCCGGTGAGCAGTCGTTCTTTTCCTTATCAAAGTAAGTATCATTTGCTATTTTATGATACAATTTGTAGTTAAATTTTACCATTTGTGCATGTTATTTATTTAAACTGTCCTTTATTTTAGTCTGTCTCCTACTGCAACTCTACTCAACATCTATCTTCCTCAGTCTTCTTGGGAGAAGGAAGCAAGTTTCAAGGTATTTAGTATTTATTATCTTCACAAATTCATTATTTATAACTAAACACATGCAAAGCATCCATTAAATAACATAGCATTTTTAAATAGCTATTATTTAGGTCAGCTTTCATTTGAACTATCGAAGAACAATTATATCCTTATATGCATAATTTTCCGGGCTCCAGTGGGGTAAATTTTTTTCGCACCTTCTCCTTTAATAATTTTTGAGTCTTCCATGTCAGAGTATTCCAACAACGCTATCTTTCAAGAGTCAATCGAGTTCGGCATCTATTCCATTTCATTTATAGTGAAGACGATACATTTTACTTCTGAATGTCGAGTACCCGCAAAGCTAAACTTCAGTACACACGACGAAGATAAAGAGTAAAATATTCATAGTATACGGTTGCGGAATGTCATTGTACGTACCCAGTATTTCTCCCTTATGCTCGAAATGATCTCATTTTTGAGCGTTTCTCGCTCAACAGAATGGTTTTTCAAGGGACTCTTCTAATGACATTTGATGAAAGGACAGTTAAAGCATTCAACATAGAGTGATTATATTTTTACGCGTCTCGGTATTCTGCCTCTTTCGTGAATTAAGTGGAAGATAAAAATACATTTGAAATTTGAACCTGAGAAAGTATTTACAAAATTTTCTAAATAGATCCGTCACGAATGCCGTTCGTTTTTTCCCACAGAGATAAATTTAAAACTTTAAGATGCGGGATGGAAAGTTAACAAGTTAGAGCATAATCAATATTTCTAGGTAGCAACATCTAAAATGTATGTACAAAAGTCCAAAGAACCATTAGTGCAAGGCCTGAGACAAGGAAAGAACGAGAAAAATTAAAGAAGTTGGAAAAACCCTGTGAAAAGCACGTGTTCCCTTGCCTTTTGGTTTAAGCTCTACCGACCTGGGCAAGGGCTCTTCGACGTACAGGGTTTTTCCAACCCCTCCCAAATCTCTTTTTTCTTTCTTCCGCGGCAGGCTCTCAGACCACCCCAAAAGTGAGCCACTCTGCTTTTTGACCAGCACCGTGCCGCCGAAACAATAAAATATGGTATTCCCGAAAGGGACGAATTGAGCTGGGTACATGGAAACGGCGGCTCATTGTTTCCTCATTTCTTTATGTCGCTGAGGGAGCGCCTTTCCGGAGGGGTTGGGAGATAGGGGTCAGGATTAGATAGCCACGTGCGGGTGGCAGGTAGTCCTCAGGAATGGAAAGGTTCTCTGCTAGAGACCATCGGCGTAACTTGGCTGCAGGGATTTCCCCTCCCCCTCTCCGAAGTGGTCACCGATGTTTGGCATGCGCGACTCTCGCACTCCTTTTTCCCACTTTCTTTCCCCCCTCTTTTCTCTTTGCCATCCCCTCGGGCACTTCCAACAACCCTAAGTGAAGGCGAGTCACGGGACAACAGGCAGGAAAACCCTCACCGCCCACTGAGGCCACCACGGCCGCTTGGGATGACTCGAACTTACTATCCACCCTCCTTTATTCTTTACATATCTCTATTATTCTTTACATATTCACTCTACCCTTCAAAGTTAAAGAAAATCCCCTTGCCCTGCCACGCATTTTACGGTGAAATGAGGTAAGGGTGTAATTTTCAACCTCTGATAGGTATACTTATCTATACAATGATATTTTCCGCTTCAATATGCCCACATATCGCGATAAGCACCGTGTCTTCATTACATAATACATTTGTAGAAATCATAAAATAAATTTTATAATGGGTTTGTCAGGAATTAGCGACGTTAGCTCGATCTAACACTTTCATGTATTCTTTATTGGTACTTGGAATTATAATCCTCCATCTTCACCATTCTATAATTTTTTGCTTAAAATTTTATGCAGATGATTCGACGAAGGACGAAGAGGAAGGCGGATTCTGATGAAGAAGTCCAGTCACTTCCCCCGTCCTCTTCACTCGAGGACCCCCAGCCTTCCACTTCGAGGCAGGATCCACAGCCTCTAACACTTCCCTCCAAAATCTCTGCCTATTCCAGGCGAGAGTACACGGAGGAGGAGATAGCGGATCTTTTGGAGGGAAGTGAGGAGGAGCTGGAGAGCTCGGATTTCTCCGGGGATTCCGAATATGGCGACAGTGCTGAGGACAGCGATGAGGAACAACAACCACAGTCAGGGTATTCGGATACGTCACTGTTGTCTCCTTCTACGCCCGATCCCAGACACCCTGACCACGGCTCTTCTCCTTCTACTCCCGAACCCATTGACCCTTCTGCCAATCCTTCCTTACCATGTCGCATAACATGGTCCCGGAGTTCAGTACCCCCACAAAATTTCTTATTCAATGAAAACCCTGGCCTCATCACCCCGCCGTCTTCGAGGGAACCTATCGACTTCTTCCGCCTCCTCTTTCCCGATTCTCTCGTTCACGCAATAGTTGATCAGACGAATGCGTTCGCTGATCATCTTATGCAGACGAATGTGTCTCCGAAAGCAAGGATAGGGAAGTGGAAACAATTGACCTATGAAGAGTTTTTAACCTTCATAGGTTTATTGTTCCACATGGGAACTATTCCTCTAAGCAGAATATCAGATTACTGGAGTACAGATATTTTGTTTAACATGCCTTGCTTTCGGAAATGCATGAGTCGTGATCGATTCCTTTCCATCCTGCAAGCTCTCCACTTTTCACCTAACCCCAATCTTGATGACCCTCCACCAAGTGATACCCTTTATAAAGTCCGACCACTTTTAAATTCCTTCCATTCTATAATGGACTCCCTGGTTATTCCTTCCCGTAATCTTTGCATTGACGAGTCTATGCTTCTTTGGAGGGGGAGGTTGCGATTCCGTATTTATATGAAATCCAAGAAGCATAAGTACGGAATCAAGCTGTACATGCTGACCGAGACTTCCGGGCTTGTTCTGCGATTCCTTGTGTATGCTGGTGCAGGAGATTCTGAACTTGGAGGGCGTGGACATGTTGATAACGTTGTCCATAAATTAATGGATGGTCATTTAGATCGGGGCCATTCGTTGTTAATGGACAACTATTACACAAGTGTCAATTTGATCCACACTCTGCTTGAGAGGAAAACGCATTGCACAGGAACTCTCAGATCAAACCGGAAAGAAAACCCGTCCGAAGTGGTAAAGGCTAAATTAAGGCGGGGTGAAGTTGTGGATGCCTATACTAATGATGGAGTTTGTGTCTTCAAATGGAAGGATAAAAGAGACGTTCTGATGATCAGTTCCGAATTCAGAAGTTGTATGGTTGACATGCCTTCTCGAAGAGGAGATGGGGTTGTTTCCAAGCCAGAGGCCGTTGTTAGGTACAACGAGTCGATGCGAGGAATCGACCACTTTGATCAAATGATGGCATACTATCCTATTGAGAGGAAAACCCTCAAGTGGTATAAAAAGTTAGGCGTTCATATATTTCACCTCATCTTAGTCAATAGCTTTTTCATTTTCCAGAAATACTCTGAAAAAACTCCCATCCTTGATTTCCGAATCTCTGTAATTAAGTCCCTCATTCTTCCGTCCTATGCTACCGATCCCAAACCTGCACTACCTTCCAGACCTTCATTCCATTTCCCCAAAATTATCCTCCTCGAAGGTGGCAAAAAATCCTTCCTCAGATGCAAATACTATTATTCACAGCGGCGTAGAAGGGAGACGGCGTATGTCTGCCCTGACTGTGAAGGGTCCCCTCGACTATGCCCGGAATGCTTCTCAAGCTACCATAGCAAAAAACGTTGAAATATTCCGGCATTTTTAATTTTTATTTTTATTTTCTACATACTGAGGAGATGAATTTATATTTTTAGCAATTATTTATCATTTTATTATCTTTTTTGTTTTGTAAAGAACCAAATATTTCTGTATATTTTGATATGTAAATTAGGGTAGATGAAATTGTAAATTGTATAGAATTAGAGAAATAAAATTCATGGTTTAATAACAGCAAAACTGTATTAGTTTCCTTTATATGTGCTTTCTGATATTAACGTCTGATAATTTTATATGACATATCGCACGCCATAATTTTACATGGCAATAGCACACCATCGTTTATCCCACCTCTTTCTCTCTCTTTATGTGATGAGGCTTTACTGTCACTTGGCTTGTCACACCTCACTCATTGCCAGTTGACTTCTCACCTAAAATTTCTTCACTCAGTAATGAGTGGTTCCTTCCGTCATGAAAATCCCCTCTCTTTCTTTTCTCTTCACATTTCCGCCCGTCCCACTCGCCATTGGTAACTTTTACGCAAGCCGAATTTACGTCTGTCAATTTCCCAACGATCCTCATTCTTCCGTTTACCTTCCTTTTCAATACCCTTCTCCACCCTTTCCCCAGCCCTAGACTTCTTTGCATCGTGCAATGAGTTCGCTGCAAAACTGCGACACATTTCATTTTGATTGTGTCCAGTATTTGATTTATTTGTTATTAAATTGTTGAATTATGCTTAAATAATTTATTTATATTTCTGTAGAAACCAATATAAAGCCCTAAGTTGCTGTTTTTGGTGTTATATAAATATATATGTTCTGCTCAACTACAGGTAAAAGAATTGCAATTAGTTTCATAATTAGCAGATATTTATGTTGCTCATTGCGTAATGAGAGGCGTTCTAGTTTGAATAAAAAGAAAAACTATCCAAGAATGAGATTGCTAAAAATATTTATCTGCCGAAAGTGAAAAAAATGATATAAAAATAAATTATGCTAAAAGAAGAACCAGCAAGCCGGAGCGAGAATTATCGAAAGTATGCAACCCGCATTGCTTGACTATCCCGGTTGACTGATGACGTCCTATCACGTCAAAAATTAAAAAAAATTTTAAACAAAAATGAAAAGTCCTATGACACAAAAAACTATGTTATCGGCTTCTGTGGCGTCAAATGCTACATTTTCTTCAAAAAAATGGTTGTCGTCAGGATGTAAAAATAATCGTCGTATATTGTCAGCATTGAAAGTGTTAACACAATGGAACATCTACGTTCCACTTTGAAAAAATAGCAAAAATACTTTGAGGTTACATAACTGGTGCTTACAGTGGTTTACATAATTGATATGAAAAGGGAAATTGAAAATGATATTTTTACATTATTCAATTAGTTTAGATTACATTATTAACTAAACCATTTCATTATTTATCTTGGAGAACATGGTACACATTTACGTTTTTTCAGTTCTGCTGTGTTTACCGCATATGGGCTTCTCACACAGATTACAGAATGGTTGTTTTATCGCTACATTTTTAAAAATGACATTGCCCGCATTTCTGTAACTCCTTTACTTCAGAATATTCTTCGAAATCACTATTAAGGACCTGAGTACTTGAAGGAGGTGCTATGTAAACTGATCTGAGCTCATCTGCAAGCTTGAGTAGGAAGTTTCTTCTTGAAATGCTCTAGTTTGTAACTTCTTTATAGAGAATCCACGCATTTATGACACATAGATCTAGAATATTTTGAAAAACATGTAATGGCCAGCACCTGGTGGCAGATCTAGCAGAGTATTTTTGTGTCATACAGTCCACTACATCAACCCCATATTTTGTTGTGTACTAAAAGTTGACTGGCTCAGGGAGTTTCTTCTCTCCTGGCAAAATGTCAATGAAAGGATTAAGAGTACTTAGAACCAATACATCTTTCTTTTCCCTCTGATAAGCTGTCAAAGATATCATACTTCTAAAGGTGCTTTGTGCCATACAACTGCAAATTTTAACTTTTGGCAGCTTCTGGTATTTCTCATAGGACTCGGGTCATTGTACCAATAGGACTTGTGCCTGCCTCCTTCAATCTTTGGTCAGTTTGACAGATCTGAAAAAGTTATCAGTGGTTATGTTCCGCCCCATTTATGAGAACAGCTCAGCCAGCTTCATCGCCACATGCTCTGACAGAAAAATATCACCAGGGCGTGTATCATCTTTAACTAGGTATGGAAAACCATTGCAAAGGTACTTTGACTCAACATCTGCGAGAAGCCAACATTTTAACCAAAACTTATCTGGCTTACTAGCAATGTATTGAGTAAACCTATACATTGCCTTCAATAGAAATAACTGTTCGTCAAAAGTCAGACATGGCCTGGGTACGTAACATAATTTACTATATTCAATGAAGCTATTCCATATTTCTGATGCTAAGGCAACTTATCCGATTGCAAATGACTATCTCTCGCTGATTCCATGTCGAACCTTATAAATCTCATTATTTCTTTAAATCTCTTTCTGCCCATAGTTAGGCCAAATATTGGTGGCCCCCATTTTGTTGAGCAGAGTTCATCAAGCTCTATAGCTCTGGCACCCTGAGCACCTCTGATGCAAAGAAGAGCTATGAAGGTACATAGCAAGCTCATTGAGACATAGACTCCAGTCATCATTATCCAGTTGTCTTTTTGCCTCAGCAACTGTGCATTTCAGACTATGTTTTCACATTCCTACACGGAAGAGTAGCCATCAAGCACTGCTGCAGCTATCCTTTCAGATAAATCGCTTGGGATAAGGAGATGGGCCTGGGAATACCTTCAGTACATTTTGAAGCTGAAACCTGCCTCTTATTATGGGTGAAAAATCCTGCTCAGTCCACTCTGTTTGCCCATCCTTCTGTATCAATTTATTGCCAACCATGAAAACATCTCTCTGTGGCATAAATGTACCTGAAGTCGGTGGAAGAAGGTGGAAGTGAAAATAGTAATAAAGAGACAGTGTTTTGATGATTATCAGTGGGTTCATCACCGGCAGAATGCAATGTCAATGCTTCTGAGCATCTACAACCTCATCCTTGACACCCACAATGACAATGGAAAATAATGTCTTAAAAATTCCACTACAAAATCGAAAAATAGCATCATTATGTATAGGGCCGAAATGCATAGCGGTCATTTTGACTGGTCTGCGGTTTAAGGAAGAATGGGAAAAAATTTTTCGATCCAGAGTCGCCATAGAAAGAAAATTTCCAGGTAGCTTCCTTTCATAAAATTAGGAAAAGTCATTTTTATTCAGGTTTATACTTGATCGGCAACTGCTGAAAGTGTCGCCAGTGGTCAAAATGACCGCTGTGGCAGTTCTAGAGTTAAAATGAAATGGCATACAGACGAGATTATTAACCCTTCAACGTCGAGCGATGCAGTGAGTACGTCACACCCAGACTTCACATGCCGTCGAACGACGTAGCCAGTACGCCATGGCGACCATCTGCATATTATAATTTTTTAATTGATTATATTATTTCACGATCCATGCGTGTACAGTATTATTCCAATGCAGAATAATGTGGCTTTTAAGTAATTATAGCTGTTATAAAATATTAATTTATCATATTTTATTGAGAGTGTTTTAATTATACGGAATTTTCGAAAATTTCTCCCACACTCTCTGAATGCTTGTTGCTCAACACTTATTCCAAAAAAATGATTTTATGCGACTTTCTTCTCACGGAGTGTTGGTGTCGTGGTGCCAGAGCTTTTCACGGCTTGAGTCACTCCTTGACAAAAGGTAAGACCTGTACTCACTGAATATAGTGTTTCAATTGTGTCTATGATATAATTAATGATCCTAATTTAATAGTTCATTGGCTCTTATATGCATAACTGATAAATCCCATTTATACAAAAGTAATTGCATGCAAATTGAAGATTAAAGATTATCATTACCTCAGAACAAATATTCCCCCACTATGAGAGGCTGAGGCAAGTGACTGATGATTTTCACAAGTAGTTAATCCCACCAAAGGGCCGCCTTGACGGTTATACACTTGCCGCGAGCGGTTTGCGATGTTGCGACCTTCCATTTTCCCACAATCCCATATCCGAATACACCCATCAGAAGAACAGCTAGCAAAGAGAGGTGTCTCGGGTACAGCGACAAGCCTAAAAAAGGATGAAAATAAAGAGATTACATTCAACAATCATTTCCTTATGAATGCTCTTCCAAATGCCCTGTATAATGGATGATAACTGACAGAAATCAACTCCATTTACTTATTTCAATAATATATTGGCATGAAAAAATGTTGCCTACTTATGGTCAATATTTCAATATGTCTTGCTACCCAATTACTACTCAAGACAAAGAAGTTCTGGCTCATTTCAGCCATGCACTAACTGATTGAGGGTCAGTAATTTCATGAATTAATATGTGGAAATAAGCAGAATGGTTTTAAGAACATATTCGTCAATTACTCTTCAATCTAATACCTTTAGAATGACTAAAAATTTTACACCATGGTCAACGCTGATGAGTATTTTATCTGAGACTTTGTGAATGGTTGGCATAATACATTGAAATAATGAACTGATTCCCTCAACAGCCAAGGATATGCATCAGTGCCACTAGACAAGAATGAAGTTTTCACCCAAGAAGGGAAAGAATAAAAAAAATTGCTGACACATCAGCAGAGGCAATCATGAACCGCAACACGAAAGCAGACATCACCAGTTTACACAGAGACTCCTAAACGTCCATAAAACAGAACGTGAGCTAAAAAAATTCCACATTAAATGTTGGCTGCATAAGGTGAGACACACACTAGAGATGTGGATTTAAATTGACACGTATGCTGCATCACACACGCTGGAAGGGTTAAAGAACTGTATGAAGGGCAAAGAGCATGGGTATGAGAGGATAAAGAAGCAGCAAAAGAAACCAGCATAGGAAGAGGAGTGAGAAAAGGTCATTCATAGCAAGTCTCCAGGACTTTTCAATATTTTCAGTGAAGAATTAACCAAAGAAGCCATAGGTGATGCACTGGTGGATGCAGTGGTCTTCTGGTAGGAGGAGAAAAGTGAGCATTATAAAATATGCAGATGATCAGGTGATAATAGAAAAAAGAGAGAGATAATTACAGGAAATGGCGGAATAAATAGAGGGGGTTAGAAAACATTATGGAATAAAATTAACATCAGGAAAACTTAAGTAATTATGGTAGGAAAAGAGGAAGAGGTTCTAAAGGTGACTATTGATGGAGAAAGGCTGCAACACAATCATCCTTTCGATACCAAGGAAGTGTCCTAACATGGAATGGAAGTGGTATGAAGGAAATAAGGAGTAGAATAACTCAGTTGTCAAGTAACTAAGCCAAATCAATTAACATAGGCTTAAAGAAAATGTGCAAAATGCTATACTTGGAGTGCAGTGCTTTTTGGAACAGAAACATACAGACAGATGAAAGAGGAGAGATACGAGGGTCATCCAGAAAGTAACCACCATTCTCGCCTACCATGGGAAGTAGTGGGGGAGTGCAAACATTCTTACATCAGCATGCGAAGTAGTTCAGTACACTTTTAACTAAGCCAGTCGGAGCATTGTACTGCCATGCGTCTGCAAATTATAACCTCAAAACATGAGTGCCGCAATAGAAAATCCCACCAAGTGTGAAGTACGTGGCTTTATTAGATTTCTTGAGGCGAAAAATCACTCTGCACCCAAAATTCATCATGAATTGTGTTTATGACCCAAACATTATGAGTGAAGGTGTTGTGCATCAGAAGGTCCTTTTCTTAAACATGAACGAACAAACATTCATGATGAGAACAAGAGTGGTAGGCCTTCTCTCGTCAGTGATGACCTCAATAAGAAAGCGGACCAAAAAGTTCATGAGATCCGTCGGTTCACAATCTCAGATCTTTCTGATCACTAACATGAAGTTTCTCGGAGTCTTTTACACGAGATAGTCACCAAAAAACTAGGCTATCAGAAGTTTTGTGCCCACTGGGTACCAAAACTGCTAAGTGACATTGACAAAACCAAACCAATGAGTTCTGCCATGGACTTTCTTTTGCGGTATCACTATGAGGAAAAAGAATTTTTGAACAGAATTGTTACAGGTGATGAGACTTGGATAGCCTATGTGAATACAGAGACAAAACAGCAGTCAATGGCATGGGGACATACTGATTCCCCAAGCAAACCACAACATAGTCAGCAAGGAAGGTAATGGCTACTGTTTTTAGGGATGCTATGGTCATCTTACTCGGTGATTTTATGGAATGTGGTACGGCTATCACTTCTACAGTCTACTGTGAAACTTTAAATAGACTAAGAAGAGAAACCCAAAACTAGCATCACGGTCTTTTGACATCTGGTGTTCTGTTCATGCATGACAACACTTGCACTCACACAGCTCGAAAAACTAATGAACTTTTGGCCATGTTCAAATGGGGAGTTTTTGAACATCACCCATACAACCCAGACTTGGCTCCTAGAGACTTTCATCTCTTTGCTTACATGAAAAAATGGGTAGCATCCTAGCACTTTGCCGACGATTAAGAGCTTCAAAATGCCATGACAGGTTAGCTATATTCCCAGGCAGCCGATTTTGATGGAGAAGATATTTCAAAAATTGTGAAAAGTTATGACAAGTGCTTGTCTTTGTTTGGAAACTAAGTGGAATAGTAAAGAAAATGTGTAGTTTTAAGTTGTATATAATAAAATAGTTGTATTTACACTTGCTTAATCTTTATTTAAAAACGGAGGTTACTTTCTGGACGAACCTCTTATTGCAAGGGACTTGAAATGTGGCCATGTTTTCCAACTCATGGCGCTAGAGGGGTAAAAGCGAGTAGCCAATCAGAGGCCCTTCCCCCTCCTATTTCCCCTCCTTCCCAATCCATGCAGCTGGCCAGCAGAATAAGTGCACATGGGGCGTCAAGCCCGGCTTGAGGTCTAGGTGACTGCTCGGCGTGGCAGGCATTTTTCCGTGGCAAAGCAAAGTTGTCAGCACTGCAAAATAACTGTGGCAACACTCACTAAGTTTACCAATGGAATCCAGTTCGATATTAACTCAGACCGATCTGAACATTCTAAATCAGCTGACTTGGATCGCCTGGTTTACTGATGCGAAATCGATTGAAATATCAATTTCAATCGGTTCTTATTGATTTGAAATCTCAGACTGGCAAAGAAAGCGGGCCGAGTTAGCTCACTTCTCATATGGATCCCACTACCCCGTCGCGTTTCCCATACTGAGCAGAACCGACCAAATCGATACAAGTTCCATTGGTAAACGTAGTGACTGACGGCTGGAGAGCGACGTGATCACCACAGAAGCATGGGTTATATTTGTTTCTAAATGCATTTTATGCTAATGCTCCACGGACATTTTTATTGTTTACGACCAGGGTTTCATCATGTAATGACATCTTCAGGTACAAATATTATCCCACATGGGTATATATACAAAATCAGGTGCAGAGGAAGGCGGGGAAGGGATGGGGGGGAGAGGGAAAACCTAAAAAAAAAACCTAAAAAATAAAAATATCCGTGGACCATTACTTGAAAGTTTTTGATTTCCGATATGGAGAGGTTCCACAAAGTGAAGCCTGAATTTATAAGTTGCATTTCATGCTCTTGTGAAAAAAATTATTTTGGAATTAGACATAACTTGGTGGCACAATGTTTGGCTACTGCTATGAAAATCTTCTCTATCTCTGTGGCCTAGAACACTTGTCATCACAGGGCAAAGACCTTTCTCTAGATTGGGTTACCTGAGCTGAGGAGTTGGCCCATGTTATAGTGAGAAGAAGTGGGTGGGGTAGGGAGAGATGGTCTTGCATGCAGCTGAGTCAGGGGACTGTGACTTGTACAACACATATGAGTGTCGTCAACGAGGAAGGGAAAAAGGGCAAGGCTTAGAATGTGGGGACGCATTACATGGGTGTGCGACTGAGAGAGGAAAGGTGGTAATATGTAGATAAAAAATTGAGATTTTGAAAGAAGGGACCATACAGGAAGGGAAACAGGGAGAAGGAATAGCCAGAGGAAAGTTCCTGGTAAGAGTAGATGATTCCCTCTCTTCACTGGCACAGGTTTATGAATGGTTAAACCAGGCTTTTAGGGACCCGACCATATTTTTTAGGGGTTAGTGACTACGACAGGTATCCCAGCTCAATTTTCTCTCATCACAGTCGATGGAAAAATGAAGAACAACTCTCCATTTTTCCTTCCCCAAGCACACATGAGAATTTGAACTATAATCAATCCAAGCACATAGCAGCAAGTATGCTATATATGGCACCACAGGTAAGTTTTCACCAAATAAGAATTGTTTACATAATGTACAGGCTGCTAAGAGTAAAAAAAATAATAGCACAATATGAATATAATAGCTTAAAATACCTTTCTCCCATCACTTGAGGTATAAATTATATGAGGAAAATGACGAAAAGACTCGGGCATATGTGAGAGAAGAATACACTATCATGCATGAATTTCACTATTGATGCATCATATTTGTTTGCAATGATATGTTAGGAGTCCACACCTACAAAAAGAACATTTTGCTGATGCAGTTTTATGCCATGGTTCATATGAATGAATTCCATTTCTTCCGGAGGGACTGGACCCAAGCTTTCACAAATTTCATATTTTCAGAACTTTTAAGAAAAGTTTTAATGACTCCATGTATTTTACTCATGTACTCCGTGTTTTAATGACTCCAGGCTTTTGATTGGGCCCGACAGTTTTGCTTCCTATAATCAAGGCTTCATTTTTTCTAGTTCCTACTGTATTTGCCAATATTAGGTGATCTTATTCACCTTCATCTTTGTTTTAAAAACAGGGGGCTTTCTGGAGTATCATCTCAACAAGAGCATCTCCGAATTCATTTATCACTATGCTAACCAATTGCAAAGTAGGGATTAATCACATGAGAAGATGACAGGAGCTCTTACCTGTTGATAGCTCCCCTGTGCTCATGAAGATGAGCCACCAGGTTCCCACGAAGTCGCCAGCCAGGCGGGGGAACTCTCTGTGGCTCCCACGCAGACTGCTCTGCCCAATCTCTCCCACGGACAGCCACAGCCTGCTGATCTTGCTTTCGCCTCAGTAGCTCACGCAGCTCAAGGCGGCATGGAGCACAGCGATCTTAAAGATGAGAAGACTGCCATAGTTACTCATCAATCAAATAGTCATTTAGCAGGTACAAGCTTAGCCTAATCTGCACGAGGAGGCCAAACACCTCCAGCACTAAAACATAAGCCTATGATCAATGGATAACAAAGCGTCCATCTACCAAAGCTGTACAGCAGGTTTTCCAGTCATAATCAAAGAAGAATACAGTAGCAGATAATTAATATAGAGAAAGACAACAACAAAGTCAACTTATGACATTCAGAAGAGTGGAATGCATTCCATTAAAGGAAAAATAAGAATTGTTAAACTAAATAAACAGATATTTCTGCTGGTATGGAATGCATAACAGCAAGCAACTGGATAATGTAAAATACCACATTTCTCCTAATTTATAAATATGTTATTATTTATTTATGTAATGCTGATGATAAGGAACTAAGAAATATAATTATGGGAAAGTAGGATTTGCATTCGAGATTCGGTAGCCAAGATTCAATAAAAATAGGAGATTCAAATTCGGGATTGAGATTCGGTATATTTTGGATTTGACCCATCATTACTTATTAGCTTGAAAATGATCTATGTAATAGTGATTACAGCCTTTAAATCTACAAGGTACAATGCAATATTGATTCTCAACATTCTCCCACTTTAGGCACATTCCTTATCATGAACATAAAGCTATAAATATAAAAAAATTCCAGCTCCTCACACTGAATGTATGAGTGCTCTTGAAGGCTGTGGTCCACCTCTGACCCCCTGTTGGGAGACGATGAGCACGAAGAGGTGGAGGAGGTGATGGTGGTCGAGACAGGCACAACAGAGGTGGGCAGAGCCAATGGGTTTGTGCTGCTAGATTCCCCTGCCACTGTGGATGGTATGGGGGCGGCAGAGGAATCCTGACTGGATGTCTGGTCATTGGTCTCCATGCTGCACGATTGGTTGGCAGGCAGAGGGGCCACTGATCGGACAGGAGAGCTTGCAAAGTAATGGAGAGGTCAAAAGCTAAAGAATATATCCCACCACATTCAAGAAGCTTTCTTCATTAAAACCTTTTGTGAATACAGTAGGCCCTCACATAAAACAGTGTCACAAGACACGATTTCGTTCAGACAGAGTTATCAGCCCCATTGTATAGTATGAGATTGATCTTATCACTAAGATGAAATTTTAGAAGTGGCGATCATAATAAACTCGTGAGTCACACCTCATCACCATTATGCCAATATGGGAAAATTTCATTCCATTCCTTAATTGAACTACATTAAATCCAGCACTAAGAAAACTTTTCTGCTACTTGACTGATTTTGACCATGCTTCCTTAAAATTACTCTCCATGGCTTTATATTTCATCAGTTTCCTGAGGTAATTAGATTTAACCTTCGTCATCAATTGATAGGCTAAATCTAGGTACACACGAGGTCGCAGCAGTAATATATACTCACTCACTCAGCAGCAGAGAGAGCAGTGATAGCACTCGCATGCAAAAAAAGTTGGAGCAGAGTGGTAGCATTATATTTCTTACCGTCTGTTAGCCTTTTAAAAACCCCCTAAAATTAATCATGAAGTCCTTCCAGTCACGCAACACTTTCTACAATACTATAGCCGATGGTGATGTAAACATAACATGTTCCTTGTGTACAAGTATGGTAAACATTTATGTTTCATGACCTGAATTCGAGTGGTAAGAAAAACTCCAACGTAATTCTTGCTAAGTTAGAAATCCTGAAGAAATGAAAAAATCCTTGTTTTTTTGGCAATTTAATTTTTTTATAACGGCTGTGGAAATTATCACCAAAAAGTAAAAAATCATGCACAGATAATCAAGAGTTTACTGCAGATTAATAATTATTGACCCAACAATCAGGATTTGTTTGACCTATGATTTAAATCTACAAATACCAGCCATAGTAGTAGAACTAACATGAATACCGAACCTAAAAAATTTCCTCTGTAATACAATTTAAACTTACACACTCCCACTCTCATTGTGTTTGCCGGCTGATTCAGGTTCTGAAGCACCAAACATATGCCTCCACTCTTCATTCATTGTAATAGTGTGACCATCATAACCAGAGCCCTTCTTAGAACGATTTTTCCTGAAATATAAACAAAAATCCATCAAGTAACCTAAATAGAATCTACACATGCAAACCTTTCTTATAGCTGGTCATCTTTTTTCCAGGATAGGATAAGTCATCAGAGAGTAGACTGGGTAATAAAAGGATAACCCAGAGAAAACTTTATTCATCACTACAGCAATGATAACAGCTTAGGGACTTACATAATAGTAAGGGACAAAGAAAAAGATGGTATGATGAGATAAAACTGATAGAAAGAAAGTGGACAGAGAGGATGTCCAAAAAAATTTGAAAAAATATATATATATAAGCGAGTTCTATACAGCCGTCGGCCGTCTCTCGCATCCTCTTCTCCAAGCCTCCTTGTCTCTCCATTCTTCATTCTCTAATTGTCTCCTTTTCATATCTTGGGTGACTTGCTTTGTCCAGTCTTCTGGTGGTCGTCCTCTCTTTCTCCTTCCGGGTGGTTGCCAATTTAATATCTTTTTTGGCCAACGTTTCTCCTCCATTCTTTTTACGTGTCCACACCATTTTAGCCGTCTTTTCTCTATTTCCTGTATGATGTTTTCTTCTTCTTGCATAATTTTTCTTACATTTTCATTTCTTATATTTTGTAGTTTTGATTTTCTGCTGCTTCTTCTTAGAAAATCCATTTCTACGACCTCCAGTCTCTGCCTATCCCTTTTGGTCATTTCCCATGTCTCTGCTCCGTAAAGGAGTAAATACTCTGAATAACTGTTTTATATATTTGCAATTTTGTTTTCCAACTTATGTCTTTTGACCATAATATGCTATTCATTTTATTTATTGCTAGTTTTGACTGATTTATTCTATTTGTTATCTCTTTTTTACTGGTTCCTTCTTTTCCAATCGTTACACCTAAGTATTTATACTCACTACAGACTTCGATGGCATTTCCTTCTATTTCCAGATTCTTTGCCTTCTCATTAATTACCATATATTTTGTTTTGTTGAAATTTACTTTCAGGCCCGCCTTATTGTATGTTTCTATCAATTTCCTCATCATATATTCCGCATCGTACTTATCTCCTGCAATTACTATTTGATCGTCAGCAAAAAGTAATGTATATAGTGAGTCTCCGTCTATTTTTATTCCCATTTCAGCACATTTCTTCTTCCAATCCTGCAGAGCTTCGTTAATATAAATTTTAAAAAGAGTGGGTGATAGGCAACACCCTTGTCTTAGTCCTTTATTGGGTTTAATTGACGGAGATAATTGACCTCCTATTTTTACTTTTGTTTCTAGGTTTTTATAAAGATTTTTTATTGCTATAATGTATTTTCCGTTTATATTACTTTCATCTAGAATGCGGTAAAGATTTTTGATAGGAACTGTGTCGTAGGCCTTTTCTAAATCTATGAATACCAGATGCGTTTCCCCGTTTCTTATTCTTATTTTTTCTGTTAGTTGTTTTAATGTAAATATGTTATCTACACAGGATCATCCTGCTGTGAATCCACTTTGCTCTTCCCCGATAGTTATTTCATGCTCTAACCGCTCTTTAATAATTCGTCCATACAGTCTTCCACAAGTGGCCGTCACACTAATGCCCCTATAATTTTTACATTCCTTTTTTGAACCTTTTTTATGTATTGACGTCAAGTAAGCCAACTTCCACTCATTTGGTGGGTCCTCTCCATTAATTAAACGCCTATTGAAGATTGTCGTCAATATTTCTAATACACTTTCAGGAGCATTTTTTAATAACTCTACTGGAATACCTCCCGGACCTGGGGATTTACCATTTTTCATTTTTTTAAGTAATTCTTTAACTTCTTGTATCTTTATTTCTGGTATTTCTACGTTCCCTAAAATTGTTTCAGTTTGTATATTCATAAATTCTGTTCTGTCCTCTATGAACATATTTTGGTAATATTTTACCCATTCATCCATCTTAATCATATCAATGTTAATTTTTGTTTTATTTTCCTTTTTTAATTTGCTTACTGTTTTCCATGCCATCTTAGTCCTTGTCCCACCTATAAATCTTTCGATTTCTAGGCATTTGTTTTCCCATGCTTCATTTTTTGCTTTGCTTATTTCCCTTTTTACTTTTTTACTTTTTTTACTTTTTACCTTTTTACTTTAAATTTGAAAATAAAGGAGCAAAATAGGAAAAAGGTACTTAACAGTACAATTCCATTCTCTGCTCCTAAATATCATTATAAGACGCAATCAAAAAAAAATAATTTAACTGTAATCACCAATTTCAATTACCTGAGGAAGAGATTGCATACCTAAGGCACACCTCTTTACAGCACATATTTTGATTTTTCCAATATCAAATTTGATGATTTTTTTCACGATAAAGGTATTCTACAATGGGAGAAGGAATTTAAGGTACAATACCTCCTCTCTAATTATCAGTAACCACACCAAACGGAGAAGATTTTTTTCAGTCATTCTTCAGCATTAAGAAACTAGATTTTCAACGGTCAAAATGTGAGAAAACATATACACTACTTGGTTGACTTAAAAAAAGTTTGTAGAAACACTGACCTGTTCTGGATGAGCGCTGTGCTATCACTTTTAGATTCTGTGTGAACAAGAGTTACCACATGGCTTTGAATGGGCTGCTTGATATTTGTCAACTCAATCTGAAACAATGGAACAATCAAATTTTGAGATGAGCTTAAAATTTAAACAATGCCCACAATCAATGCCACTATACCTTTCCATTAGCAAAATTCTGATTCCTACTCTGATCAAGGTCTTTGGTAGAATTTCCAGAACCTGTGGCTGCCTTATGGTGTCTATTTATCTTTTTCAGGTGTTCCCCCATTGCAATAAGTTGAGACTCGACTTCTTCAGTCATACCTTCAGATGATAGGCGCCGAAACAGCTGAAATCATAAACATCTCTCTTATAAAGCAATACACACTGAATTGCATCAAACCATTAATTTTCACAATAATGAAAATCGGCAGAAATTTTGACCATAAAGCATTCTCTTAAACGTTCTAATTGTGGCAAATCAATGTCAGTTAAAAATCAAAACCAAAAAGAATTAATTTAATGAAAAGTAAATTATGATTTCCAACAGTATTATACTACAAACATATATAGAGCAGATGGGTACCTATTCAAAGTTCAAAGCAGACAGCCACAATATGTACTAATATCTTGTTCCACAAAGAGCTTTTGCAATGAAACCACAAGGAATTCAATATATTGACACTGCCAATGCAATGCATTTGAATCAACAATTCCATAAGTTGCATATGTAGATGTGGATAATTGATGAATACATGATAAAACGTTTAAAAAAACAAGCCACGAGAATTGAGATCAAAGATGGGCATTTGGTTTCCTTGTCTTCTAGAACTTGTAATGAGCAAGAGATCTTGGCCTGATCAGGCCTTATATAAATTTTCCTCTCATTCTCAGTCACAAATAAATAAAAGAAATCCTTTAACCTTACCCCTCCCCTCTGAAAAAAAAATCCGTTCTAAGACCAAAATCTTGAGTATCTTTCCCCTCACCAGCCATCAAGAGAAAAAAAATCACATGCTCCATCCTTAAAGGGTGTAGTTTGGCCACACTGTCAGACCCTCATCAACTTGGGGTTTAAAACTACATATAAGACTTTGAAGTTGTAAGATTTTTCATTGCAAAACTGAACTAATAACTGTTCCCCTTTTCGTGATTTTCATTTCAATAATGGTAGCTTGGTTGGTTTTTTTTCAGAAGGTGACAGACAAATTAGCCCAATTTGCACCATTTTAACAAGGTTGGTGAGGAAGGGACAATTAAGGAGATGTAGAAAGGGTGGAGAGAAAGTCATTATTGGCATTAGCCAACTCAAACTATAAAGCACCAAGGAGTCCAAATTGTAACATCCTATTCCAAAGATGGAATACTGCAGTCAACGATCCCTGCACACAGCACCCAAGGAGGAAACCAGACTCAACTGAAGAATCTCTACCACCACTATATTTTGAAACAAGACCCTCGAGTTGGGTAGCCAGCACTTAAGCCATCAAACTAATACAATCCTCTTCTGATAAAGGATTTTCTGCTGAAACCATGGTTAGTGGCAAATAGAGGGGAGTTAGAATTTACCAACATTTACCCGAAAGTTAAATGGATATTTAGCTTAGAATTTTACAGTACATAACAGTTTTACAGCTAAAAAAGTACAGTCAATAAGATATTCAAGACAGATACGTATATTTGCACTCACAAAACACAAATTCTCTCCAATAAAATATTAAGGCTCCCTAGTGTGTGATCTTACATTTCGTAGTGAAGTATGAGTAGAGGGGTCTGAGTTGCTTCCCATCGGAATCGGAGGCAAGTATGTCATGGTACAGCGAGCAGCGTGCCTGTCAGCCAAGGCTTGAAGGAGTGGACCAATATCAGGGCAACGGACAACACTGTCGTAAACCACCCTTGGCACAGGAGGTTTCAATGCATTCAGCAGCAAAACCTGAGACATAATTGCACGCAGAAAATGAAAGTGAAACAAAATGTGCACAGTTCATAGAGTATGAAAATAAGAGTGAGTCACCAACCTCCTTGTCAATCTGAATCACAGGATGTTTGAGATAAGGCTGAATGACAGCCATTACTTTACACTGAACATCTACCAGATTCAAAGTCCTGGCGATGGCACTGATGAAACCAACAATAGCCTGAAAGAGCCATTAAACATTTAATAATACCATAAAAACTAGCTCTTCTAAGGTGTTATTTCAATCCACATTAATGGTTCCCAACCAGGAGTATAACAACACAAAATACACTGAACAAGGATTTACATTGGCAGAGGGCCCTTTATTAGAAATGCTACCAATTAAATAATCTCCAGGTTCGGGAATTTTAAGAACTATAGACCCTTGAATAAGATATGTGCACAATCAACCATCTACCATTCAAGAAACTTCAGGAACTGAAATTCTAAGATGTAGAAATAGCTGGAGATAGTCAACTGACTAAGTAAAGAAAATGTTTTATTTATTTATTTATTAATGCTGTAGGGATATACATATCCATGGGTTTCGTCAAGTTAAGATACAAAGTTACAAAGACAAAGCAACTTTAGTTACAAATCATCACTAAAGAATTCCTTAAGGCGATAATAACATTTGCTGAGTAGCATATTTTATAATTTATTTCAAAAGACATTTTATGTATACAATAGAACTTCAGTATTTTTTACCTTGATTTACTACAGTGAAGTGGTGCTGAAGCAAAATACCTGGTTCAAAAACTCCCAAAAACAACTAATACAACACTTAATGCAGCCGATCAAAACATATACTGCCACTGGTTCATCATAAATACTTTGGCTGCCAGAGGGCTGATCCATTGTCCGTTGGTGATTGACGGTGGCAATAACTGCCACCAGCTGATAAACTGACCTGTATTTTTCAACTTAGATTTGTGGATTACAATTACCTTTAATGCAATCTTAAGGTATAATTTTGCACCTTCTAACTCCCTGACACATATCTCATTTTTTTTAAATTGCCCTAATAGAATAGATAAAGAGGATTTATGAAAATGCACTGATACTATAGACCAGCATTTCCCAAACAGTGTTCCGTGAAGTCCTTGGAGCTCCGCCTGGCATTCGAGGGGGCTCTTAAAATATTATCTCACTCATTCTCTGTGGGGCTTAATAAATTATCACCCTGGTCATATATACACACGCTCACCAAAATAATTACAAATATACCTCACTTTACGTCGTTGATGGATTCTGAAAGAACTGAGGAAAGACAAATTCTGACACAAGTTGATCCAACACCCCAAAAATCTACCAATTCATACTCCATTTTACCCATTGTGAATATATAATAATGAGCAATTATGTTACAGTGACAGGTATAGTTTTCAGAAACTTTAAAATTATTTAATTAATGTAATTTTATGCCTAATTAAAAAATAGGACCTAGAGAAATGACAAAACATAATCACGATTACGTATGAAAGATTTTGCAAATGCATTTCTATTCAATATAATGCACTGCTCACTTCACAATACAACAGCATATTTGCAAACAACCTGAGAAAGACACAAAACTGCCCACCACTGGTAAAGAGTAAGGGATTATTAATGGACTGACATAGAAGGAATCATCACACCATTTTCAATCCATCCATCTCACAAAGACAAAATAATGAGCACAAGAATGATCTCATTTGTGCACCAACAAATATTTATCAATACCCAATTGGCCTGCAGAAAAAGAACAGTTCTTCCAAAAGAGAATAACTTACATGTCTGATCCACAAATTAGGATGTACCAAGAAACAGGTGGTTTCCTTCAGAAGTTCATAGAGAGCAGGTTTCTGGAGAAGGCTTAACTCAGCAAGAGCTGTCATTGCATTGATTGCTTTGGTAACCACAAATTCTTCCAGATCAGTCAGTCCCTAAGATAAAGAAACAAGATCAGTTTCCTGCAAAAGCAAAATCACAAAAAAAACACAATTCTCAGAGCGCAGATGAAATTTTCAATTCATTTAGTGCAGGGGTGTTGTCAATTCATAAAGAATAGTGAGATACATCTTGATTTAAAATCACAGTGCATCATGGAAGTCCACAAGATTTGACTATGATGTCCATCAACATAAAACATGCGCTAAGTGTAGCATACATATTGAGGCTAGATCATCAAAATTATGCAGTGAGGGACCATACCACCAGGGTGCCAAAATTTTTAACTTGCTCCCTCCCTACTTAAAAGCATCCCCTTCTGAGGAGTTCAAGCTTAAGCTTAAAAGTTTCCTTTTTAATTAAACCTCTAAACACAGTGAATGATTTCTATACTTAATGCCAGGAAAAATTAAACTTATATAATACTTTTTTTTCTCCTTATAATGAAGTGCCAAACTTATTATTAGACTATCATAAATTTTAGGCCTTCATTTATCTGCTTACTTATGTTTTCTATCTACATGTTACTTGCAAGTGACCTATGACTTTATGTGTACATATCTTTTTTATCTTGTTAACCTGTTTTTTTAATGTATAGATTGTTGACGAAACTATGCAAAAATTTTGCTTGCAGTGAATAAAGAATTATTGTTATTATTACTAAATTCATAAATAAGCAAATCCTTTGACACGGCAAAGAAAAACCTTCAGCTAGACCTAAATGCCATAAAGTGTTGGTGCCATGATAATAAATTAGTTATTAATAACAAGAAAACAGTGGCAATGCAGTTTCTCAACGTTAAGGAAATGAGAGTATCCATAAACTTAAGATTTCACTCTCATTTATGCTTGCACTCAAGCTTGAGTGACAGTAAAAGGAAAAGTTGCCATTTATTATCCTGTTCTTTGATCTCTCAAGTTAGTCATTTTAAATATTTAGGTTTAATAATGGAGGAAAAATTTAACTTTAGATTGCATTTAAATTACTTATGTGAAGAGCTTAGGTGTATCCTCTACCAGTTGTCTTATTTGAAGCATAAGCTCCCCATTGCATTGAAAAAAATGTTATACCAGAGTTTGGCCGAGGCATTATTGCGATATGGTATCACAGTCGGGGGTACAACAAACCATAGTTTATTGAAGAAGGTATTAAAAATTCAAAATAAAATGATAGTTTGTTTGGATCCATCAGAACAAAATGTGCACAATACATATAAGAAACTAAATTTACTGCCGATTCCGGAACAATTTAAATATATATTAATATGTGATAATTATTTCAGCCATAGGTTTAAGACGGAAAGAAATATAATACATGGTATGGATCTAAGACATGCAGAAAAATATTATGTACCGAAATATTATAACGTACATGGAAAAAGAACTCTAGAGCATAATGTTCCTAGATTTTTAAACCAATTGCCGCCATACATGCAACAAATAGAAAGCATCTCATTGTTAAAATCGTATGTCAGGAATTGGCTTTATGAAAAACATTTGGAAAACAATCCAATAACTCTGTGAAAGAATTTCTCATCAATCTATGGAATGTTTTTGGAGTCGATAAATGTACATTGTTACTTATACTGTGAAATGAATTGGTGTTGATTATGTGATGTTTCTGTATTTCGTAAATGCATGTCATTCTATCTATGTTTTTTTTTTTTAATCTATCTATCTATCTATCTATGGTGCATTGTTATTTAAACAAAGAGATAAATTGGTTTTATTTGTGTGATTTTTCTGTCATTGGTAAATGCATGTAAATGCAAAAAAAAAAAAAATTTGTAATTTCTTGTAAAAATTGTAAGAAATGTATTTTCTAGCGTCAAAATGTGTGCATATACTGCTAAACTGTGTTAAATGTATGTGAAAGCACTGTTCTCGGCTACTTAAAAACATTCTGTTGCCCTAATGTAAACTCTGTGTGTGACAGGTGAATTTCTAATAGTATACGTATATTGTTATCATTACGTACATATGGTTTGTTTCCCACTGTATACAAACGGTACATATTTGATAAGTTTACTATCCGATCACTGATTCGTATAGCAATGGCACCTGCTGACAAGCCTCGGCTTAGCAGGACCAAGATCTTTTTTTTTCTTTATATTTTATTTCATTGTTTAAAAAACTTATGACAAAGATATATTTTTCCTTATTTTTTTGGTTGGTAACTTTTTCAATGTCATTTAGTCTTACAATTAAACATATATAAACTGTATTGTAACAATTATACTACATAAATACTGTTTTTGTAACATGTCTCTCTGAATAAATATTATATTTTCTACTAAAAAAAAAAAAATTGCTCATCATTGGGAGCTCTAAATAAGGCCAGCTTGCAATTTAATACGTCTCAAATTTTGTGAAAGCACATGAGAAGGCGAAGATGGACCATTGAGAACCAGAAGCAATTCACTCATTTACACATGAAAGGGTATGGAAGGGTAGCATGACAATGTACCTATTACATGACTGCTTGGGTTGCAGGGAAACACCAGCAAATAATAATAATAATGTCAGCTTTATTGGGGTGAGATAGAGACAGTTAAGTCCATCAGCTATCTAACCCCAATGATACATGTGCACTGCAATTAACATAGAGAAAGCTCATTCAACTAACACAATAGCTGTGCTTAAATAAATACACCTAAACTAATATCAGCGTTGAGAACTTTTTAATTATCCAAGGATGCCAGAAGTAGTCATTGAAACTATGGTACCTGCACTCTAAAAGAATTTTTCATATGCAATTAGACTTGTTCCCTTACCATCAACTGTGTTTGTTTATGGAACTGTCCTACTGAAAAGATTGTGATTATGTAGTTTACTTCTAATTTTCACATTACACATGTAGTCTAGTTTTTACTTCCAGAATTTTAGCAGGACGTACATGCCGTGAGGTAGAAAATAGATGCAACTTACAATTTTAGCTCTACTACATGCTAATATTAGTTGGTGATTATTCTAAGGATGTAGCTCAGAATCAGCCTTATTTTTCATTTTTTTCTCGGATTTTCAATTTCAACCTCTAAAATTGGGCTACAGGAAGGAGAAAGGACATTCTTGAAAATTCACAAATGACTTGGAACCAAGTAATACCAGACTAAACTCCTCTCCTCTCCCAGCCCAGGGCAGGAGATAGGGGGCATACTCCTGAGGTTTGGGCACAGTTTTCACATCATCACTCCATTCATCCCTTCCATCACTATCATCACCTTTAAGGCCTCCATTTTTCATCCAAAAAACCTTCTAGCCATGTTGTCCGTTTCTCCCACTCTCTCCCTGAGCAAATGTAGCAGTCAGCTTCTAATGCTTCAGCAGTCAGCTTCTTCTCTTCACGTGGACAACAAATACCCATTCATTATAGATTGATAGTTCATAAGGTCCAACAAAAACAATCAAGTATCAATCATTGAAGTTGATACTCCCCAATATCCATCAAAGTGAAATTTACTCGTGCGGTAACTATCGTCTGCAGAAGTATTCAATTATTATTGAACTGTTGATACATATGTGCAGAATTTTACATCACTGATCAAGATATTTTAGTGTGTGACACCAATTGTGAGCCTGCAGAAGAGCATGCTCAAGTAAGCCAGTGCCAGTAGATTTTTTAGTTGATTTTCAATGAGTGCATGGAAAAGGAGCACTATATCATTGCCATAGCTTTATTTTTGCAGAAATTAGAATCAATTTAGAAAATGCAATGAGCACAGGAAAGAGGCAGTCAGGAATTAGAGAATTCTTCACGTCAAGGTCATGATATAAACATTTAAAAACCTTACTTGATTTCTTTGATAAAAAATTAAGTAGAAAACACTTTGCCAAGCTTTTAAGTATATTTTAAATACAAAAGGGTATGTGGATAATATTACTCAGTAATACCAAAAAGTAAACAAATTAGAACAGAAAATTCTACTGTAGAGCCAAACTTACATCTTCAGAATATTAAACCTTCAGAATTATACATGGTTCCCTTACAACAAATTTCACACTACTGCATTTGCTACTTTTTGGATCCTCTGAAATTTGCTAAACAAAGATCTACTGTATTTTTAAATCATGGCACAGATTTGTGGGCTTTCATCCATTTTTGTGCTTTCTGAATGCATTGAATTATGCCATTTGTTTTTATATTCACATTTGAAGGAGCACAGTATTGTTTCAAAAGCATTATACAAATTCAGACATTTTTATCACTGTGATCAATGTTGAGACAATCACCAGCACCAATATGCACGGGATTTCAAATGTAAAATATGATAAATGTAATATCCCACAGGGAAAATGATGAAAGCCGCAGATTTCGGTATGTGTCAAATCCAAAATTCATCAAATCCTAACGCTGAATTCGAACACCTTTTTTTATCGAATCTCGAATATGAATCCTGCTTTTACCAAGTTATGAATCCCAGTTCAATATCATTAACAATCCATAAACAAATAATACAGTAAAACCTAAATTTTAAGCACTCTGATTTTACATAGGTTGCAATTTAGCACAATGACAGCCAAGTCAAGCCAGAAGCTATAGGGGATTTTAATGGTATTTACTTGATCTTACACTGTTTCTCAATTACATGCAGTTTTTTGACGTTGCACAGCACCACTTCAGCCTCTAAGAGCAAAATAGTCACCCTTTAACATAGAATTTACTGCACTGCGATACATATCACTCAGAACTTTGGAGCCAAATCATCACATGAACAAACTTATCCAATCTAGCTGCAGCCAAAACTTGAAGTCCCTTTTTCTATGATGGGAGAGGAACAAAGATAGCATGTTAAGACAGCAGGTGTTCATCAGCCTGATTTGAATATGACTGAAGTTAAAAGATCGACATGAGTGTACAGAAGAAGGTAAATCTCCACTTGCATCAAACACCTTTCAAAAATTTTTTCTGAGAATATTTTTCCTGAAATACACCACTTTCTCATTCACATTTCTCATTGTTTTTGAGATATTCCCCTTAGAAAATTACCAATTTTCATCATTTTTTCCAAATTTTTCTAGAGCATTTTCCCAGTTTCCCCGAAGCTCCGGCAGAGGGATCTCAAAATTTCACCTTTACAATATACCCTTTATTTCCCCAGTTAACAAGGTTATGGGCCTGTGGAGTGAAACAGGGGTGCTGGGGTGGGATGGTAAATGGTGCATAAATGGCGATATTTGATACAGAAAAAGGCATTTCTAAGAATTAATGCAACCATTTTCGTGATTTTTGAGACAGTTGAAAGGGAGGAAAAGGGCATTTTGAAGAGTTCATGAAGTTTGAAATTAGCCTTAAATGGTGATATACACTATATTTTAAAGAATGCCCCTCCCCACTGCCGTCTTATGACACTGACAGGGGCCGTATAAGACGAATGGACATTGTGATTGTGAGAGGATGAATAAGACACTCAAAATTGGGGTTCATTGCAGCAGTAAGCACTCATTAACTAAACATGATAGAGGTGTCTGGCTTGTTTTATTTGGTTGAAAATAAATAAATTTAATCAAATTACTGAGGAAGAAAAAGATGTAAAAAAAAAGAGTTGCAAGATTCCTAAAAATGAAGACACTAATCTCTACACTTCACCATTCCTAAGAGAAGTCCGGCTTAAATTATGAGAGAGTATCCCAAACAGAAGGCTTTAGCACTGGCCAAAATTACCATAATCCCAAAATATCCCACAGGGAAAATGATGAAAGCTACAGATTTACTTTGTTTTGACACAAAAGTAGGGTGCTCATCTTAAGAGGTGCACATGGTCCACAAGTTGATAAGGAGCATCCTGACCATTGGGTACCCTATGAATAAATATGCAGTACTCATGCCAAGTAAACACAGCATAAAGATAAGCCACTTGCTCCGATAAAAACTGATACGAGCAAACATGGAGTGCAACCCTGCTGATAGAAAGATGTCCAAGGCACGCCCAGTGACTAGGGTGACATGTACTCACTTTCAGAGCAGTACCTTTGGAACTACTAATCAGAAATTTAAAGCACTCAAACAGAAAAATTTCAAATGTAAGATGAATCATTGGTAATTACATAAAAGTGAGAAAAAATTCTGAGTGTTCGGTAAAAGTCAGGAATGGCCAGTAAGTAGTGTAAAATGGTGATATTTGAAAACTTTATGTGCAATTTGGCATGTCTTTCCCTCATCCAATTACAATACGTTCTAAATCCTTTATTTTATAACCCAATGGCACAAAGTTAGGGAGTACCCAATATGAATTTGGATTTCAAAAATTTAAGATCACCCAAGGGACTAACAACATGGATGATATTAGTCCATTACGGAACGCTCTCCCAGACATAAAAATGCACGATAAAGGAGCCTCAAGGTTGAGAGATTTCCATTGAAAATCTGATTAATTAAGAGAGAGTGTTTTATGATATAGTTTCACATTAGGAATTAGGAAATTAAAAAGGACCACTCCCCCCAAAAATGAGTCCATAAAGGTTAAAAAGAAGTGTCTCCTTCACTTAGTCCTCATTTATATCTTTTAAGATATAAATGAGGAATTTTGTATGGTTAAGGCTATTTAAAATAAAATGCAAAAGAGTCTAAATAAATAAGTTTACATCTTACATCGTTGTCACCTCTTTGCAACCTCTCCTTGATTTGCACATTTCAATGTTGCCCAGTGCCCAATTTTTGGTCCCTCTAACTAAGAACATAATATTAAAGTTTTGCTGTATACATATTTCAAAACAGATTCAAGTCCCTTATTACATTTCCTCTTAAATTTAAGCAAGTAATTCCAGATTTTTTCCTTAATCTCAAATTTAATAATTTAGCCTTAAAAAATAGATAAAACTGAATAAGTGTTTGACAATGAAATCAATCACTTCCTTAGTTGATAAACAAGACAGTTAACACAAGTATAATTGATTAATTTTTTCATATTATAGTGCATTCTTGGGTATTTTCTAAAGAGGTGTTTCAAAACCTTTCCATGTATTTTTTTTGGCTGAATCGTAGGCTTTTGCTGTTTCTACAGCTGAAATTGAACTTTTTCACTTGCATTTCTACAGAGCATTATAATGACCTTGGATTCCCAGCCACAGGATATAGTATATAACTTAAGCACAAAATGATGTGATAAAGTTTCAAAATGATCCAGTAAATCTCTCAAATTGTTGTATTTAGAGTGCAATGACCTTTTCATGATAAGGAGAAAACTAACTCTCATCTCTTTCAACTCTTGGCCTCATAAACATCTATTCCCACACCTTAGCACAGTCCAATCTTACCAATTTTTTTATTTAACAGGTGTTTATAACCAAAAAAACTCCTTTTCCAATCCTTATTAAGGACCAGACTAAATTTTCCTCATATTTGCATCACTAAACCACGGCATAATGATGCAACAAAAATGATTTTGTGAACATTTTGTGGCAATATGAAAGCAATGTTCTACAATGCATACTTCGCTACATGTATATTTTTCTGCAGCCTAAAATGTAATTTTTCAAAAACAAAAATAAATATTCTCCATCATTTTACTGAACACAAAAAATGGCCGGCATAATGATCTGCGATATGAGCATCAGCATACAAAATTGTCTGAGAGGTTATGAAGACAGTTCTATGCATGCATGGCTAGGAGGTTTTTTAAATGAAACTTGCCATGTCTAATAACTGAAAAGTCTCAGCTGATATACATCTTTTACTAAGTAATGAAATGCCATGGTGAGATTTCAAATGATTTTTGATGGACTGCATAGAATTTACAGCGATGTAGTGCATATGCCACTGGCACAACCAGGTTCAAAACCATTTGAATCTTGTTTGGAAGGATTCAATGGAATCTCAAACCCATGAATTCAATTAGATTCAAATGAATCCTGGAATCCTGACCAATTCAATAGCATTATAGCTACTAATCATTTGTTTCAGAAGTGAGTCAGTTTGGGAAAAAAAGAAAAATGAAATTCAACAGTAATAAAAACACATTTACTTCCTTTTCAACCATGTAACTCCTGTACTAATTTTAATCCACTAAACTTACTTGTTGAAGAAGAGGGCATAAAATTGGAGAACTGTGACACCCAACATAAGCTGCAACACCAACAATACAATCAAAAAATGAGCCCCTCAGGTGTCGGTCTTCTTTGTCATTCAGGAATGTAATCATATGTGACAGCAGGACATCATTTGCTAATTAAGAATAAGAGAAAGGAAATTTTTGAAAGTCAAATATTTGTCATTAATTTTAATTTTTACACATTAATAACTAAATGTAAACCTCTCCTCATACTGTTATCTGGTGGTCTGACTTGAAGGGCTGACTCAATATGTTTTCAACATATGTCGACCCAAAATCCCAATAAATTTCCAAGATACAGAAGAAATTCAAAACAATAAGGTAAAAAATACGACGCTTCAATTATATGAAGTTTGGAAAATAAAAGAAATGTTGAAATTACAAACCTCAGGCCTGGTCCCCAGGAAAAAATGGGATTTGTTTTTACAAACCATGGCAAAAAATTGAGTCAGAAAAACTATTTGAAGATGCAGACACCTTACATATTAGTGTTGCCAGCTATGAAGCATCAAAGAAGTGAAATTAATGAATGTTTGTGAACTCTCCTCTCATATATACCAGAGTCATCGAGTCATTTTCAACGAATATGTATCTCCTAATATCAGTAAAATCTCAAGTGACAGGGAAAAGCAACTTCTATTTAATTTCTCCTACTGTGCAGTCATTCTTATTTGGACTCAGCAGCACTGCCATACTGTAAACAATTCTCTTATGGATAAAAATCACCTGCAGTGCCAAATAACATGCTCACTGCCATGTATTTGAATTGGCGGTGGTTCAAATGTTTGTATGTGCTCCAGGATGGAAAAATGACATACTTAATAAAATTATAGAAAATAGTACGGAGATACCTTTCGTAGCCACTGACTGCAAATAAAGCCGCAATTCTAAAACATGGGACACTATGCAAGAGTCTGTGCTAATGAACCATGCAACCATCAACTCTAAGTATTAATATTCCTTTACAAACCTCATATTCCCCACTCTGTACCTCGTCCTAGGAGATCTCCTCGTCCAAAACCTCAGGATTTATTTTCCTACTATTTTTCCTCTTTCACTTGACACCCAAATTATGCATCCACACCCTGCAGGCACTGCCCATTATCCCTCTTCTGCCTAAAGTGCTTAAATGAGTCATACGAAACAAGGTCACCCCGACTCAGCTGCACACAATGAGACTGCAACATCATGTAAGAACATCAACCTCATTATCACTAACCTTAATCTACCTGGCAAAGATCTCTGGAAAGTGATTAATTTAGGAATTTCTGATCACAATGCACACTTGGTTTCATTCCAAAGGATGTTCTGTATAAAGGGCATAGAACGTTTTATCCATAAGAGGGGGTAAATTCATTTAATGAGCAAATGGGTAGTGTGCTTTGGGATCCCTTGTACAGTTAAAAAATGTTCAAGAATTGTACAGCTACTTTACAATCAATGTAAAGCTTATTTTTAAAGGGTGTTTGCCCAAAAAAGTAGTTACTGTGAGATGCATAAATAGATCAAAATGCTGGGTAACAGATGAGGTAAAAGCTGCCAGTTATTACAGGATTGCCAGGATTACAGTCATTCGGCAATATTTTTTAGTGATTTTGAAAAGTCAGTCAATGAGCTGAAAAATGTGGGTGCGAGTGTGTCTGAAAAAGAAAAATTAAATTATATGTTGAATACCTTGGCTGAATCGTATAGTTATATTGGTGATTCAATTGATATGTTAAAAGAGGAAGATCAAACTGCAGAATAGATGAAAAGTAAAATTCAAATGGTTGAGTTGAAGCATCATGAAGAGGAAGTTTTTGGAAGGAAATGCAATGCTTTCATGGCAGACAAAAACAAACAGGACCGAACATGCTTTCAATGTGGTGAAGTTGGTCATATACGGAGAGGCTGCAAATTTGGCAGACCAGCGGCAAGTAGTAGAGGCACTTGGCGATCATCACGAGCTCGGCAAGGAGCCGGAAGGGGAAATCACATCAGAGGGCGTGGGAACCATGAGAACTACCGCAATCAGCTGAGCGCGCATTGCGCCAACCAACAAGGACAGAAGAGTGGTGAAAAGAACGCATGGGTTACAACGGTTGCTCATCATGCTGCACATATTAATAATACTGAGATAAGTAATGTACGTTATAATGAAATAAAGTGGCTTTTGGATAGTGGTTGTACAGACCACATAATTAATGATGAAAAATATTTTGAAAATTGCAAGCAACTTAAAGAGCCTGTAAATGTTTATCTGGGTGATAAGAGAGTTGTAAAAGTGACAAACATTGGTAATGTCGTGAGTTACTTTGACGCTTTTGGAAAGAAAAATTTGGTTGATATGAAGAACGTATTTTATGTTAAAGATATGAAATCAAATTTAATTAGTTATAGTAAAATAACTGAAAATAATACAATTGTCTCTAAAGGCAAAATGACAAAAATTATTGATAATTATGGTAATGTAACAGCAGTGGCTTTGAAAGATAATGGTTTATATATTATGAAAAGTTAATTAAAATTTGCTGAATCTCTTGTAAGTAATGCAAGTAAAAGGACTGATATTATGAGTCAAAAAGAAAAATGGCATAGTTTGTTGGGCCATATAAATTTTAAATAATTAGATACTTTGTGTAAAGAACGATTGTTGAAGGGTATTCCAAAGGAGCTTGAATCAGAGTTTATTAAATGTAAAACGTATATTGAAAATAAGATGCATAAAACTCCTTTTGAAAATAATAGAGAAAAGGCTAAAGATATTTTGGAAATTGTTCATACTGATGTTTGTGGACCTTATCAAATAACTGGTCTTAAAGGTGAAAAATATTTTGTTTCATTTATTGATGATTATAGTAAAATTACTAAAGTGTATATTATGAAATCGAAAGTAGAAGTTTTTGATTGCTTTGTTCAATATGTAAATGAATGTGAAAATTTAACTGGAAAAAAGGTCAAATTTTTAACATGTGATAATGAGAAAGAATATTTGAATGGTAATATTTATAGGTTTACAAAAGAAAGAGGTATTGTTATTAATAACTGTCCAGCTTATTTGCATGAATTAAATGGAACTGCAGAATGTTTTAATAGAACTATAATGAATATGTCGCGTTGTTTATTAGCGGAAGCAAATGTGCATAAAAGATATTGGCCTGAAATAGTCTACGCGGCAACGTATTTTAAAAAATCGTACTTTAGCTAATACTGTAGAAAGAAAAACGCCTTGTGAAATATTTTTTGGAAAGAAACCGGATGTTTCAAATTTACGTTTATATGGAAGTAAAGTGTTTGTAAGAAAACCGGAACAAAAGAGAATCTCAAAATGGGACAAAAAGGCTGATATGGGAATCTTAATCGGTTACAGTGATGTTGGCTATAGAGTACTTTTGAATAATAGTCATAGTTGCTAGGCATGTAAATATTATTGAAGAGAATGAAAATTGTATTGGTTTAAGTGAAGATGAATCTGATAATGAGAATAATGAAGTTGACGGAGATTCAGATACATAATGACTCATTGGATGAAAGCTTAGTAAGAACTGATGGAAATGTGACTGATAGTATTAAAAGGTCTGAACCTCAAAATGAACCTGAAATTCGTAGAGCTCAAAGAAATAAAACTCCAAAGTGATTCGATGATTATTGTGTATAATAGTAGCATTTTTGCAAATATGTGTAGAACTGATGTTCCCAATACATTTGAGGAGGCGATGGAATCAAAAGAAAGTAAATTATGGGTTAAAGCTATGGATAAAGAAATTGATTGTTTAAAGAAAAACAAAACTTGGCAATTAGTTGAAAATGTTAATAATAATAAAGTCTTGGATGTAAAATGGGAATATAAAAAAAGTCTGATGATACTTATTAGGCTAGATTAGTGGTAAGAGGCTTTCAGCAAACTGATGAAATTAATGACGTGTATTCACCTGAGGTTAAAATGCAAACTTTAAAAGTTATTTTATCATATTGTTGTCAAATGAGCCTTTATATTGAACAAATGGATGTTGAGACTGCATTCTTAAATGGTAAAATTTCATTATATGGTAATAATTAATATAAAAATGGTATTAATATTGAATATGATATAGAAAGGGTAAAATGACTCTTAGCCAGGAAAACTACATAGAATCATTAGCAAGGAAATATAATATTGAGGACTCAAAACTGTATGGTACACCAATCGAGGTAAATCTGAAATTAGACCCTGCACATGAAATGTATGATGATATTAAATATAGAAGTTTAATAGGTGCATTACTATATATAAGATCAGGGACAAGGCCAGATATAAGCTACAGTGTAAATTACCTAAGTAGATTTCAAAACTGTCATAATGAAACTCACTTCAAGTATGCCTTAAGAATTTTGAAATATTTGTACTTGTCAAAAGACCTTAAATTGATATATAACAAAAATGAGATGAGTGAGATTCTTGATTGTTTTGTGGATACTGACTGGGCAGGTGATAATCAGTGCTGGTAAAAGTACTGAGAAAAAGTAACTGGGCTCAATTACAGTTACTTTATAAAAAAGTAATCAATTACAAGAACTAATTACAGTTTTTAAAAAGTTATCAGTAAAATTACAGTTACAAATACAATTACTTCATGTAAGATTGTCCACTTTATAGACCACCCGGCAACTGTCAAATGGTGCAGTAGAGATGTAGAAAAATTGAGTCATAGAAATTGCTATAGCCTGCAATTTCACTAGCAATACATACAATTGCTGGAACAACACAAGGGGTGTCATGTTTTGTACCCTTCATGAGTAGGCTACAACATAATGGTGGCTGAACCCAAAAAGGCAAATTAGGATACTCAGGGATTCGAAGTTGTCTGTAGGCCTAGGTAAATCAAAGAATAAGTAAATGCGAAGAAGTAAATTATGCCACCAATGCTACTTGACAATTCACGTGATTACGAGATACATCCTTAAACGCTTCCCTGTTCAAGCTTGTATAGCGGCCAGCGAAGCTGCCTGAATGTAATTAAAGTTTACATGGGAGCGAGTGAAGTAATCGTCGATTACAGGCAAGTAACGATTACGACGAAAGTAAAGATTTCTCTTTCACCGTAAGAAGTAAATTACAAGTAAAAATTACATTTCATAAAAAGTATTTGTTACAAGTACAAATTACTGCAAAAGTAATCGTTACAATTACTTTTGCTCTATTACTTACCAACAGTGGCGATAATGCAGACAGAAAATCAACATCGGGATATGTAGTAAGATTATTTGTAAATGCAGGATATGTAGTAAGATTATTTGGAAATGCAATCTAAAAAGCTAGGCAGTGTAACAAAATCTTCCACCTTTGCGGAATATGTAGCATTATCCAAAGCAGTGAGTGAGATAAAACTTGAAAGAGATTTACTTGAAATATTTGATACAGAAATAAATAAACCTGTTATAATATACGAGGTTAATTCAGGAGCATTAGACATTGCCAAACATGGTAATTTTACTAAAAACTCAAAATATATAGAAGTATATTATCATTATGTTAATGAATGCTATGTTAATGGAATCATTGACATTGTAAAGGTAGATTCAAATAATAATGTAGCAGATATTTTTACCAAGTCTCTGCAAAAATCCATTTGTGAAATTCAGAGAGTTACCAAATGTAAGAAAATGATGTTCCTTGTTTTGTGAATGTTTAGTTAATATAAATGTAAGGAGGCGTGTTGGAATATTATGTACATTCATATTGGTTTCTATTGTTTCCATAGAGGTTATTAGGTTGTTGAATTTTTTGTTATATTTGTTGTATGGTCCACAGTGATATCATTAAGAATAAAAAAAACTTATTTAAAGGATAAAAATGATTATAATTCTTTATACCAGTGATTCACCAAAGTCCTTGAGATCAGACCTTTACCCACCTTTCTGTTTCCCAAAAAATACACAAAGCTGAGTAATTCCATTTTCTACTAGAGTCCTCTTGACAAGATTTTCAGGATCAGTGAGAAGCGTAGCCACTGTGTCTTGAATCATTTGGTGCAGCGTCTGTAACTCAGAGTCGTATCCACTGGTGCAAACACCAGCATTATTGGTCCGATTAGAATATGTATCCGATCCCCTGTGGCTTCCTCCAGAAGCATTTCCAGACTCAGACACACTGAGCTGGCTTTGCTCCAGAAACCTTAAGGAGAAAAAAGATCAAGATGTTGAAATCCAGATGTTAAACACTCCCAAAATCCAAAAATTACATGAAATTGACCAACCTGAGAGCTGTTATAGCCAGGTGGGCAATGTTCTCAGCATAAGCAGCTCTCACCATAACAGCTTCATCATGTATCACCTATTCAATTGCAATAATATGAGTTAGTATTTTTCAACCACTTAAAAGCAATTCTACTTCAAAATCCAGCTAAAAGAATTGTAAAAAATAAAAAAAAACTACTTTTGAACTTGTGCACTCTTCTTAATAGAAATACCCAAAACCTTTTTCAGAACTGAACCCTAGAAAAACACTTAGTGCATTTGCAATAAAAGTTATAGCGCAAAACTACAAACTCTTTCTCGTCACAGAGAGGCCACACAAAAATAGATCTTTTCTCATTTGAAACATTCAGGTTGACAATTCCTGAGGTCCTATAACTCTAATATCTGTATAAACCAAGCAAAAAAAAATGAAATCTGAAACTTTTCAGCCTAAACAGATAAAAACACATTGAATGGCAGCTGCTAAAGATGAGAAATTGGCAAAGGTTATTGCAAACAGTCCCAATAGCATCTCTGAGGAAGCTTGCAGCCAAATAGGAAGATAGGTATCCAAGCCAATGTAATCATATATTCTATGATTAAGATAGACACATCTCGCCCAGAGAATGGCCTCTCACTTGAGAGGGACTCTCTCTTCATCTAGGAGTTTTTTGTTAATTTTAGAGACAAATATACATCAATACCAAAGTACCTTTGAACTTGATGATAACCCTAATACTATCCACAAAACATAACTCAGCGCTAGAAATGAAAAATACAACCAATATCCTCTGATCTCCCGAAGATGAGAAAAAGTTGCTTCACGTTTTGGACAGCAATTTTTATGATAACTGAGTTTTGAGCTCTCATGAATGGTTGATAACACTCCAATCTACCCATGTACCAATCTGAAGTAGATTGAATGAGTGTCCCAGCTTGCACAATGGCCCCAAGCAGCACTCTGGCTAATAGATTAAAAAATTGGGAAGGTTGTTCCTACTCTCACAGCACAAATTAAATGTCATACAATAGGTTTAAGGATGACTCGAATCCAAATGTCGATTCTCGATTCCACCGATTCTCAGGATTATAATCGGTATAAAGAATCGGTTGCCTTAAGTCAATTCCGATTCATTGATTCCAGATAGATAAATATTCAAATCAAGTATCATTTATCACATCATATTTGTCTCAGTAATTTTGGGTGTGGGCAATAAATTTGTACTTTTTATCTACCTCAATAAGCTGAGGATATATTTCCTATTTGTTAATAAATACACTTTTTGAGCGACTTAATTGTCTGTGTTATTTTATTTCAGCCAATACTTAAAGTTAAATAATAGTCGTACGCTACTGGTATATCAATACTTATCCCACCTGTTATTAGGAATAAGAATCGATGGAATCGGAATCGAGAATCGATTTGAAAGAATCGGAATCGGAATTCGAAGAAAGTAGAATTGACTCATCCCTGAATAGGTTAAAGCGTTTTCATTCTAAAAAGAGTTCAAACTCAAGTGCACGTGATTTTAAGTGTTAGGTTAACTTATTCAAATGTGATGACTATCCAAAATACTGAAAACCATGAAAATGTATATAAAATGTAAAAATTACCGTTGCTAGATTAGGGAGAACATATTCTGGAAATATATTGGCATCACTGCAAGGCACTTGTTTTACTAGAGAGAGACATTTGGATAGGGTATGAATTGCCATTACCCTGACTCTTGGAAATGGATCGTGCAGAAGATGGCACTGAAAGTAAAAGATAGACCAGTTAAAAGATAGGGTAAAATACGCGCAAAAAAGTGTAAGATCAACCACTACACAGCTTCCCTTACCCAACAGGGATGTTACAAGAAAATGATCATTACATTTGCTAATACGCATAAGGGATATATTTCTGCTTTTAATACATTATCTGAAAGCAATTCCATTTGCTAAATTCCACAATACTTTTCTTAAATATCTTTGTCAACCTTGAAAATGACTTTGAGAAGTCAAAACCTGAGTCAGAACTCATAAAAAGCAATGTAGAATTTTACAAAGTTAAATTAATTTCATAATGCCATATAAGTCCATCAAGTTTAGCCAGATAATTTAAAATCCCATTAGAAGTTACGAAGGGCTTTGCACTTATTTGAGTTCATTTATCTCATCAAATATGTGTAATGCAACAGCAATGTTGGATTAAGCATTCAATATCCTCACAATCAACTACCATCTCTCTTTTCCTTGAGTATATTACTATAAAACAAAGATTTTTGAGGATATGCAAGACAGATCACTTCAAAATCCTTGAAGTGATTCAATCTGAGGTTAGGGGCCAGCTTAATCAATTAAATATACACAAGTATAACAGCACTGCCTATAGGAGAATTGAAGTTGACAGTATGAGGCTAGTTAACATTCAATTATTATATAATTTAGCAACAATTATAAGGAAAATGATTGTTCCAGAATAGACAAGGGACTACTTACAATATAAGGGAGTATTCTGTCAAGAACAGTTTCTGAAGATGTATGAGCAGAGAGCTCCAGCAGCACTTCCAACACACTGAGTTTAGAATTACAATGGTGGACACCTCTAACACAAGACGTCACAAGTGATGTCACTATAACTAAACCTTCACTATTGTCACTCTCACAGCTATCAAGGAACATATTTTCAGATGGAATGTGCTTCTCCGTTTCATTATCTTCCTTTCCATTATTCATTCCTTCTAAATCACCTTTTTCAGCATCATCTGCTTCCTTTTTACCTTCAACACTAGCATGTTTTTGTTCAAGTGGTTGTGATGCAGGGTCAGGCTTCAAAATTTTTACAATGTTTTTGATGTCTTTCTTCAACCTGGAAAATATTTCCATCATTCACCACCAACAAAATTTCCAATGTGAGCATTCACTTGCTAATGCACATGAATCAAAATACAATAGAAAGGAAAGCTGCACATTTTGTTAAAAGCCGATATGAGCAAGAAAAGTGTTACACAGCTGATTTAAGGCAGCCATTGAGGTACTAAACTTAGATTACCCACAAATTTCAGATTAGGGGAGTTTCAGTACAACACAGATGATATTATTTGACCAGGTACATCTCTAGAACTGATGACAGCTACAAAATAAGAGATACATTGCCGAACTGATAAGAGATTAAAAATTCCTTCTTTCCATCCGCCATAAATGATTATAATGAAAACAGTATGATGATAAAATATGACACATAGCTAACCACTGTCTGGTTCACTAATTCACCATTCCTCTCCTCCCACCTTTTCTCTATTCTTTCACTGCAGGCATCCAAATACCCACTCTCATATCTCCCAGGGTAACAATAAATTAAAAAATCATTAACACTTTTGCTGCTAATCCCATCATTTGACGTGTTTCCTTAGCTGCTGAGAAACATATTCCAACCAACTTACAATTAAAAAAGGTAGGAGAATCTAGGTTTAAAGCAATATAAACAACATTTTCTAAGTAATACAGTTATTTTTCTGTGATAGCATGAATAAAGCTTAAAATACGCAGCATTCTACCTGTCCGGCAGCAAGAAGTGCACAGCAGCGAGAGTGTTAAGAAATAAACATGAGGGATGACTCCTAAAAGGGTCACTTGAAGGGTTTCAGTTCAACATGGAAATTTTAGTAGTCATTCAGGTGACCTACAAAGGTTGACAAGTTTGAGGGTTTCAAAACAAGCACAAAAGGTGGTCAGCATAATGCTTCATTCTAAGCCCCAAAACGTTTCCAAAGAAACAGAAAATTTCATGAAATATAATGAAAATAATAGGCAAAATGAATCACATTGTATTGACAGAAATATTGTTACTTGAAAATCAGCAATGATTCTTAAATTTTTAATAAATACAGTTTAGTTTTTTTGTCTTTTTAATGAGGCCCCAAGTTGTGACACATTTTGTATCTGTGGACAGATGACATGGTACAGCAAATAAGATATGTTAATGTAGAAATTCATGGTAATGAAACAAAATAATCTCATCAAGCAAGAAAAATTGTGCTAAGCTAAGCTAGCATCAAAGTCAGAACCATAACCGGGAACCAGGATCAAGAACCAAAGCTAAGAACAAAACAGATTTTTTAAAAATGTTGAACAGACCAATCGTCAGTCATGATGGTGGGAAGCAGACAACAAGGTAGAAACTGTGAGATTTTTCTAATATACATTGCGACTGAGAGTAGATATAAGCAGGGGAATGGAAGAATTTTAAGGGGTTTAAAAATGGGTCCAGATAAAAAATACATAGATTATCTGTAATTATTCTTATTAAATGTATTTTAATCTTGAAAATCTTCATGGAGTGAGACAATGAAGACCCAATACGATAGAAACTCAATAATACGAAGCACTGTCAGGTCCTGTCAGGCCCACCAAGAACAAGACTGTCAGGTCCAACACAAAGACACGGGCAAGACGCAAAACTATCGGGTCTGAAAAGCCTCTGCTAATACATGGCACTATTCGAAAATACGAAGTTTTGAAAGTACAAAATTTTCTAAATTACCAACCTCGGACCCAGTCCCCACAGAGAAACTGAGTTTGTTTTTACGAATCTCGCGGGGAAATCGCATCGGAAAAGCTCTCCATTTGCCGAAGTAGACACCTAACAAATCAGCATTGCCGAATATAATCTATCAATTGCATTAAATCCAATAATTTTGGTGCATTCATCTCTCACAAGTTCCTGAGTCACACAGATATTTATCAAATTAATGTATGGATAATTTAGATTTCAAACATGGGGGAAATGGTAGCTTTAGGCAATTTTTCCCTTATTTTATTTTTGTCGTAACAGTTAGCTGCATTTCCATAATGTAAACAATTCTCTTTTGGCTACGACTCATGAGTGGTGCCATGTACCAACCCACTGCCACATGCTATTTGCAGCAATTTTAATTTATTGAGCGCTCGAATGGAAAAATGACACAATTAAATTTTTGGAAATAGGACTGGGATACCTGTCGCAATCACTATCCCTAAAATCCATGGCTTCACTATGAGTAAACCTGCGTTTCCTCCCGCCATTGCCCATGTTTCATGAGACAATAGAAAAAAAAAGTTTCCAAGAATTTTTGAGGGTATAGCCGTCCCTGCGATAAATATATTTTTGCATTTAAAATGGATTATTTCAAATTTTGAAACAGATGACTCATTCAGGGGAGCGGCTCAACAATATAACATTATAATGTATAAGACCTGTGATAAACTGCTAAGACACTTCAACCTGAAGAAGCCGTTGTCCATTAAATATCGTCTCATTAAGTATAGCTCATCCTTGAGTACACTAGAAAACTGAAATCTTTAAAATAAAACTAGCACGGAAACCTTCTCTTTGACTTAATTCCAAGTTGTTGTTGGGGTAACTCCATGAAATTTTACTGAATCAACTTTCATCCATGAATTACTACAGTGAATTCTTTGAGTAGCCAGGCCTTGATACATTACATTTGATATATCATCACTGCTATCCCAGATTTCCATGAGATAAATAACCAATTCAATCAGATTTCATTGTGATGGCAAGAGTGACAACATAGGCATGAATAGGATCCTGATGAGCTCTATTTCAAAATTACCCCACGTTTAGAAGGATCTAAGTTCGGAAATACTACTCAGTGAGAAACGTACAGTCGTTCTCAGGATTTTACCACAGAGAAGATTTAGGTTTCAGCCTTAGCTGCAGCAGATTTTTTTCTGTGACCCCTACCTCTCCCTAAGTTCCCCTTGAGTCAATTTTACAAATTTACGCTTCAAACAGTTAATCATATTTCACTTTTGTGTTTTATGCTCCACAGCACAGTCAAGCATAGAAGGTGTAAGTCGCAGAGGGGAAAGAAAACAACTAATTTATGGAATGGAGAACGCTAGATTTGGAATATCTCCACAATGCCCATTTAGGATGAAGTTTCTCTTTTACACTATTGTGAATAAAAGTTGCAAAAATCATGGAGTGATTCCAATATCACTTTTTTAAATATGAGGTATTTCATTAGTTTATATGCTTTAGCTGACCAAAGTAGGCATATAAGAATGCCATTGGATAAAATGGCGTTCAGCCTAACACCCATGATGCGAAGATTAGAGTGAGAGAGAAAAAAAGAATAAGAGATTACACAGGAAAGGATAAAAAAGCAATCACTTAATTTATTTACTGGATTAATGTTTTGCAGAATAGAAATATAAGAGCGAATCATCGAAGTGAAAAGGAACTTGGTCATGAGTTAATGTTTCTTACTCGAACTTCAATGAGCGGTGAAACCATTTGGCTTGGTACAAAATAATATTTCTTCCCAAGTTCGTATATCCTGCAGGTGATATGGAATAAATCACAAATAATGACCTGTGAAGGATTTTTTAATTGGACTGAGTCGTTAGCTCATTTTACCTATGATTGAGCGATAAAGAAAGGATGACTGGAATCGTGGACAGGCCAGCTACAATCTTAACTTCATAGATGTTAGAAACAAATGCCTCTTTTATACATCCATACCAGTTGCACGTCCTTATTGGCCACAGATTAAGAAAGCTAGTCTCATACAAAATACAGAACTTGCCATCTATACATCATCTAAACTGGGCAAATATTTTGCAAATAAAATGGTCGCCAACTAAAAATCATTTGCATAGGGAACTAAGAAGTGATAGTTATTTTACGAAATTTTGTGACATTTAGCTTATGATGTAGAGGCATTATTTTGAATGCTTTAACAAATAACAACTATAAATCATTTTAAAACGTTTCCAAAGACCAGAGAAGTCAGGGGGGGAAGGGGAAATATTTTTCGTAATTTATTGAAAAGATTCGGAAATATGAAACTCGAAAATACGAAGTGCCGATTTGTTGGTCCCGCCAACTTCATATTATCGAGCTGCTACTGTAACAGTAAATCACTATGAGGCGCACATTAAAGGTTGGAACAAAGTATAATGGTAAAAAGTTTCAATTTCTTCAAGCCCCTCAATGAATTTCTTATCAATTTCTATCAGCAAATTCTCACCGATAATTTTGGGGGAAAAGTGAACTATCTACGATTTATGGACATGTAGAAGATTTTTATATCATGACAAATGCATGAGTTTTTAGAGCTGTGAGAAAAATACCTAGAGTGATTCAATATAAATATCTTTCACAAAATCTTCTTTAAACAATTATAAACATGGAAGATTACGATATCTGGAATATCATAGCTAGAAGTGATTATGATATTAGCATTATTGTTAATAACTACTGATTGAGTGAAAACAAATAAATGGCCAATGCATACATCAAAGCTTTAAATATATTAAAGATAGAGATATGTACATTAATCAAATATCACATGAACCCATCAGAGAGAAGGGTATGTGGCACAAAATTAAATGCTTTCGTAAAGAATATTAAAATGGGTAAAAAAGCAAGAAGTAGTTCAAAATATTACTAACCTGCTGACTTTTTCATCCAAAGATATAATTGGAACAGCTGAAAATATAAGCATGTACGACTGCAAAAAGGAATAAAAATATTCAGGAAAGACTTTTCCTCTCTGCTGGTCCAAATAAACCTCAGCGGACAGTCTTAAAGACGCATCTTTCTCCATCATGCTTCGTAAAAGTTCCTGAAAATTGCAAAATGATTACTCCACAAATAATAAAGTCCTCATTGAAAACATGATGATCATCAAATTTTACAGTAGATTACAGGTTGGTAAATTTATTTACCCTAATTCCAGAATCTTCTATTTTTTCCAAATGTTTCCAAGCACTATATTCACCATTTCGGTAAGCAAGTAACTGAGAAAAGTCAAATGGGGGATGTCCTTCGTTGAAAAGCTCAGTAAGAGCACAGCTATAGCAAACATACAAGGGAAAATATTTATAAATCATTCCAACCACACAAAAAGTACAAATACTTAAGCAATGTGAAATAATATGTATTATTCTTTCGAACTGTCTCTCAAGAATTCTCAAATATGATTTCAGTGATCCAAATCTCTGAACTAAATTCAGAAAGTCCTGTACAGACAAATAAAATTTTCTGGGTGTTTTTTTAATGAAAGCACAGTTTTAAATATTTGGAATCAATGCAATATGACCACAAGGGTCTACTTATAACAAGGAAAACTATTCATTGTCAACTGATGATCTCAAGAATTCCTAAAAAACTACTCGGTATGAATTTACCCAGCTGAAAAGATGTCCATTGCAGGAGTCAGGTCACCTTTCTTCAAATCTTCCTCTGGTAAAAGTAGTTGGCTTGAAATTTCAGAGTTTAAGGTTTTTATGAACCTATAAAGATAATCAGAGGGGATAAAGAAAAGTCACTTAATCAACAGGTCATAGAGTGGATAAATAAGTGAAGGCCTAAATACACAAAATATTAAACTGTATGAGTTAAGATGTGAATGCATTAACACATGATCGAACGTGAGAAGTCACCATGTAACCATCCCAACTTGTACGAATGCATGAATGTGTGAACAGGAAAATAGAACCTGCTCTATTTGGCCCAAGCACTCTAACATGAACATGTATGTGAACACACATAGGTTAACCACTTCCGTGACGAATTAATTTGGGGTGTGCAGTCAAAAAAACATCAATTTTTTAATATTAGATTCTTGTTATTTATGCACATGCAAAATAACTTCGGCGAATAATACCACTCTGAAACCTTTTTTCAACTAGGTATTTTGTTTAAATTTAAAATTTATTGAATTTTACCTAAATATATGCACTATTTGTGCTGTAGACATAATTTCTCTTTATTTTTTTGAAATAAAAATGTTTTGTTCATTTTCACGAGAAAATATATTGTGAAGCTTTTATTTTATGCTAATAAAATACCTGCACTTCAAAAAATGAAGTCCTCAAATGTTCGCTCTTGTCCTCAAATGTTTTTTGCCATATGTAAAATCCTAAAACAAGAAGCTATGCAAAGAATCAGTTCACAATGGAAACAGTGATAGCTTGTTTCCTTTCTGAGTTTTTTCCCTCATGCGTCTCTCTCTTGATAACATTGGAAACACTGTTTGGTGAGGTTACTTTCTGTTTGGAGGAATTGCTTCAGAAAAATCTGTGTGTAACATGTCGTGGGTGAGTCATTGAGGACTAGTGCCTACCCACTCATGGGGTTACAACACTCGGGCAAGACACATCCATTTGCTGCTCAATCAGCCATAGACGGAAGTGTAAATGCACTTTTCTCCAACCAGTAATTCAGTAGAGAACAAAATGGTTCCATATGGAAAGTTCTAGCAGGAGAAATTTTTTTTGTGTTTTTTTTACCCTTGTTATGGGGTATGAAGTAATCAGCAGTGTGGGTCCACACGGTCCACTCCTCCCATCGAGTCATCACAGTCCACAACGACCATTGGTATTCATTTATTTTCCTTCTCTTCACCTCACTTTCCATGGCACAGTTATGCACTGATGACAGCAGTGACACCACCTTCTCAAATTTCCACTAAATCTCCATTAGCTTTCCTTTAGAGAATGCTGCCCCTTTTTCATTTTTTTCCTTTCAGCGCCCTTATTATTCCTCACCTTGTTTTCATCAGTCCCGTAGGTATCGGGAAACCAACAACTCGGTTAACGCAGGAGATGAGTAGAAATTGTCCGTGGTCAAGCAATATCCTTTGTTGAGTAATGGCTTCATCAGTGACATCACAACTTGTGACAACATGGGATTACGGCCAAAGTCCTGATCGAGAAAAGTTCCCTTCCCATATATATATCACAATCGACCACACACATCTACTCTCTGGCTTGCATAATACAAAAAATTTGATGCCAAAGCAAGTCTGTTTCACCGGCATGAACTGATTCCATCCCAATCCACCCTTGATAGGACTTTCATCAATGGTAACATCCCTCTCTGGGATGTAGAGCGCCTTGAACTTCCCCTCAAGTTTCTTTTCAACCTTCCAGATTTTGTCCAGTTTGGCGTTCAGTTGGGTTTGGGGATCATTATCGGCATTATAAACAAAATACAGATGCTGTCTTATTTTTCAAATCTCCAGTAAGATATTGTCTGGCCAAACAATGGAGGTGAAAAAATTGATCACATCAACCAATAATACTCGTACTTGGCTTTTGCACAGTGCTCTGTAATATTACTGGAGCCAAAAATACCCGAATCTCTGCGGTCATGATGCGCCACTGACTTTTGCCACCATTACTCCCCTAGTTTCTGGTCTGACTGTGCATCAACCCTTCTTTGTTTCTGATCTGACCGCGCATCATTAACCAGACTGCTTTTGGCCGGCGCCTAGCAGCTGGAAGGCGTGCGGTTCTGATTTCAACTGGGATGAGTGAATGCCTATATAGTGAGGAATTACCCTGTGCCACACACCCTAGGGGCGGCTTGCTCGGTATTTTGTAGATGAAGGTGATCGGTCCCGCATTATTTTCCAATGAGGCACTAGCATAACGATTGGTTTCACTTACTAACACAATGGATTCATCATCAAAAAAAGTTCAAAATACTTCAAAACACCTTACTTTAGAGTCCAGATCGAAGTTCAATGAGGAAGTCCCTTCAATAGGAAACCTTAGCATTGATGGAGGAGGATTTGATGCCGTTTTCACCCTACTTGCTCCTACTTGCAACGGTGTCGCTCCATCTTCCGAGTTGGGGCTTATTTCCCCCGAAAGGCTTGAGTCAGAACCGGAGTCTTCAATGTGCACTTCCTCTGAGTCAAAGCAGGTGAAATCCGTTTTCTTATCCAAAATCCATCGCGGAAATATCCCTCACTACTTGACAAAAATGTAATTTACCACAGAAAGGGCCACTGCGACTACCAAGATATTTGAAAATGTGGAATTCAGGCAAATTAGTGAGGATGATGTGTGCACTTTGAAAATCAACGAGAAAATAAGGCGGACGCAGAGCGATCCGATGGCAATGGACAGAATAGCTCTTATATACGAACATTGTCCCTTGCATACCCTCTCGCTTTCGAACATCGCATGTAGAATCACGGATACCAAAAACATCTGGAGCACATGCAGGGCGACCAACAAAGGCACCACGACAAGAAACAGACTTCGCACCCAGCTATGCACCCATGCCGAAGGGGCAGACTTCGCACCTGGGTGCGAAGTCTGCCCCTCGGCGTGGCACGGCTTTGGGGATTACCGTCCTTGCCCATCGAAAAAATTTCCAACACTCCTATTCTTCAATCCTAGGGAAAAGGGACTTATGCATGCAACTGCGACCGCTGATATTCTTCCATTGACGGTAAATCTACACAGGAGAGGTTTCCAGCATGAAGGCTTGATATGTGAAGATGCACCAAGAAAAATCCTTTCCAAAAATTGCCCACACTGTAAGGGGTAATAGTCATCAAAAAGATCGCAAATAGATCATATAAACATCGTAAGAATTAGTTTTGAAACAGTTAATAGCAGTTTCACACCTTTGCAAACACTGAAAAATATCAGGAAAATATCATTACGTATATAACCATCAAATCTCCTTTTGAGTTATGTGCCTCTTGGCTAGAGTGAGCCACGGACCCTAACATGTTCCACTGGTGGCAGAAAAACGAACTACTAGCAGCTATCGAGAATATTGGGGTGTGAGGAGAAAGATATGGACTTTTAGAGCTTGCCCGAGTATACTCGGGCACGACAGAATTTGCTGGTCTTCGGTGCCAGAGTATTCTCGCGGGCTTCAGGGAAGTTGTTAATGTCTCGTGTTACCAGGCCTTAAGAAGTAAAATTCAAATGACTATTTGAGGCGAGGTATTCTAGCAACCAAGACGCTATACATTACCACTCTTCATAAATGTTAAACACCCAAGTTTCCACAATATTTTGAAGGTTGCCTAATAAGAAATCTAACTCGTTAGAAGTGACTATGAAGAGAATCACCTTTTCTGCAGAAAAACAACTTTTATAGCACATACATATACTTAAGGTGAGAAAGAGAGAAAAAGAAAGGCAGCCAAACAAAACACCAGAAATCAATCAACACTGTACGGTATTGCCATATACAAAATGGATAAAAACAGCTGGCACACATTATGGCCGAGTCCTGCCATTTCACCAAGAAGGCTAATAATCAGAATAAAAAGTGATATATCAAAGGGAATCGCCACTTGTTTCACTCCTGATAAACAATGGCTTTAGCTTCATACTCCATTGCCTTATCATTAATATTAGGGTATAGGCCAGTCTAATTTATAGTAGATATGGGCAAACCTGTTCATTTACGGGACCTCATCCACTGTGGACCACTGCTTTTTGGTACCCATTACTATTTTCATTGGTGGTTGTGCAGTTTTACTATCAATATGTTCTTGGTGTTAAAAGAAAGTAAAAATAAAAAATAGAAATACTTGGTATACCGTAATGACAGTGTTTAAGAATGTTGGATGAAATAAAAGATAGTCAATAATATTACCAAATTATAACAGAAAATTTTATACAAAGGTTTATTTATGAGCCATAAGGAATTTATTTCTGAAGCTAGCCCCATACACAAGAAAAATAAAAAAGTATAAAGTAAAATAATTGGTTATGGCTATATAAAAATATGTAGTATAAAGCTATTAAAAAAACTGCAATTTCAACACTACAAATGGAGAGGCAACTGATCCAGTGTTTATATATGTGGACCCCAGAAGTCAAGGGGTCTGAGTGATACTTTTGAAAAAAATAAGTTAGGTACATGAATGGGATGTGAAAATATTAATCTTTTAGGTGGTAAAGGGACCCAAGTGATTTTCTTTACAGGTACTGCTATCTAGGGTAATTCCTCTTAACTACTTAATGGGTCGTACCAAACATTTTCAACTTTGACTTAAGTTTTCCCTAAACAATGGTTTTGTTACTTATACCCCTTGACTTCTGGGGTCCTCATATACTGTGGATAAGTAAACATAAAATCTTCAGATACAGAAAAATATCTTGGAATTATTTATTTTATTTATTCATCTTCACTACCCCAAATACAGCACAATGGGCCAATTTACGTTGGGAGAATAACAGTAACAACGGACGAGACACAAACACCCATGTCCTGAGCAGAAAATATTCTACCCAGGCGAGACTCAAACCCACGACCCTCGGGTTGGCAAGAGAGGACTTTACCCCGCCACCACCAGGGCCGACTTCCGAATTACCCTTACTTCTGATATATCGTGGGGAACACACATACAAAACATATGCAGCACAGCATTAAAGTAACTAGGTTTTTGTCAAGCATACAATACAAAGGTCCTTGAATGAAAAAGTAAAAGAGAGATGATACTTCGCTCTGGTTAGGCCACACCTCAAATACACTGCGAGCATTTGGGACCCTGGTCATAACAATTAAACCAAAAAAAATTATAAAATACAAAGGAAGCAGCACGCTTTGTTAAAAACTGCTATGAGTGTACATATAGTGTCTCACAACTTTGTGTCAATAATTTTAATGAAAAAATAATGCAACCTCCCCACGATAAGATGTTACTAGTAAATGTGATTGAAGACAAATTTCAAAGCAAATGTGATTCCAAACAGATCTTAGACCTAAAGACATCTACTTCTGCAGAAGCCTAAGCTCCAACTGGATCCCACAAAGTTAGCTAATAACCTAGTCAAAGGCAAGCAGCTTGATGGATGGCCTCAAGCAAAAGGAAGGAGAGGAAATTAGCCAAACATTAAATGCTGGTCAAAGTTGGTTTAATTGTTAAAAAGAAATGAGAACATTTTCAGTTTTAGAGTGAGCGGGGAAGCTGTCAGTACCACTGTGCTACTCAGTTCTTTCAGGAGTGGGATGAGATGGTAGTGAACAGTAATATTTTGCTGAAATGAATATGTACTTCATACTGATGACACAGGCCTTTTGTGGAAGATGATGCCAGATAGTACATACATCCACAAAGAAACTTTAAGTATGTCTGGATTTACAGCTTTGAATAACAGGCTCATGTTTTTACTCGAGAGACATATTGCAGGCCACAATCTCAAGCCATTGTTTATTCATAAGATTATTCAGAGAGGGAGCCATTACCTACTTCACCTGAGAAGTGGTATTTATTTAAGTAATTGCTCACATACAGCATTTCTGCCAGTTTACAGTGTCGCAGTAACATAAACAAGTAATGTAGACATAGACAAACAAACAAAACAAAGGGTACATGATAAAAATATGCACACAAACCAAATAATGCATAGGTAGAAAGGGAGGAAACAGAGTGTGGTTTAGTTATTTGCCGAGAAATGGGACATGGCAAGATTGATGAATGAGTTGGAAGAGAGCAAAAAGGGATCAATGTTATCAGGCAGAGAATTGAGAAGTGAGGAGAGGCGGTAGTGAAGGGAAGGCTTGATAAGGGATAGTCTAGGGATAAGCATATGGAGTAATGAGTGCGCACGTGTGGATCGACAAAGAACTCGGAAATTTATGGAGGAAAGCAATTCAAGACAATCAATATTTGCATTAAGAATGTTGTTAATAAATTTTAAATCGGTTTTGATTCTTTGATTGCAGGGATTGGGGATGGATAGAGAAGATAGGATCGAATCAGTAGGCATGTTGCATAAGTGGGAAACTGTATTTTACTAATTTTGCAAAGAAACTAGTTACTTTGTTAAGAGTGGCAAGATTAGTTGGAGCAGCGATCAACCATATGGGTGAGCAATATGCTGTGAGTGGAAGAACAAATACTTTAAAGTATGATTGTAGGGCTTGGGGGTTAGCGATTTCCGTGAAGCGGTAAAGGAGACCTAAGAGGGACATGGCTTTGCTTTTAATCAATTGAATATGGTCCAAGTAGGTTAGTTCACTATCTTCAAACATTGCATGTAAAAAATGATGTGGTACGAAGTCACTCGCACGGGTGCATATACACCTTATGTAGACTTGAGGCCTGAACATCTAGTTCACATAAACCCCCCTCAAAGTTCGCCTTGAAGGAAGATGGCTTGGTGGTGTAACTGGCTAACATACCTGACTGGCAATTGGGAGATTCGGGTTCGCATCCCGGTCAAGTCAAATGATTTTTTCATAGCGAATTTTGACCCTGGTGTAGTTCACTATCTGTTAAAATACCCAGATCCTTCACTGAGGAAACGCGATTAAGAGGCTCAAAATTAATAGCATAATTAAAATTAAGAGGATTTTTTTGTGAGAGATAGAAATAATATTGCATTTAGTGGAGTTCAAGTTCAGCTTCCAGGTATTGCACCATTTAGCGGTCATATCTAAAGTATTTTGAAGGTCTTGGCAGTCAGAGGTACTATAAATTTGTTTGAAAATTTGACAGTCATCAGCCTAAAGAAGGGTATGAGCTTGGGGTGGAAGAAAAAGGGAGTCCAGGTCGTAAATGAAGAGGTTAAAAAGATATGGCCCCAGGACACTATCCTGTGGAACACCAGATGTTACCGGGGACCAGTGGGAAGAGGTGCCCGAAAGTATAATCTGCTGAGTTCTATCACTGAGAAAGGATTTGAGTAGATCAAGAAAATTACAGTGTACGCTGAATCGCTGACTAAGCTTGTGAAAAAGGAGGGAGTGGTCGAGAGAGTCGAAAGCTTTAGAGAAGTCAAGAAAGATGGCATCAAGTTGTGTATTCTTCGCTATTGCATTGACAGCATGGTGTTGAAATACAGAAAGATTAGTCAGACATGAACGACCTGGAAGGGAGCCATGTTGATTATTGGACAGGAGAGGAGATGTAAAGTAATATAGTCTGTTGAGGATAATCCTCTCGGAGACAGAGGATAGAATTGGAAGTAATGAAATTGGTCGATAGTTAAGAATGTCGCATTTAGGGCCAGTTTTATGTATAGGAATAATGTTTGCCGTTTTCCATTGGATAGGGAAGACCCCAAGTGAAAAGCAGCAATTCAATAGGAGGCTCAGCAGGGTCACGAGGGAGGAGGCACAGTTATGTACGAAGATAGGACTGAGCATCGGGACCAGGGGAACGGTGGAGAGGGATTTTGGAAATAAATTGAAATACCTCCTGGGGATCGGTCTCTATGCGGGATAGATAGTGGGTTGAACTTGATGTGAGGGGATGGTCATTGATAGAAGGGAGATTGGATAGGGGCATTAAACAATCAGAAAAAAATTCATAAACAGGCACAATCTATCCGAGCCCACAGCACTAGTAGCTTTGTAAGTCACTGTCTCCAGAATTCGGGGACGATTACGACGGTGATTCACAAAGGATCAGAATTTTTTGGGGGTAGAGGCAATGCTGAGCCATTAAAATTATTTCACTGTGGCAAGGCACATTTCCAATCAGGGTTCGCTTTGCTTCGAGTACTTCAGGATTACTTTATTTATTTAAGTTTACAAGAGATATTTACTACCGATTTGAAATCACTAATCACAGAGTTGAAATAAATAAAAGCTGATCAGCATCTTTTATCTCATTGTGGAGGTAGAAACTCTTATGTTCAGCTGCATCTGATTTTGCAAGTCAAATTCTATAAGGAGCCTACCTAATAGTAGCAATTTATTATTAAAATCACACTATATTTAACATTCAATTTAAAATTTCAAGATTCCAAAAAATTCTAAAACTTTTCCATGCACAAAGAAATACCATAAATTCACAACATGACCAGATTTTCCAGGTAGCTGACACCCACTACATTCTTGGTTGTATATTGTATTTTGATTTTTATTTATACTTCGTATTTCAATGCATGTTTCTCGACAAACCAACAACTCACATTAGCTAAAGCCTAAACCAAATGACCTATCTAAGAGTAAATATATTTACTAATGAATAGATCCTTTCAAAGAATGTTTCAAGTCACCTTTCCGGAGCAATGTAGCATGTCCTACGCCTTGATGTGTCAAAAAAATATGAGAAGTCAGCAGGATTGTCTTCTGGAAGGTAAGTTGGTTTGAAAGAGGCAAAATCTGTCAAGAGTAACCAGTTCCAGCTCGTTATCATAATGTTTTCTAATTTGATATCCCCATGGCATACCTGAAGTTGAAAAATTCATTTTTAGTTTTTCAGGAAAAAACATGATCAGTAGAATAATAAAACATAACATAAAACAAAACATAAGCAGTACGTAATAAGATAAAACCCACCCCAACTTTGTGGCACTGATGCAGAGCATACAGCAGCTGAAACGCAATCCATTTCTTTTCGATTAGGCTGAGAAATGGTCTAGTGCTGATTCTGTCATACAGACTGTACTTGACATATTCTCGCATGATTACGCCAGCTTTCTCTGTCAGCTAACAAGAAAAAAATCAAACCATTTGGGAGCGAACCAAGATTTGAAGGATTTTACAAGGTTTATTCATATTAAAATATGGTATAAAAGAAGGATTTAAGTGGTCAGAAAGGGGATGATAAGTTTATAGGTGGGCCAGGAAGCACCATATCTACCACGAAAGAAATACAACCCAAAAGAATAATACCACAGCACGCTGAAAGGGCAGGCAATTGACAGCAGATGCCAATTTGATCCTGATGTCTTCTAGCTTATCCTTATATGTAGACAGAGGTAAAGTTGGATCATGGATTGCAAACACCTTTGCCACGATTAATCCTTCTTGCGATTTGGCCCGAGCGACTTTAAAGAAGCGGGTGCTCCCCAAACTGTAAATGTATCATACGGTAAAATATGGTATGAGTACGTATCACTAGCGTCAAAGAAGCCGCAATGAAATAACATAATAACATGTAAACAAATTAAGTAGTTTACCTGATGTCGAACTGTAGTTCTGGATGCTCGGTTAAATAGTGTTCTACGGGATAAATTTGTGAGGGCGCAATGCCCACCAACTGGTTGCCCATGTTTAATATGAGAATTTCCAAGATTTACTTGGCAATGACTCTAGTGTTATTATCCCATTTACGCACCCGTACAACCCTATCTTGCAGAAAACAATCTGTCAAATCGCCTGACCCCTGCATTCATATGAATGATAGTAGAAACGTCATCTACTCTCCACAGCGCAGCGTGCGAGTATCCTACCATTATCTCGAGTCAACATGACGTCACGTGCGGGAGTAGCTTATGAATGCCACACACTGATGTCAATACTATTCGCAAGTAAGAGTATATGACGTATCTACAATCAGTTATACGAATGCAGGGGTCAGGCGATTTGACAGATTGTGTTGTGCAAGATCGGGTTGTGAGGAGTTCGTAATGATACGAGCTTTTCCCTAGTCCGATAAAGTATTAGGGCAGGCAGAAGGGGACAGACGTCCCCTCCTTAACGAGACATGTCATACCAAATCTGTTACACGGACAGGATGATGTCCTGCCCAGCTGTTTGAAGTGCAGAATCCCATGACAATAATACATATATTAAATTATATACATGACAATAATACATATATAAAAAAACCTCAAATGTAAATTTGAAAAAGAAAGAAAAACATAATAAAATAAAACAGGGAAAAATATAAATTTACAAACATGCAAGGAAAATATCTACTCCACGGATTAAAAATCACTAGACGACATTAAATGACGTAAGCCTGTCCACACACTAAAAACAATGCTAAATTCAACAATTAATCAAGTCATAGGAAACAAAATTGATTACAAGAATAGCTAACAAGCTGTAACCAACTCAAATGTCTTGCAATTCATGTATGTACTGTCTTAACATAGGAAAATTACAAAACCACTATCACTATGAATATCACTACACCAGACAGGTCAAAAACGACCGAGTCACTTTCTCGTATATCACACACAGGTGTGCCCATCCCCCTTATGCTGATAGCACATTCCCCCCAAAAAAAACACCAAACCCCCCGCCACCGCCGGTATATAGATACTTACCAGGTTATAATTTGATAGCCTGTCCAAGGTAGTATGGAGTGACGCCGAGGGGAGCGGAGGATTTGGGAAAGTTTTTAATTATTACATACATAAATACCCATCACGCCGTTTTCTTCCGGGGTAGGCACAGTCAAAATGTTTCACTCATTAATACATAATTGTACACCTAACTCTGCTTCAATAATTTCCTCCATTCTGACCTATCCTTGCAAATCTCTTTTACCTCATTTACCCCCATACACTGTTTCATACACGACCTCCTGTTTTTAAAACTCCTAATATTCCTTCTCCTAAGAATTTCCTCAACCACAACTTTCTGGGCCTACCTCTACCTCCCACACCATTCATTCTACTCTCATATATCTGTTTCGTTATTCGACTCTCATCCATTCTCTCAACATGGCCAAACCAACGAAGCACACTCCTTTCATACACGTCCATTACTGGAGCATTTATTCATGGCCCACTCATTCCTGACCCTTTCCATCCTACTTTGGCCGCAAATACTCCTCAGATAACTCATACCCACGGCGTTTAGTCTACTCTTATGTCTATCCTGACATACCCATGTTTCACTACCATATAGCAAAGTGGGAAGAAGTACACTTTTGTACACGGCAATTTTCGCTTCCTTAGACAAGCACTCATTCCCTGATATGCTCCACATGCAACCTACCACTTTCCTGCCAGCATTCGCACGTCTCT